>JAQFVV010006393.1:520000-629565 GCA_028023455.1 Epiperipatus broadwayi | reverse complement strand
CTTCAAATTCATCAATTTTTAAAAATTTGTAACCAGGCTTCATTTCCAAGCTTAAAACGCGCTATGAACATGCTGGTATACAGTAATATATTTTTAATGAATTTTTTCACTGATTTTGTCATATTTCGGTAGAATTAGCTAAATTATACTGAACTGCAATGTTAAAGTATTCAAATTCATCAATTTTTAAAAATTTGTAACCAGGCTTCATTTCCAAGCTTAAAACGCGCTATGAACATGCTGGTATACAGTAATATATTTTTAATGAATTTTTTCACTGATTTGGTCAAATTTCGATAGAATTAGCTAAATTATACTGAACTGCAATGTTAAAGTATTCAAATTCATCAATTTTTAGGAATGTGTAATTTGGCTGTATTTCCAAGCTTAAAACCCGCTAAGACCATGCTGGTGTACAGTACTATATTTTGAATGAATTTTTTTACTGGTTTTGTCATATTTAGGTAAAATTAGCTAAATTATACTGAACTGCAATGTTAAAGTATTCAAATTCATCAATTTTTAAAAATTTGTAACCAGGCTTCATTTCCAAGCTTAAAACGCGCTATGAACATGCTGGTATACAGTAATATATTTTTAATGAATTTTTTCACTGATTTTGTCATATTTCGGTAGAATTAGCTAAATTATACTGAACTGCAATGTTAAAGTATTCAAATTCATCAATTTTTAAAAATTTGTAACCAGGCTTCATTTCCAAGCTTAAAACGCGCTATGAACATGCTGGTATACAGTAATATATTTTTAATGAATTTTTTCACTGATTTTGTCATATTTCGGTAGAATTAGCTAAATTATACTGAACTGCAATGTTAAAGTATTCAAATTCATCAATTTTTAAAAATTTGTAACCAGGCTTCATTTCCAAGCTTAAAACGCGCTATGAACATGCTGGTATACAGTAATATATTTTTAATGAATTTTTTCACTGATTTTGTCATATTTCGGTAGAATTAGCTAAATTATACTGAACTGCAATGTTAAAGTATTCAAATTCATCAATTTTTAGGAATGTGTAAATTGGCTGTATTTCCAAGCTTAAAACAAGCTAAGAATATGCTGGTGTACAGTACTATATTTTAAATGAATTTTTTTACTGGTTTTGTCATATTTAGGTAGAATTAGCTAAATTATACTGAACTGCAATGTTAAAGTATTCAAATTCATCAATTTTTAAAAATTTGTAACCAGGCTGTATTTCCAAGCTTAAAACGCGCTATGAACATGGTGGTAAACAGTAATATATTTTTAATAAATTTTTTCACTGATTTTGTCATATTTCGGTAAAATTAGCTAAATTATACTGAACTGCAATGTTAAAGTATTCAAATTCATCAATTTTTAAAAATTTGTAACCAGGCTTCATTTCCAAGCTTAAAACGCGCTATGAACATGCTGGTATACAGTAATATATTTTTAATGAATTTTTTCACTGATTTTGTCATATTTCGGTAGAATTAGCTAAATTATACTGAACTGCAATGTTAAAGTATTCAAATTCATCAATTTTTAAAAATTTGTAACCAGGCTTCATTTCCAAGCTTAAAACGCGCTATGAACATGCTGGTATACAGTAATATATTTTTAATGAATTTTTTCACTGATTTGGTCAAATTTCGATAGAATTAGCTAAATTATACTGAACTGCAATGTTAAAGTATTCAAATTCATCAATTTTTAGGAATGTGTAAATTGGCTGTATTTCCAAGCTTAAAACCCGCTAAGACCATGCTGGTGTACAGTACTATATTTTGAATGAATTTTTTTACTGGTTTTGTCATATTTAGGTAAAATTAGCTAAATTATACTGAACTGCAATGTTAAAGTATTCAAATTCATCAATTTTTAAAAATTTGTAACCAGGCTTCATTTCCAAGCTTAAAACGCGCTATGAACATGCTGGTATACAGTAATATATTTTTAATGAATTTTTTCACTGATTTGGTCATATTTCGATAGAATTAGCTAAATTATACTGAACTGCAATGTTAAAGTATTCAAATTCATCAATTTTTAGGAATGTGTAATTTGGCTGTATTTCCAAGCTTAAAACCCGCTAAGACCATGCTGGTGTACAGTACTATATTTTGAATGAATTTTTTTACTGGTTTTGTCATATTTAGGTAAAATTAGCTAAATTATACTGAACTGCAATGTTAAAGTATTCAAATTCATCAATTTTTAAAAATTTGTAACCAGGCTTCATTTCCAAGCTTAAAACGCGCTATGAACATGCTGGTATACAGTAATATATTTTTAATGAATTTTTTCACTGATTTTGTCATATTTCGGTAAAATTAGCTAAATTATACTGAACTGCAATGTTAAAGTATTCAAATTCATCAATTTTTAGGAATGTGTAATTTGGCTGTATTTCCAAGCTTAAAACCCGCTAAGACCATGCTGGTGTACAGTACTATATTTTGAATGAATTTTTTTACTGGTTTTGTCATATTTAGGTAAAATTAGCTAAATTATACTGAACTGCAATGTTAAAGTATTCAAATTCATCAATTTTTAAAAATTTGTAACCAGGCTTCATTTCCAAGCTTAAAACGCGCTATGAACATGCTGGTATACAGTAATATATTTTTAATGAATTTTTTCACTGATTTTGTCATATTTCGGTAGAATTAGCTAAATTATACTGAACTGCAATGTTAAAGTATTCAAATTCATCAATTTTTAAAAATTTGTAACCAGGCTTCATTTCCAAGCTTAAAACGCGCTATGAACATGCTGGTATACAGTAATATATTTTTAATGAATTTTTTCACTGATTTTGTCATATTTCGGTAGAATTAGCTAAATTATACTGAACTGCAATGTTAAAGTATTCAAATTCATCAATTTTTAAAAATTTGTAACCAGGCTTCATTTCCAAGCTTAAAACGCGCTATGAACATGCTGGTATACAGTAATATATTTTTAATGAATTTTTTCACTGATTTGGTCAAATTTCGATAGAATTAGCTAAATTATACTGAACTGCAATGTTAAAGTATTCAAATTCATCAATTTTTAGGAATGTGTAATTTGGCTGTATTTCCAAGCTTAAAACCCGCTAAGACCATGCTGGTGTACAGTACTATATTTTGAATGAATTTTTTTACTGGTTTTGTCATATTTAGGTAAAATTAGCTAAATTATACTGAACTGCAATGTTAAAGTATTCAAATTCATCAATTTTTAAAAATTTGTAACCAGGCTTCATTTCCAAGCTTAAAACGCGCTATGAACATGCTGGTATACAGTAATATATTTTTAATGAATTTTTTCACTGATTTTGTCATATTTCGGTAGAATTAGCTAAATTATACTGAACTGCAATGTTAAAGTATTCAAATTCATCAATTTTTAAAAATTTGTAACCAGGCTTCATTTCCAAGCTTAAAACGCGCTATGAACATGCTGGTATACAGTAATATATTTTTAATGAATTTTTTCACTGATTTGGTCAAATTTCGATAGAATTAGCTAAATTATACTGAACTGCAATGTTAAAGTATTCAAATTCATCAATTTTTAGGAATGTGTAATTTGGCTGTATTTCCAAGCTTAAAACCCGCTAAGACCATGCTGGTGTACAGTACTATATTTTGAATGAATTTTTTTACTGGTTTTGTCATATTTAGGTAAAATTAGCTAAATTATACTGAACTGCAATGTTAAAGTATTCAAATTCATCAATTTTTAAAAATTTGTAACCAGGCTTCATTTCCAAGCTTAAAACGCGCTATGAACATGCTGGTATACAGTAATATATTTTTAATGAATTTTTTCACTGATTTTGTCATATTTCGGTAGAATTAGCTAAATTATACTGAACTGCAATGTTAAAGTATTCAAATTCATCAATTTTTAAAAATTTGTAACCAGGCTTCATTTCCAAGCTTAAAACGCGCTATGAACATGCTGGTATACAGTAATATATTTTTAATGAATTTTTTCACTGATTTTGTCATATTTCGGTAGAATTAGCTAAATTATACTGAACTGCAATGTTAAAGTATTCAAATTCATCAATTTTTAGGAATGTGTAATTTGGCTGTATTTCCAAGCTTAAAACCCGCTAAGAACATGCTGGTGTACAGTACTATATTTTGAATGAATTTTTTTACTGGTTTTGTCATATTTAGGTAAAATTAGCTAAATTATACTGAACTGCAATGTTAAAGTATTCAAATTCATCAATTTTTAAAAATTTGTAACTAGGCTTCATTTCCAAGCTTAAAACGCGCTATGAACATGCTGGTGTACAGTACTATATTTTTAATGAATTTTTTTACTGATTTTGTCATATTTCGGTAAAATTAGCTAAATTATACTGAACTGCAATGTTAAAGTATTCAAATTCATCAATTTTTAAAAATTTGTAACCAGGCTTCATTTCCAAGCTTAAAACGCGCTATGAACATGCTGGTATACAGTACTATATTTTTAATGAATTTTTTTACTGATTTTGTCATATTTAGGTAGAATTAGCTAAATTATACTGAACTGCAATGTTAAAGTATTCAAATTCATCAATTTTTAAAAATTTGTAACCAGGCTGTATTTCCAAGCTTAAAACGCGCTATGAACATGCTGGTATACAGTAATATATTTTTAATGAATTTTTTCACTGATTTTGTCATATTTCGGTAGAATTAGCTAAATTATACTGAACTGCAATGTTAAAGTATTCAAATTCATCAATTTTTAAAAATTTGTAACCAGGCTTCATTTCCAAGCTTAAAACGCGCTATGAACATGCTGGTATACAGTAATATATTTTTAATAAATTTTTTCACTGATTTTGTCATATTTCGGTAAAATTAGCTAAATTATACTGAACTGCAATGTTAAAGTATTCAAATTCATCAATTTTTAGGAATGTGTAATTTGGCTGTATTTCCAAGCTTAAAACCCGCTAAGACCATGCTGGTGTACAGTACTATATTTTGAATGAATTTTTTTACTGGTTTTGTCATATTTAGGTAAAATTAGCTAAATTATACTGAACTGCAATGTTAAAGTATTCAAATTCATCAATTTTTAAAAATTTGTAACCAGGCTTCATTTCCAAGCTTAAAACGCGCTATGAACATGCTGGTATACAGTAATATATTTTTAATGAATTTTTTGACTGATTTTGTCATATTTCGGTAGAATTATCTAAATTATCCTGAACTGCAATGTTAAAGTATTCAAATTCATCAATTTTTATGAATTTGTCACCTGGCTGTATTTCCAAGCTTAAAACAAGCTTTGAATATGCTGGTGTACAATACTATATTTTAAATGAATTTTTTTACTGGTTTTGTCATATTTAGGTAGAATTAGCTAAATTATACTGAACTACAATGTTAAAGTATTCAAATTCATCAATTTTTAAAAATTTGTAACCAGGCTTTATTTCCAAGCTTAAAACGCGCTATGAACATGGTGGTAAACAGTAATATATTTTTAATAAATTTTTTCACTGATTTTGTCATATTTCGGTAAAATTAGCTAAATTATACTGAACTGCAATGTTAAAGTATTCAAATTCATCAATTTTTAGGAATGTGTAATTTGGCTGTATTTCCAAGCTTAAAACCCGCTAAGACCATGCTGGTGTACAGTACTATATTTTGAATGAATTTTTTTACTGGTTTTGTCATATTTAGGTAAAATTAGCTAAATTATACTGAACTGCAATGTTAAAGTATTCAAATTCATCAATTTTTAAAAATTTGTAACCAGGCTTCATTTCCAAGCTTAAAACGCGCTATGAACATGCTGGTATACAGTAATATATTTTTAATGAATTTTTTCACTGATTTTGTCATATTTCGGTAGAATTAGCTAAATTATACTGAACTGCAATGTTAAAGTATTCAAATTCATCAATTTTTAAAAATTTGTAACCAGGCTTCATTTCCAAGCTTAAAACGCGCTATGAACATGCTGGTATACAGTAATATATTTTTAATAAATTTTTTCACTGATTTTGTCATATTTCGGTAAAATTAGCTAAATTATACTGAACTGCAATGTTAAAGTATTCAAATTCATCAATTTTTAAAAATTTGTAACCAGGCTTCATTTCCAAGCTTAAAACGCGCTATGAACATGCTGGTATACAGTAATATATTTTTAATGAATTTTTTCACTGATTTGGTCAAATTTCGATAGAATTAGCTAAATTATACTGAACTGCAATGTTAAAGTATTCAAATTCATCAATTTTTAGGAATGTGTAATTTGGCTGTATTTCCAAGCTTAAAACCCGCTAAGACCATGCTGGTGTACAGTACTATATTTTGAATGAATTTTTTTACTGATTTTGTCATATTTAGGTAAAATTAGCTAAATTATACTGAACTGCAATGTTAAAGTATTCAAATTCATCAATTTTTAAAAATTTGTAACCAGGCTTCATTTCCAAGCTTAAAACGCGCTATGAACATGCTGGTATACAGTAATATATTTTTAATGAATTTTTTCACTGATTTTGTCATATTTCGGTAGAATTAGCTAAATTATACTGAACTGCAATGTTAAAGTATTCAAATTCATCAATTTTTAAAAATTTGTAACCAGGCTTCATTTCCAAGCTTAAAACGCGCTATGAACATGCTGGTATACAGTAATATATTTTTAATGAATTTTTTCACTGATTTGGTCAAATTTCGATAGAATTAGCTAAATTATACTGAACTGCAATGTTAAAGTATTCAAATTCATCAATTTTTAGGAATGTGTAATTTGGCTGTATTTCCAAGCTTAAAACCCGCTAAGACCATGCTGGTGTACAGTACTATATTTTGAATGAATTTTTTTACTGGTTTTGTCATATTTAGGTAAAATTAGCTAAATTATACTGAACTGCAATGTTAAAGTATTCAAATTCATCAATTTTTAAAAATTTGTAACCAGGCTTCATTTCCAAGCTTAAAACGCGCTATGAACATGCTGGTATACAGTAATATATTTTTAATGAATTTTTTCACTGATTTTGTCATATTTCGGTAGAATTAGCTAAATTATACTGAACTGCAATGTTAAAGTATTCAAATTCATCAATTTTTAAAAATTTGTAACCAGGCTTCATTTCCAAGCTTAAAACGCCTATGAACATGCTGGTATACAGTAATATATTTTTAATGAATTTTTTCACTGATTTTGTCATATTTCGGTAGAATTAGCTAAATTATACTGAACTGCAATGTTAAAGTATTCAAATTCATCAATTTTTAAAAATTTGTAACCAGGCTGTATTTCCAAGCTTAAAACCCGCTAAGAACATGCTGGTGTACAGTACTATATTTTGAATGAATTTTTTTACTGGTTTTGTCATATTTAGGTAAAATTAGCTAAATTATACTGAACTGCAATGTTAAAGTATTCAAATTCATCAATTTTTAAAAATTTGTAACCAGGCTTCATTTCCAAGCTTAAAACGCGCTATGAACATGCTGGTATACAGTAATATATTTTTAATGAATTTTTTCACTGATTTTGTCATATTTAGGTAAAATTAGCTAAATTATACTGAACTGCAATGTTAAAGTATTCAAATTCATCAATTTTTAAAAATTTGTAACCAGGCTTCATTTCCAAGCTTAAAACGCGCTATGAACATGCTGGTATACAGTACTATATTTTTAATGAATTTTTTTACTGATTTTGTCATATTTAGGTAGAATTAGCTAAATTATACTGAACTGCAATGTTAAAGTATTCAAATTCATCAATTTTTAAAAATTTGTAACCAGGCTTTATTTCCAAGCTTAAAACGCGCTATGAACATGCTGGTATACAGTAATATATTTTTAATAAATTTTTTCACTGATTTTGTCATATTTCGGTAAAATTAGCTAAATTATACTGAACTGCAATGTTAAAGTATTCAAATTCATCAATTTTTAAAAATTTGTAACCAGGCTTCATTTCCAAGCTTAAAACGCGCTATGAACATGCTGGTATACAGTAATATATTTTTAATGAATTTTTTCACTGATTTTGTCATATTTCGGTAAAATTAGCTAAATTATACTGAACTGCAATGTTAAAGTATTCAAATTCATCAATTTTTAGAAATGTGTAATTTGGCTGTATTTCCAAGCTTAAAACCCGCTAAGACCATGCTGGTGTACAGTACTATATTTTGAATGAATTTTTTTACTGGTTTTGTCATATTTAGGTAAAATTAGCTAAATTATACTGAACTGCAATGTTAAAGTATTCAAATTCATCAATTTTTAAAAATTTGTAACCAGGCTTCATTTCCAAGCTTAAAACGCGCTATGAACATGCTGGTATACAGTAATATATTTTTAATGAATTTTTTGACTGATTTTGTCATAATTCGGTAGAATTATCTAAATTATCCTGAACTGCAATGTTAAAGTATTCAAATTCATCAATTTTTATGAATTTGTCACCTGGCTGTATTTCCAAGCTTAAAACAAGCTTTGAATATGCTGGTGTACAATACTATATTTTAAATGAATTTTTTTACTGGTTTTGTCATATTTAGGTAGAATTAGCTAAATTATACTGAACTACAATGTTAAAGTATTCAAATTCATCAATTTTTAAAAATTTGTAACCAGGCTGTATTTCCAAGCTTAAAACGCGCTATGAACATGGTGGTAAACAGTAATATATTTTTAATAAATTTTTTCACTGATTTTGTCATATTTCGGTAAAATTAGCTAAATTATACTGAACTGCAATGTTAAAGTATTCAAATTCATCAATTTTTAGGAATGTGTAATTTGGCTGTATTTCCAAGCTTAAAACCCGCTAAGACCATGCTGGTGTACAGTACTATATTTTGAATGAATTTTTTTACTGGTTTTGTCATATTTAGGTAAAATTAGCTAAATTATACTGAACTGCAATGTTAAAGTATTTAAATTCATCAATTTTTAAAAATTTGTAACCAGGCTTCATTTCCAAGCTTAAAACGCGCTATGAACATGCTGGTATACAGTAATATATTTTTAATGAATTTTTTCACTGATTTTGTCATATTTCGGTAGAATTAGCTAAATTATACTGAACTGCAATGTTAAAGTATTCAAATTCATCAATTTTTAAAAATTTGTAACCAGGCTTCATTTCCAAGCTTAAAACGCGCTATGAACATGCTGGTATACAGTAATATATTTTTAATAAATTTTTTCACTGATTTTGTCATATTTCGGTAGAATTAGCTAAATTATACTGAACTGCAATGTTAAAGTATTCAAATTCATCAATTTTTAAAAATTTGTAACCAGGCTTCATTTCCAAGCTTAAAACGCGCTATGAACATGCTGGTATACAGTAATATATTTTTAATGAATTTTTTCACTGATTTGGTCAAATTTCGATAGAATTAGCTAAATTATACTGAACTGCAATGTTAAAGTATTCAAATTCATCAATTTTTAGGAATGTGTAATTTGGCTGTATTTCCAAGCTTAAAACCCGCTAAGACCATGCTGGTGTACAGTACTATATTTTGAATGAATTTTTTTACTGATTTTGTCATATTTAGGTAAAATTAGCTAAATTATACTGAACTGCAATGTTAAAGTATTCAAATTCATCAATTTTTAAAAATTTGTAACCAGGCTTCATTTCCAAGCTTAAAACGCGCTATGAACATGCTGGTATACAGTAATATATTTTTAATGAATTTTTTCACTGATTTTGTCATATTTCGGTAGAATTAGCTAAATTATACTGAACTGCAATGTTAAAGTATTCAAATTCATCAATTTTTAAAAATTTGTAACCAGGCTTCATTTCCAAGCTTAAAACGCGCTATGAACATGCTGGTATACAGTAATATATTTTTAATGAATTTTTTCACTGATTTTGTCATATTTCGGTAGAATTAGCTAAATTATACTGAACTGCAATGTTAAAGTATTCAAATTCATCAATTTTTAAAAATTTGTAACCAGGCTTCATTTCCAAGCTTAAAACGCGCTATGAACATGCTGGTATACAGTAATATATTTTTAATGAATTTTTTCACTGATTTGGTCAAATTTCGATAGAATTAGCTAAATTATACTGAACTGCAATGTTAAAGTATTCAAATTCATCAATTTTTAGGAATGTGTAAATTGGCTGTATTTCCAAGCTTAAAACAAGCTTTGAATATGCTGGTGTACAATACTATATTTTAAATGAATTTTTTTACTGGTTTTGTCATATTTAGGTAGAATTAGCTAAATTATACTGAACTACAATGTTAAAGTATTCAAATTCATCAATTTTTAAAAATTTGTAACCAGGCTGTATTTCCAAGCTTAAAACGCGCTATGAACATGGTGGTAAACAGTAATATATTTTTAATAAATTTTTTCACTGATTTTGTCATATTTCGGTAAAATTAGCTAAATTATACTGAACTGCAATGTTAAAGTATTCAAATTCATCAATTTTTAAAAATTTGTAACCAGGCTTCATTTCCAAGCTTAAAACGCGCTATGAACATGCTGGTATACAGTAATATATTTTTAATGAATTTTTTCACTGATTTTGTCATATTTCGGTAGAATTAGCTAAATTATACTGAACTGCAATGTTAAAGTATTCAAATTCATCAATTTTTAAAAATTTGTAACCAGGCTTCATTTCCAAGCTTAAAACGCGCTATGAACATGCTGGTATACAGTAATATATTTTTAATGAATTTTTTCACTGATTTGGTCAAATTTCGATAGAATTAGCTAAATTATACTGAACTGCAATGTTAAAGTATTCAAATTCATCAATTTTTAGGAATGTGTAATTTGGCTGTATTTCCAAGCTTAAAACCCGCTAAGACCATGCTGGTGTACAGTACTATATTTTGAATGAATTTTTTTACTGGTTTTGTCATATTTAGGTAAAATTAGCTAAATTATACTGAACTGCAATGTTAAAGTATTCAAATTCATCAATTTTTAAAAATTTGTAACCAGGCTTCATTTCCAAGCTTAAAACGCGCTATGAACATGCTGGTATACAGTAATATATTTTTAATAAATTTTTTCACTGATTTTGTCATATTTCGGTAAAATTAGCTAAATTATACTGAACTGCAATGTTAAAGTATTCAAATTCATCAATTTTTAGGAATGTGTAATTTGGCTGTATTTCCAAGCTTAAAACCCGCTAAGACCATGCTGGTGTACAGTACTATATTTTGAATGAATTTTTTTACTGGTTTTGTCATATTTAGGTAAAATTAGCTAAATTATACTGAACTGCAATGTTAAAGTATTCAAATTCATCAATTTTTAAAAATTTGTAACCAGGCTTCATTTCCAAGCTTAAAACGCGCTATGAACATGCTGGTATACAGTAATATATTTTTAATGAATTTTTTCACTGATTTTGTCATATTTCGGTAGAATTAGCTAAATTATACTGAACTGCAATGTTAAAGTATTCAAATTCATCAATTTTTAAAAATTTGTAACCAGGCTTCATTTCCAAGCTTAAAACGCGCTATGAACATGCTGGTATACAGTAATATATTTTTAATAAATTTTTTCACTGATTTTGTCATATTTCGGTAAAATTAGCTAAATTATACTGAACTGCAATGTTAAAGTATTCAAATTCATCAATTTTTAAAAATTTGTAACCAGGCTGTATTTCCAAGCTTAAAACCCGCTAAGACCATGCTGGTGTACAGTACTATATTTTGAATGAATTTTTTTACTGGTTTTGTCATATTTAGGTAAAATTAGCTAAATTATACTGAACTGCAATGTTAAAGTATTCAAATTCATCAATTTTTAAAAATTTGTAACCAGGCTTCATTTCCAAGCTTAAAACGCGCTATGAACATGCTGGTATACAGTAATATATTTTTAATGAATTTTTTCACTGATTTTGTCATATTTCGGTAGAATTAGCTAAATTATACTGAACTGCAATGTTAAAGTATTCAAATTCATCAATTTTTAAAAATTTGTAACCAGGCTTCATTTCCAAGCTTAAAACGCGCTATGAACATGCTGGTATACAGTAATATATTTTTAATGAATTTTTTCACTGATTTGGTCAAATTTCGATAGAATTAGCTAAATTATACTGAACTGCAATGTTAAAGTATTCAAATTCATCAATTTTTAGGAATGTGTAATTTGGCTGTATTTCCAAGCTTAAAACCCGCTAAGACCATGCTGGTGTACAGTACTATATTTTGAATGAATTTTTTTACTGGTTTTGTCATATTTAGGTAAAATTAGCTAAATTATACTGAACTGCAATGTTAAAGTATTCAAATTCATCAATTTTTAAAAATTTGTAACCAGGCTTCATTTCCAAGCTTAAAACGCGCTATGAACATGCTGGTATACAGTAATATATTTTTAATGAATTTTTTCACTGATTTTGTCATATTTCGGTAGAATTAGCTAAATTATACTGAACTGCAATGTTAAAGTATTCAAATTCATCAATTTTTAAAAATTTGTAACCAGGCTTCATTTCCAAGCTTAAAACGCGCTATGAACATGCTGGTATACAGTAATATATTTTTAATGAATTTTTTCACTGATTTGGTCAAATTTCGATAGAATTAGCTAAATTATACTGAACTGCAATGTTAAAGTATTCAAATTCATCAATTTTTAGAAATGTGTAATTTGGCTGTATTTCCAAGCTTAAAACCCGCTAAGAACATGCTGGTGTACAGTACTATATTTTGAATGAATTTTTTTACTGGTTTTGTCATATTTAGGTAAAATTAGCTAAATTATACTGAACTGCAATGTTAAAGTATTCAAATTCATCAATTTTTAAAAATTTGTAACCAGGCTTCATTTCCAAGCTTAAAACGCGCTATGAACATGCTGGTATACAGTAATATATTTTTAATGAATTTTTTCACTGATTTGGTCAAATTTCGGTAAAATTAGCTAAATTATACTGAACTGCAATGTTAAAGTATTCAAATTCATCAATTTTTAGGAATGTGTAATTTGGCTGTATTTCCAAGCTTAAAACCCGCTAAGACCATGCTGGTGTACAGTACTATATTTTGAATGAATTTTTTTACTGGTTTTGTCATATTTAGGTAAAATTAGCTAAATTATACTGAACTGCAATGTTAAAGTATTTAAATTCATCAATTTTTAAAAATTTGTAACCAGGCTTCATTTCCAAGCTTAAAACGCGCTATGAACATGCTGGTATACAGTAATATATTTTTAATGAATTTTTTGACTGATTTTGTCATAATTCGGTAGAATTATCTAAATTATCCTGAACTGCAATGTTAAAGTATTCAAATTCATCAATTTTTATGAATTTGTCACCTGGCTGTATTTCCAAGCTTAAAACAAGCTTTGAATATGCTGGTGTACAATACTATATTTTAAATGAATTTTTTTACTGGTTTTGTCATATTTAGGTAGAATTAGCTAAATTATACTGAACTACAATGTTAAAGTATTCAAATTCATCAATTTTTAAAAATTTGTAACCAGGCTTCATTTCCAAGCTTAAAACGCGCTATGAACATGCTGGTATACAGTAATATATTTTTAATAAATTTTTTCACTGATTTTGTCATATTTCGGTAAAATTAGCTAAATTATACTGAACTGCAATGTTAAAGTATTCAAATTCATCAATTTTTAGGAATGTGTAATTTGGCTGTATTTCCAAGCTTAAAACCCGCTAAGACCATGCTGGTGTACAGTACTATATTTTGAATGAATTTTTTTACTGGTTTTGTCATATTTAGGTAAAATTAGCTAAATTATACTGAACTGCAATGTTAAAGTATTCAAATTCATCAATTTTTAAAAATTTGTAACCAGGCTTCATTTCCAAGCTTAAAACGCGCTATGAACATGCTGGTATACAGTAATATATTTTTAATGAATTTTTTCACTGATTTTGTCATAATTCGGTAGAATTATCCTAATTATACTGAACTGCAATGTTAAAGTATTCAAATTCATCAATTTTTAAAAATTTGTAACCAGGCTTCATTTCCAAGCTTAAAACGCGCTATGAACATGCTGGTATACAGTAATATATTTTTAATGAATTTTTTCACTGATTTTGTCATATTTCGGTAGAATTAGCTAAATTATACTGAACTGCAATGTTAAAGTATTCAAATTCATCAATTTTTAAAAATTTGTAACCAGGCTTCATTTCCAAGCTTAAAACGCGCTATGAACATGCTGGTATACAGTAATATATTTTTAATGAATTTTTTCACTGATTTGGTCAAATTTCGATAGAATTAGCTAAATTATACTGAACTGCAATGTTAAAGTATTCAAATTCATCAATTTTTAAAAATTTGTAACCAGGCTGTATTTCCAAGCTTAAAACCCGCTAAGACCATGCTGGTGTACAGTACTATATTTTGAATGAATTTTTTTACTGGTTTTGTCATATTTAGGTAAAATTAGCTAAATTATACTGAACTGCAATGTTAAAGTATTCAAATTCATCAATTTTTAAAAATTTGTAACCAGGCTTCATTTCCAAGCTTAAAACGCGCTATGAACATGCTGGTATACAGTAATATATTTTTAATGAATTTTTTCACTGATTTTGTCATATTTCGGTAGAATTAGCTAAATTATACTGAACTGCAATGTTAAAGTATTCAAATTCATCAATTTTTAAAAATTTGTAACCAGGCTTCATTTCCAAGCTTAAAACGCGCTATGAACATGCTGGTATACAGTAATATATTTTTAATGAATTTTTTCACTGATTTGGTCAAATTTCGATAGAATTAGCTAAATTATACTGAACTGCAATGTTAAAGTATTCAAATTCATCAATTTTTAAAAATTTGTAACCAGGCTGTATTTCCAAGCTTAAAACGCGCTATGAACATGCTGGTGTACAGTACTATATTTTTAATGAATTTTTTTACTGATTTTGTCATATTTAGGTAGAATTAGCTAAATTATACTGAACTGCAATGTTAAAGTATTCAAATTCATCAATTTTTAAAAATTTGTAACCAGGCTGTATTTCCAAGCTTAAAACGCGCTATGAACATGCTGGTATACAGTAATATATTTTTAATAAATTTTTTCACTGATTTTGTCATATTTCGGTAAAATTAGCTAAATTATACTGAACTGCAATGTTAAAGTATTCAAATTCATCAATTTTTAAAAATTTGTAACCAGGCTTCATTTCCAAGCTTAAAACGCGCTATGAACATGCTGGTATACAGTAATATATTTTTAATGAATTTTTTCACTGATTTTGTCATATTTAGGTAAAATTAGCTAAATTATACTGAACTGCAATGTTAAAGTATTCAAATTCATCAATTTTTAAAAATTTGTAACCAGGCTTCATTTCCAAGCTTAAAACGCGCTATGAACATGCTGGTATACAGTAATATATTTTTAATGAATTTTTTCACTGATTTGGTCAAATTTCGATAGAATTAGCTAAATTATACTGAACTGCAATGTTAAAGTATTCAAATTCATCAATTTTTAAAAATTTGTAACCAGGCTGTATTTCCAAGCTTAAAACCCGCTAAGAACATGCTGGTGTACAGTACTATATTTTGAATGAATTTTTTTACTGGTTTTGTCATATTTAGGTAAAATTAGCTAAATTATACTGAACTGCAATGTTAAAGTATTCAAATTCATCAATTTTTAAAAATTTGTAACCAGGCTTCATTTCCAAGCTTAAAACGCGCTATGAACATGCTGGAATACAGTAATATATTTTTAATAAATTTTTTTACTGGTTTTGTCATATTTAGGTAAAATTAGCTAAATTATACTGAACTGCAATGTTAAAGTATTCAAATTCATCAATTTTTAGGAATGTGTAATTTGGCTGTATTTCCAAGCTTAAAACCCGCTATGAACATGCTGGTATACAGTAATATATTTTTAATGAATTTTTTCACTGATTTTGTCATATTTAGGTAGAATTAGCTAAATTATACTGAACTACAATGTTAAAGTATTCAAATTCATCAATTTTTAAAAATTTGTAACCAGGCTGTATTTCCAAGCTTAAAACGCGCTATGAACATGCTGGTATACAGTAATATATTTTTAATGAATTTTTTCACTGATTTTGTCATATTTCGGTAAAATTAGCTAAATTATACTGAACTGCAATGTTAAAGTATTCAAATTCATCAATTTTTAAAAATTTGTAACCAGGCTTCATTTCCAAGCTTAAAACGCGCTATGAACATGCTGGTATACAGTAATATATTTTTAATAAATTTTTTCACTGATTTTGTCATATTTCGGTAAAATTAGCTAAATTATACTGAACTGCAATGTTAAAGTATTCAAATTCATCAATTTTTAGAAATGTGTAATTTGGCTGTATTTCCAAGCTTAAAACCCGCTAAGACCATGCTGGTGTACAGTACTATATTTTGAATGAATTTTTTTACTGGTTTTGTCATATTTAGGTAAAATTAGCTAAATTATACTGAACTGCAATGTTAAAGTATTCAAATTCATCAATTTTTAAAAATTTGTAACCAGGCTTCATTTCCAAGCTTAAAACGCGCTATGAACATGCTGGTATACAGTAATATATTTTTAATGAATTTTTTGACTGATTTTGTCATAATTCGGTAGAATTAGCTAAATTATACTGAACTGCAATGTTAAAGTATTCAAATTCATCAATTTTTATGAATTTGTCACCTGGCTGTATTTCCAAGCTTAAAACAAGCTTTGAATATGCTGGTGTACAATACTATATTTTAAATGAATTTTTTTACTGGTTTTGTCATATTTAGGTAGAATTAGCTAAATTATACTGAACTACAATGTTAAAGTATTCAAATTCATCAATTTTTAAAAATTTGTAACCAGGCTGTATTTCCAAGCTTAAAACGCGCTATGAACATGGTGGTAAACAGTAATATATTTTTAATAAATTTTTTCACTGATTTTGTCATATTTCGGTAAAATTAGCTAAATTATACTGAACTGCAATGTTAAAGTATTCAAATTCATCAATTTTTAAAAATGTGTAATTTGGCTGTATTTCCAAGCTTAAAACCCGCTAAGACCATGCTGGTGTACAGTACTATATTTTGAATGAATTTTTTTACTGGTTTTGTCATATTTAGGTAAAATTAGCTAAATTATACTGAACTGCAATGTTAAAGTATTTAAATTCATCAATTTTTAAAAATTTGTAACCAGGCTTCATTTCCAAGCTTAAAACGCGCTATGAACATGCTGGTATACAGTAATATATTTTTAATGAATTTTTTCACTGATTTTGTCATATTTCGGTAGAATTAGCTAAATTATACTGAACTGCAATGTTAAAGTATTCAAATTCATCAATTTTTAAAAATTTGTAACCAGGCTTCATTTCCAAGCTTAAAACGCGCTATGAACATGCTGGTATACAGTAATATATTTTTAATGAATTTTTTCACTGATTTTGTCATATTTCGGTAGAATTAGCTAAATTATACTGAACTGCAATGTTAAAGTATTCAAATTCATCAATTTTTAAAAATTTGTAACCAGGCTTCATTTCCAAGCTTAAAACGCGCTATGAACATGCTGGTATACAGTAATATATTTTTAATGAATTTTTTCACTGATTTGGTCAAATTTCGATAGAATTAGCTAAATTATACTGAACTGCAATGTTAAAGTATTCAAATTCATCAATTTTTAGAAATGTGTAATTTGGCTGTATTTCCAAGCTTAAAACCCGCTAAGACCATGCTGGTGTACAGTACTATATTTTGAATGAATTTTTTTACTGGTTTTGTCATATTTAGGTAAAATTAGCTAAATTATACTGAACTGCAATGTTAAAGTATTCAAATTCATCAATTTTTAAAAATTTGTAACCAGGCTTCATTTCCAAGCTTAAAACGCGCTATGAACATGCTGGTATACAGTAATATATTTTTAATGAATTTTTTCACTGATTTTGTCATATTTCGGTAGAATTAGCTAAATTATACTGAACTGCAATGTTAAAGTATTCAAATTCATCAATTTTTAAAAATTTGTAACCAGGCTTCATTTCCAAGCTTAAAACGCGCTATGAACATGCTGGTATACAGTAATATATTTTTAATGAATTTTTTCACTGATTTTGTCATATTTCGATAAAATTAGCTAAATTATACTGAACTGCAATGTTAAAGTATTCAAATTCATCAATTTTTAAAAATTTGTAACCAGGCTTCATTTCCAAGCTTAAAACGCGCTATGAACATGCTGGTATACAGTAATATATTTTTAATGAATTTTTTCACTGATTTGGTCAAATTTCGATAGAATTAGCTAAATTATACTGAACTGCAATGTTAAAGTATTCAAATTCATCAATTTTTAGGAATGTGTAATTTGGCTGTATTTCCAAGCTTAAAACAAGCTTTGAATATGCTGGTGTACAGTACTATATTTTGAATGAATTTTTTTACTGGTTTTGTCATATTTAGGTAAAATTAGCTAAATTATACTGAACTGCAATGTTAAAGTATTCAAATTCATCAATTTTTAAAAATTTGTAACCAGGCTGTATTTCCAAGCTTAAAACGCGCTATGAACATGGTGGTAAACAGTAATATATTTTTAATAAATTTTTTCACTGATTTTGTCATATTTCGGTAAAATTAGCTAAATTATACTGAACTGCAATGTTAAAGTATTCAAATTCATCAATTTTTAAAAATTTGTAACCAGGCTTCATTTCCAAGCTTAAAACGCGCTATGAACATGCTGGTATACAGTAATATATTTTTAATGAATTTTTTCACTGATTTTGTCATATTTCGGTAAAATTAGCTAAATTATACTGAACTGCAATGTTAAAGTATTCAAATTCATCAATTTTTAAAAATTTGTAACCAGGCTTCATTTCCAAGCTTAAAACGCGCTATGAACATGCTGGTATACAGTAATATATTTTTAATGAATTTTTTCACTGATTTGGTCAAATTTCGATAGAATTAGCTAAATTATACTGAACTGCAATGTTAAAGTATTCAAATTCATCAATTTTTAGGAATGTGTAAATTGGCTGTATTTCCAAGCTTAAAACCCGCTAAGACCATGCTGGTGTACAGTACTATATTTTGAATGAATTTTTTTACTGGTTTTGTCATATTTAGGTAAAATTAGCTAAATTATACTGAACTGCAATGTTAAAGTATTCAAATTCATCAATTTTTAAAAATTTGTAACCAGGCTTCATTTCCAAGCTTAAAACGCGCTATGAACATGCTGGAATACAGTAATATATTTTTAATAAATTTTTTCACTGATTTTGTCATATTTCGGTAAAATTAGCTAAATTATACTGAACTGCAATGTTAAAGTATTCAAATTCATCAATTTTTAGGAATGTGTAATTTGGCTGTATTTCCAAGCTTAAAACCCGCTAAGACCATGCTGGTGTACAGTACTATATTTTGAATGAATTTTTTTACTGGTTTTGTCATATTTAGGTAAAATTAGCTAAATTATACTGAACTGCAATGTTAAAGTATTCAAATTCATCAATTTTTAAAAATTTGTAACCAGGCTTCATTTCCAAGCTTAAAACGCGCTATGAACATGCTGGTATACAGTAATATATTTTTAATGAATTTTTTCACTGATTTTGTCATATTTCGGTAGAATTAGCTAAATTATACTGAACTGCAATGTTAAAGTATTCAAATTCATCAATTTTTAAAAATTTGTAACCAGGCTTCATTTCCAAGCTTAAAACGCGCTATGAACATGCTGGTATACAGTAATATATTTTTAATGAATTTTTTCACTGATTTGGTCAAATTTCGATAGAATTAGCTAAATTATACTGAACTGCAATGTTAAAGTATTCAAATTCATCAATTTTTAGGAATGTGTAATTTGGCTGTATTTCCAAGCTTAAAACCCGCTAAGACCATGCTGGTGTACAGTACTATATTTTGAATGAATTTTTTTACTGGTTTTGTCATATTTAGGTAAAATTAGCTAAATTATACTGAACTGCAATGTTAAAGTATTCAAATTCATCAATTTTTAAAAATTTGTAACCAGGCTTCATTTCCAAGCTTAAAACGCGCTATGAACATGCTGGTATACAGTAATATATTTTTAATGAATTTTTTCACTGATTTTGTCATATTTCGGTAAAATTAGCTAAATTATACTGAACTGCAATGTTAAAGTATTCAAATTCATCAATTTTTAAAAATTTGTAACCAGGCTTCATTTCCAAGCTTAAAACGCGCTATGAACATGCTGGTATACAGTAATATATTTTTAATGAATTTTTTCACTGATTTTGTCATATTTCGGTAGAATTAGCTAAATTATACTGAACTGCAATGTTAAAGTATTCAAATTCATCAATTTTTAGGAATGTGTAATTTGGCTGTATTTCCAAGCTTAAAACCCGCTAAGACCATGCTGGTGTACAGTACTATATTTTGAATGAATTTTTTTACTGGTTTTGTCATATTTAGGTAAAATTAGCTAAATTATACTGAACTGCAATGTTAAAGTATTCAAATTCATCAATTTTTAAAAATTTGTAACCAGGCTTCATTTCCAAGCTTAAAACGCGCTATGAACATGCTGGTATACAGTAATATATTTTTAATGAATTTTTTCACTGATTTTGTCATATTTCGGTAGAATTAGCTAAATTATACTGAACTGCAATGTTAAAGTATTCAAATTCATCAATTTTTAAAAATTTGTAACCAGGCTTCATTTCCAAGCTTAAAACGCGCTATGAACATGCTGGTATACAGTAATATATTTTTAATGAATTTTTTCACTGATTTGGTCAAATTTCGATAGAATTAGCTAAATTATACTGAACTGCAATGTTAAAGTATTCAAATTCATCAATTTTTAGGAATGTGTAATTTGGCTGTATTTCCAAGCTTAAAACCCGCTAAGAACATGCTGGTGTACAGTACTATATTTTGAATGAATTTTTTTACTGGTTTTGTCATATTTAGGTAAAATTAGCTAAATTATACTGAACTGCAATGTTAAAGTATTCAAATTCATCAATTTTTAAAAATTTGTAACCAGGCTTCATTTCCAAGCTTAAAACGCGCTATGAACATGCTGGTATACAGTAATATATTTTTAATGAATTTTTTCACTGATTTGGTCAAATTTCGATAGAATTAGCTAAATTATACTGAACTGCAATGTTAAAGTATTCAAATTCATCAATTTTTAGGAATGTGTAATTTGGCTGTATTTCCAAGCTTAAAACCCGCTAAGACCATGCTGGTGTACAGTACTATATTTTGAATGAATTTTTTTACTGGTTTTGTCATATTTAGGTAAAATTAGCTAAATTATACTGAACTGCAATGTTAAAGTATTCAAATTCATCAATTTTTAAAAATTTGTAACCAGGCTTCATTTCCAAGCTTAAAACGCGCTATGAACATGCTGGTATACAGTAATATATTTTTAATGAATTTTTTGACTGATTTTGTCATATTTCGGTAGAATTAGCTAAATTATACTGAACTGCAATGTTAAAGTATTCAAATTCATCAATTTTTATGAATTTGTCACCTGGCTGTATTTCCAAGCTTAAAACAAGCTTTGAATATGCTGGTGTACAATACTATATTTTAAATGAATTTTTTTACTGGTTTTGTCATATTTAGGTAGAATTAGCTAAATTATACTGAACTACAATGTTAAAGTATTCAAATTCATCAATTTTTAAAAATTTGTAACCAGGCTGTATTTCCAAGCTTAAAACGCGCTATGAACATGGTGGTAAACAGTAATATATTTTTAATAAATTTTTTCACTGATTTTGTCATATTTCGGTAAAATTAGCTAAATTATACTGAACTGCAATGTTAAAGTATTCAAATTCATCAATTTTTAGGAATGTGTAATTTGGCTGTATTTCCAAGCTTAAAACCCGCTAAGACCATGCTGGTGTACAGTACTATATTTTGAATGAATTTTTTTACTGGTTTTGTCATATTTAGGTAAAATTAGCTAAATTATACTGAACTGCAATGTTAAAGTATTCAAATTCATCAATTTTTAAAAATTTGTAACCAGGCTTCATTTCCAAGCTTAAAACGCGCTATGAACATGCTGGTATACAGTAATATATTTTTAATGAATTTTTTCACTGATTTTGTCATATTTCGGTAGAATTAGCTAAATTATACTGAACTGCAATGTTAAAGTATTCAAATTCATCAATTTTTAAAAATTTGTAACCAGGCTTCATTTCCAAGCTTAAAACGCGCTATGAACATGCTGGTATACAGTAATATATTTTTAATGAATTTTTTCACTGATTTTGTCATATTTCGGTAAAATTAGCTAAATTATACTGAACTGCAATGTTAAAGTATTCAAATTCATCAATTTTTAAAAATTTGTAACCAGGCTTCATTTCCAAGCTTAAAACGCGCTATGAACATGCTGGTATACAGTAATATATTTTTAATGAATTTTTTCACTGATTTGGTCAAATTTCGATAGAATTAGCTAAATTATACTGAACTGCAATGTTAAAGTATTCAAATTCATCAATTTTTAGGAATGTGTAATTTGGCTGTATTTCCAAGCTTAAAACCCGCTAAGACCATGCTGGTGTACAGTACTATATTTTGAATGAATTTTTTTACTGGTTTTGTCATATTTAGGTAAAATTAGCTAAATTATACTGAACTGCAATGTTAAAGTATTCAAATTCATCAATTTTTAAAAATTTGTAACCAGGCTTCATTTCCAAGCTTAAAACGCGCTATGAACATGCTGGTATACAGTAATATATTTTTAATGAATTTTTTCACTGATTTTGTCATATTTCGGTAGAATTAGCTAAATTATACTGAACTGCAATGTTAAAGTATTCAAATTCATCAATTTTTAAAAATTTGTAACCAGGCTTCATTTCCAAGCTTAAAACGCGCTATGAACATGCTGGTATACAGTAATATATTTTTAATGAATTTTTTCACTGATTTTGTCATATTTCGGTAGAATTAGCTAAATTATACTGAACTGCAATGTTAAAGTATTCAAATTCATCAATTTTTAAAAATTTGTAACCAGGCTTCATTTCCAAGCTTAAAACGCGCTATGAACATGCTGGTGTACAGTACTATATTTTGAATGAATTTTTTTACTGGTTTTGTCATATTTAGGTAGAATTAGCTAAATTATACTGAACTGCAATGTTAAAGTATTCAAATTCATCAATTTTTAAAAATTTGTAACCAGGCTTCATTTCCAAGCTTAAAACGCGCTATGAACATGCTGGTATACAGTAATATATTTTTAATGAATTTTTTCACTGATTTTGTCATATTTCGGTAGAATTAGCTAAATTATACTGAACTGCAATGTTAAAGTATTCAAATTCATCAATTTTTAAAAATTTGTAACCAGGCTTCATTTCCAAGCTTAAAACGCGCTATGAACATGCTGGTATACAGTAATATATTTTTAATGAATTTTTTCACTGATTTTGTCATATTTCGGTAGAATTAGCTAAATTATACTGAACTGCAATGTTAAAGTATTCAAATTCATCAATTTTTAGGAATGTGTAATTTGGCTGTATTTCCAAGCTTAAAACCCGCTAAGACCATGCTGGTGTACAGTACTATATTTTGAATGAATTTTTTTACTGGTTTTGTCATATTTAGGTAAAATTAGCTAAATTATACTGAACTGCAATGTTAAAGTATTCAAATTCATCAATTTTTAAAAATTTGTAACCAGGCTTCATTTCCAAGCTTAAAACGCGCTATGAACATGCTGGTATACAGTAATATATTTTTAATGAATTTTTTCACTGATTTTGTCATATTTCGGTAGAATTAGCTAAATTATACTGAACTGCAATGTTAAAGTATTCAAATTCATCAATTTTTAGGAATGTGTAACTTGGCTGTATTTCCAAGCTTAAAACCCGCTAAGACCATGCTGGTGTACAGTACTATATTTTGAATGAATTTTTTTACTGGTTTTGTCATATTTAGGTAAAATTAGCTAAATTATACTGAACTGCAATGTTAAAGTATTTAGATCGGAAGAGCACACGTCTGACTATTACAGTAATACATTTTGGTATAAAACATTTATTATTTTGTTGACCTGGGCATTGGACTCTTTGTCAAAGCACAACTAGAGTGTCTATGTTTTGGCATAAACAATATTTTTTTTTACTTTGTTGAACTGGGCATTCAACATAGCATATATTTGTCAAAGCACAACTATAGGGTCAGTTTAGAAATCTATTAAATTGGGAGTGCTATAAAGTTCATAATCACTGTGTGGTTTGTTAAAATAACTGTTCCGAATAGCTTACAGTTTTGGGTACTATCTCATAAATAAAATGTGTCCTTTTGGACATGCCAAAATTTGTAATGGTTAATATAAAATAATAGACAGATCATCACACTGGGCACCTAATATCATAAATGAAAATGACTATTAGTAAACACCTTCAGATTATGTGACCACAAATGTAATGAGAATACTATAACTGAGCAGGGCTATTTGATCTGCAATTGGGCAACTGCATGTCATAAATATAAATATAAACCAAGTGATTTTCTCTACTTATATACATATTTGGACAATTTCTATATAATGAGTAAATGTTGTATTCAGACAAAAGGAGTTGATCACAAATAACTTTATAATAGATTGTATTTATGTGTATAATGGACGCATAAATTTGTAAATGGCATCTATGGATCTATAATGAATACTCTTTTTTGTGTAAGAAGATAAAATTTATTAAATAATATTTTACTTGATAGTCAGATATAGCATGGGATGTACTATTGAATAAGAAAAAAATAGTTTTTTTAATGATTCATGCAGTAGTAAATCAAAACACCTAAATTAATAACAACAATATAGCTTTATTAAGATTCAACATTATTTTATTTTTGGTGATTAAAATAAAGAATAATTTATAACAGCAATTAACACTATACAATGTACATTTATAATTTACTTTTACTAGATTATGATTAGATATGATATATAGTTTATAATTAAATTTATAAATGTATATACTCAAGAAATAGTTAACTATGGATTTTTTCATGCAAAAAATATAAATATATAGAAACGTTTTAATTATTGTCTTTAAAATAAATAAAAATCAAGTAATATTTTTTAAAGTTATTTATAATTCAAACTAAGTTATGCAAATACTATTTATGGTTTAATTGATCTTTTATTTTTTTGATTGTTATTATTTAAGTTATTGAATGACAAATGTAGACTGCATCATAATCAATACTAATAATTTAGAAGAAATATTTTATAATTATTACCATCTAACTTTTAACTGTTGTTAATAAGTGATTTTTTGTCTGAGTACCTGCTACTATTAGCATATATTAAACTTTGATTTAATATTTTATTTTACAGCATCTCCTTTCAAATCTTGTTTTGTGCTAGCACAAACATATATGTAAGGCTTCATAAACATGTTAACCTCTAAATATTATCTAATAATTTTCTTTTGTCACTATTACAAACCAAGTATGTTGTCTCAGATTTATGGTAGTCAACATGGTCATTTTGTTGGAATTCACTTCATTTTAATATCAGACACCTAACAAAAGAAAAGCTTCCATTTTTTCTTCTCTATTTCTTTAACAGAGTACATCATTTTATGCTATTAGTTCAAAATTATTTATAAAATAAAGTAAGGTTAAAACCAATTTGTTTAAAAGAAAGCATGTGATCTTTCTTCTGAAATCATTTCTATCTTTATAGTAACATAAATAACACAAGCTATATTTTTAAACACTAGATTTGAACATGTGATCTTTTTCTTTTAATTTCAATAAAGCATTGTTGTCATCCAATGTAATTTAACAAAATATTTTTTTTTTAATTTTAATAAATAAATGACTCATTTATTCTACATATATTTAAATCCATACACATATTTTATTAAACATATGACCTTTAATTTTTGTCTTTATTTAATTACTTATAAACTATAGAAAAATAGTGAATGAAGATATGTGCACCACAATATATATATATATATATGGTAACTCTCATGCCTGAGTTTAAAGACATCTATTTTATGTGAATATTTTTCTTTATTTATATTACAGAATATTAAAAGTAACATATATAAAATGAATTTTAAAGTGTTAAGAAAATGATAATAATAATTGTAAAAAGTAAAATGTATTAATATTTTATTTTGAAATAAAGAATTATTATTTTAAAAAACAGTCTTGCTGCAAACCATTCGCAGAAACTCTTCTTGATCCTCTGGTTTACATACAAGGTGAGAATTATTATTACTTCATCATTATCTGACTCACCGCATAGAAGTCAGTAAATATTTGTAATGATTATTTAAGTTAAAATTATGTATTTTCTCTTGTAAAAACTCCAGAATGCCCTTCCTGAAATTTGCAATGGTGAAGTTGACTATGGAACTGTAAACAAAGCAATGCCTTCAAATTAACTTTGATCCAGCTGATCCGTTTACTACTATTTAATGCTGAAGCAACAATATGGGACACTTACGTGCTATAAGAAAAGAATTTGCTATCTAAATTGATTATCATATAGAAATATTCTACTATGAATTAGTTTATAAATCCACTTATTTCAATGCCCTAAATGTCTAGGAAACTTTCGTAGAAAAATAACAATGGAATCTCTCATAAGAAAATTTTCATGGAATGAATCACAAGAAGTTTAAATGTCAATGCTGCTAGCAGACATTTAAAATTAATAAATTCAATGGCCATATATATACATTCATACAGGCAGAAATATACATGAGCTTCCAAAGATATCAAGATAGTTATCTGAACTTACTATAACTTTTCCTCAATTAATTATTATTAAGCTACAAAGATTTTTGCTCTCACACATGCTATTCATATAATTTTAAATGTAAATATGTGAATTATTATTATTATTATTATTATTATTATTATTATTATTATTATTATTATTATTATTATTATTATTATTATTATTATTATTATTATTATTATTATTACAGAAGATCTAATTATAGATATATTAAACAATCTCTATACTTCCCCATTGTTTTTAAATTCATATAAATAAAGATACAATAAAAGGCAAATGAGCCCCAAGATGCATTTCGTACTGAACCAGCTCTCATCAGTTGTCCCAGGTCACTATCTTCCATATGTATCTCTATTATATGAAGAGTATTTATCTATAATAAATTGTTACATTTTTATTTACCACTGTCAAACTCACTCCCCTCATACCTTTGACACCATAAACCTCAGGTAAATACAATAATGTGTATTACTAATCATTTTTTAAACTAGAGATTATCTCTAGCTCATATATAAACTTTAAATCTAAGATTAATATATCTGATTGTTTTAATTTTAAACATACACACATATGGAGTTATTCACGTTTCCCTCTTCCATGTGGAATATCTGTATAGATATATTAAATAAATTCCATACTTCTCTATTATTTTTAAATTCGAATAAATAAAAATACAATAAAAGGCAAATGAATTTCCAAGATACATTTCCCTCATCAGTCGACCCAGGTTACTATCTCCCATATATACCTCTATTATATAAAGAATATTTATCAATAATAAATTGTTACATTTTTATTTACCATTGACGAACTCACTCCACTTACAACTTTGACACCATCCACTTCAATCTAACGTGGATTGTGTCAAAGTCGTGAGTGGAGTGAGCTTGACAATAATAAATAAAAAGGTAACAATTTACTATAGATAAATACTCTTCATATAATAAAAATATATATGGGATATAGTGACCTGGGCCAACTGATGAGTGCTGGTTTAGCAAGAAATGCATTTTGAGAGTTATTTGTCTTTTATTGTATCTTTATTTATATGAATTTAAAAGAATGGGGAAGTACATGGGAAAGAGAAAGATGAGGAACTCCATGCATGTGTATGTTTAAAAATTTAAAAAAAAATCAGATAATTCATCTTTAACTAAGGTTTAAAGTTTATATCTGTGCTAGAGATAATCTCTAGTTTAGAAAATGATAGTAATAATCATTATTGTATTTATCTGAGATGGATTCTGTCAAAGTTGTTAGTGGAGTGAGTTTGACAATGGTAAATAAAAATGTAACAATTTATTATAGATAAATATTCTTCATATAATAGAGATATATGTGGGAGATAGTGACCTGGGCCAAGTGATATGCTGGTTCAGCATGAAATGCATCTTGGGGGTCATTTGTCTTTTATTGTATTTTTATTTATATGAATTTTAAAAAAATGGGAAAGTATGGATGTTGTTTAATATATTTATAAAGAAATTACACGTGGGAAAAAGAAAGATGAATAACTCCATGTGTGTGTATGTGTAAAAATTAAAAAATCTGCTATATTAATCTTTAACTAAGGTTTAAAATTTATATCTGTGCTAGTCGTAATCTCTAGTTGAGAAAATGATTAATAATAATCATTATTGTATTTAACTGAGTTGGATGGTGTCAAAGTTGTGAGGGGAGTGAGTTTGACAATGGTAAATAAAAATGTAGCAAGATCTAATTATAGATGATTATGAAAATTATCCAATGCCAAATTTTAAAATATTTAATATTGCAATTATATTAAGGTTATAATATTTTCTATCAATTCCACATAAGAAATAAAAGATTATTTGATGTTTTAGAAGAATTTATTATTTTATTTACCTATATTGAAAAGTATTAATCTCCAAATATATGTATAATTTTAGGAGTCATTAAAATATTTTAATTGTTTGGTGTTGTTCTGTGGGGGTAGTTAAATATATGTAAAATCCCTCATTATAGTTAACTATATGGTATTAATTTGTTTATTATTATCGTTAGAAAGTGAACCAGAGATGTTAAATAATTATAGAATTGTAAGAAGTGATGATGGATGATGGATAGAAATTTTATTTGATCTTATATATTAATGTTATTTTATAAAAGAATAATAATTGATTTACTGTTTCATAATAAATTTCATATGTTATTAAGTTCTGATTATTCTAGGTGTGTCATAAGATATGAAAGTATTACAAGGTAGTTTTGTTAATTAGCTTATATAGAACTAGCATAAAGTCAACAGATAGTACAATAATTGTGCACACTTTTGTCCCTACTACCGAATGTACATTGATTTTAAAGTTAATAACTTCGTTGTTTAGCTAAACTGAGATAATCAAATGAAGCATATTAATAGCATTTAAGACATTTTAGCATTATATATATATATTGAAACATATATGTTTCCTCATATAAATATTCATAAGATCCCCCCCCCATTCAAAAATGTCTAGCGTGATTCAGTCTAATTGGAAACGCAATAAAGTTGTAATTCGTTAAAAATGAAAAATAAAATCATATTTTTGGTTTTTAATATTGATGGATTTGAATGAAATGTTATATCGTCTTATTTTTTTTTTTTATCTGTCTCAATAAAAAAAAAAATTAATTATCCAATCATTAAAAAGAAAGAAAAAAGATACTTGAGTTAAACTGAGGCAGTATTCAAATTAGACACGTCGTTGAAGAAAGAAGAAATTTTTTTTTCTCTCTATCGTCTTACACAGAGGGCTTTAACAAAACGTGAAAATAAAAATAAAAAGTTTTACTAGAGAAATTATAATGAAACTGGAATAAATTAAGAGCTTCACTCTCTCCACGCTGTGCCATGACTTTCCATTAATAAAATAACCCGCCTTCGTTTGAATAAAGTGGACCGTAAAACTGGAAGGTAATTTTTATAAAATACTAAAACATAATAATCAAATATTACAAAGTGAATTTTCGAACTAATTGCGTAGAATTTGTTCAATAAATATTAAGACATCTTTATTATATTTTTATGTTTGACCGAATTATAAATGCTTGACTGCTTATAAGGTTCTTACCTTGAATGAATTATTGTATAAACTATAAATGCCTCAATTATCAAATGATAAATACTCTATAAATCATAAGTATTTAACTGCTTTTAAACTCATTGTAATGTAATAAAGTTTATGTGTAAGAATATGCTTCTACATTTGGCTAAAATATAAATGCCTCAATTATCAAATGATAAATACTCTATAAATCATAAATATTTAACTGCTTCTAAACTCATTATAATGTAATAAAGTTTATGTGTGAGGATATTCTTCTACATTTGGCTAAAATATAAATGCCTCAATTATCAAATGATAAAATACTCTATAAATCATAAATATTTAACTGCTTTTAAACTCATTGTAATGTAATAAAGTTTATGTGTGAGGATATGCTTCTACATTTGGCTAAAATATAAATGCCTCAATTATCAAATGATAAATACTCTATAAATCATAAATATTTAACTGCTTTTAAACTCATTGTAATGTAATAAAGTTTATGTGTGAGGATATGCTTCTACATTTGGCTAAAATATAAATGCCTCAATTATCAAATGATAAATACTCTATAAATCATAAATATTTAACTGCTTTTAAACTCATTGTAATGTAATAAAGTTTATGTGTGAGGATATGCTTCTACATTTGGCTAAAATATAAATACCTCAACTGCTTTTAAACTCATTGTAATGTAATAAAGTTTATGTGTGAGGATATGCTTCTACATTTGGCGAAAATATAAATGCCTCAATTATCAAATGATAAGATATTCTATAAATCATAAATACTTATCTGCTTCTAAATTTACTATAATGTCACAAAGATTATGTGTAAAAATATACTTCCATACTTGGCTAGAGTATGAATGTTTTAATTATCAAATGATAAGATAACGAAATGTTATATAAATCATAAATGTTTAATTACTACCAAATTTCTTCTCACAAAGGAATTAATGAACTATCATTGAATTAGGATATTCATAATTTTCTTCTCTCAAGTGAATTCAAAATGAACTATCAAATGAATTCGGAATGAATTATCGTTAAATCAGAATAATCCCAAGCTTTTTCCCATAAAAGAATTAATGAAATATCATTGAATTAGGATATTCATAATTTTCTTCTCTCAAGTGAATTCAAAATGAACTATCAAATGAATTCGGAATGAATTATCGTTAAATCAGAATAATCCCAAGCTTTTTCCCATAAAAGAATTAATGAACTATCATTGAATTAGGATATTCATAATTTTCTTCTCTCAAGTGAAGTCAAAATGAACTATTAAATGAACTCGGAATGAATTATTGTTAAATCAGAATAATCCCAAGCTTTTTCCCATAAAAGAATTAATGAAATATCATTGAATTAGGATATTCATAATTTTCTCCTCTCAAGTGAATTCAAAATGAACTATTAAATGAATTCAAAATGAATTATTACTAAACCAGAATGTTTACAAGTTTATTCTCATAGAGGAATTAATGAACTATTGTTGAAATCGCAAATTAATTGTTATCTAATAAATTTTTTGTTACTAAAAATTAAATTGGTTGTCCAGTTATCCAATTCTATTTTGTTTATCTATCACATCACCCACCAATTATGGCACTGGTTCATGAGAATCCCATGTTCTCTGAGCTACGTCTGACATAGCTAGACCAAGGCCAGTCAGGTTGTAGTAAGACAGAACTCTAATGGCGCTGTTTGGAAAACCAAACATATAAATGTTTAGATGTTCCCAGTCTCTATTATACTACATCCTCTGATGAGCAGGAAATATTGTTGTAGGTGCCATTAACATCTGCATTAGGAATGTCAATTGATAGTTCCTTCCTACAGCATGCTCATCAGAAAATTGTTACAACTGAGGTAATAAAACGTTTGTATGGCGGTCCGGTTACAATATATATATTGTACCGGTCAAGCTAGCACATTCGCGCAACAGAATCCAGAGTCCAAGCAAAGATACCAAGCCGACCAGTAGGAGATGGTTAGATCTCGAGACTTACCGCACTTCAACTCCTTCACCTGTGCTCCAAGACTCACAACCCTACGGATGACCACCTTGAAGATACATATAGATATTATTTCAACTGCGAGCCGACATAGGCCAGGAAGAAGCAATGAGACTCATAACAAAAAAAATGGAATTTATCAACCCTATATCTTTAAAACTAATTAATGCATAGGAAATCACATATATAATATAAAGAATTTTGAATTGGATTGAAATAAAATAAGATCGAGAGCAGAGTAATTTATTAAATTGTATGTTTATTTTTGTAGATTAAATTTGACGATTTTTATATATATTATTCTTGCATTTTACAATTAAAATGCGCATAGCATCTAACATTTTGGAGAGCGCTTTAACCTTCTCTCCTTACAATTAAAATTATTTTACATTTGTTGTGATATTTGATGAAATTAAATATTGTTTTCATCATTTGCTTTATTATCTTATTGATCAGTCACTGCATGGTAGCTATGGGGCAGATTATGCTAATCCCTCTTATTTCATGGTTTTCAGCTAAGTAATCAGACTAAGCCTTGTTTTCACATATATGTGAAACATTTAAAGTCAAATTTATCTATAATATTATTATTTCAAACTATTGTGCATGAGACCGAAACTAGCTCTTGAATATGTCAGGCAATGGCTGAAATTTAATTTAAGGGAGGAAGAGTTGGCAACCAAAAGAACCAATGCGCTATAGCGCTGGTAAACAGTTATAATAAATGTTGCTCTGCAGATGGATTAATATTTAGGGTTTTGTGATCAACACCGGAGCCCTATGACCGATCGCCATGCTGCTAAAGAGGGTTGGGGTAGCTAATACTATTGCCTGGAATTTGACATCAGGTCTTATTCGTGTGTGACCCAAGGAGTGTAAGAGGGATGGCCGTTCCGAGTCCCATCTTAAAGAAAAATGCAACATAATGAGAAAGTTTAAATGTATAATAAAATTATCACATCCGCCAAGCAAAAGAGTTGAAATAATTTAATATTTAGCCACGAGAACGATAGCTAATCAGTGGAATCATTAGCGCCAACTCTAATATAGCATTTTTAATATCATATGCTATACGTGGGTGTACTTTTAAATATTCTTTGCTTTCTAGTTTCAATCTCAAATAACACATTTGATTACGCGATTAATTAATAAAAACAAAAAAGGGGAAAAAATATATTTGGAGGGCTTTTACAAAATGAAATAAATAACAAATATACTTATTCAAGGCTTGGATATTGCTTAGTGAAAATTAAATTGAAATTTACTTTGGGTTAAAACAAGATTCCCATTTTAAAATTGCCAACAAATAATTAAATAATCAAGGTCAAAATAATAATCAGCACATAGCCAATTCTTAACAGTTATTTAAGAGGGTTTCGAAACAGCGTGCATTAAGCTACGATAAATAATTATTAAATGAAGAGGGGTCATTCTCTCTTCTCTTTATTATTAATATTGAATGCCCGCTGTTTCGAGGCATTAGCATATAATTTATATTTTAAAATAAAAAAATAAAAAAACCATAGTCACAACTGCAGTGAGAAAATGGAAAATAAAATTATTAAAATCATTTAGTTAGGAAACATTGGAAAGTAGGTCAGAATTATATAAAAAAAAATAATTAAATCCAAGAATAAATAAAATTTTACATTTAGCAATTTACTTGAATTCAAGATTTTAGAATGAAAATAAATTTGATAAGTCTAGACTTAAAGAAAAATTAATATATTGAACTGCAGTTAGAAATGGTGTTGTTACCGGTCATCTTGTAGTACTTGAGCTGGAGTTACGGGAGTCTTTGTGGCGGCTTGCGGCATCATCTTCTTCCCACGGTTAGAGCGGAGATGTTATGGCGGCATACTGGTGATGGTGGTTTTTGGATGGAAGTAAAGACCCGTCGCCTTCACCCTGGAGCTTAGCCAAGGCTGCCTGTTTTAGCCCGACATTTTCTCTCGCATAGATATAAAAATTATTGTCTTAACTGGATGTCACAATGTTCACGGTTGCTTTTGGTTCAGGATACACGCTGGATTCAAAAGCTTAACGATGATCAAAGAAGGCAAAAATTCACAGATGTAGCATTCAAGCTGTAAAGATTTCAAAGATTCAAAGCTGTCAAGGTTTTAACAAAGTAAAGTTCTAAGATGGCTCCTCCACTTTACATGGCCTTTTTAAATGATCGCCTTATCAGCCCACACACCTTGGAATTTCATCTCCATCAAGATTACAAAATTTTTAATTTGCTTAGGAAATTAGTGGTTGATTTCAAACACGCTGACATTCCTTTTAGGTGTTATAACTTTTCTCTGATTATCAAATTTTTAATTAAATCGAATTTTAATCAGTTTAATCTGATACTAGATTTTATTTTTAATTAGTCAGGAATTTTGTTCTGATTTTATAATTTATGTGTAAAATCCCTGCTGTAAACATATTTTTAATTAGCGAGGTCTCCAAAATAATTTAGAATCAATTAGCTAGATTATTTTAAAATTGGCTTTTCTTTTTAGAAACCTAAGGCAGGTGTGGCATATACTGATATAATTGTTTACAGCAAAAACTTTACTAAACTTTTAATTCTCCGAAAATACTTTTATTTTTAGAAAAAAAATCCTTTTTTTTCTTTTTAAAAAGAAGCTTGTCAGCGCATTTGCAATCAATCACCCTTTCAATGTGTTTTTACATTAAATTGGTTTATAATAAAAATGAAACTTAAAATTTAATAAATATTTTAATCACGCCACTATGCTATATATATATATTCAATATAGGTGGATTATATTCCCACATACGAATTTAAGTAATAAATTAATAAATTGACGCTACATTATTACTGTTTAAAAATATTACGCGATAAAATTATACGCTATAACTCTGGCAATACTATTCAATTATAGCGTTCTTTCGTATGTGCGTATATAATGCTGTTTATATAGCCGTGATTGCAATTTTTAGCTTACAAATCTTAATTTAGACTTATTAAACAGGTTTGAACTTAGCACAGATGAGTGGGTTATTAGGATGGTTGGTGAAACGGTGAGGGATTTGAAGACAACCGTTTCAATATATATATATATATATACACACACACACACAAAAGTGAATCTATTTGTTAATATAAATTTAAGAGAATAAAATAAAATGAATACTTATTATGATATAATCCTAAACTCCTAATATATGACATATCTGAAATAAATTTATAAAGTGCAATATTATATTCAATTTATATTTATTAATCCATTATTTATATGTTTATTTTCATACAAGTTTATATATTTAAAAAAACAATAAAAACCAAACCATTATAAATTGTCCTAATAAATTTGACCTGTTCATCCGATATAAGTCATAAGTTGTCTGGATTAAAGTTATTCTTATTTTGAAATGAAAAATTATGCAAATATTCTAGTGATAAAATAAAAAATGTAAATTTATTTGTTAATGATTTTTTGAAAATTGGTTATGATGAAAATGTTATTACTAATATTACTAAAAATAACATATCAAAATGAAATGGATTCCAATGCCATTTATATCTGATGAGCAGATCAAGTTTATTAGGAGAATTTGTAATGGCTTGTGTCATATTGCTTTTTTCTCAACAAATAATATAAATAGATTACTTAATAACTCTAAAATTCAAAATTCTAATTTTTAATCAAAATTGTATTATATAAAAATTAATATGTAGATGTGGCTTACAATATATCAGCGAATCTAAATGTACAATGGAGAAGAGAATGAAAGAGCATATGCTTTTATATAATAGAATTCAAAAAAAAAAAAACAATCAGGAAACAATGCAAATAAATCTTTATCATCTGTGTATATGATCATAATAAATCTTGTCAATATGGATTACATTTGATTATAAAAATATAAAAATTATGTAAATTGATCGTTGTCACAAGAACTGTAAAATGAAAAAGGCTGTGTTGATTTCAAGAAATCGTCAAATGTTAAAGAATCGGCAATCATCAAATGTTAAAATAACAGTATTGTGGAAGAACTAAATCTAAATTGAACTATGGGTATTGTGAAAGGGTGTCTCATTTTGATGATTTAATGTTATATAGTTGATAAAGATTACAAAATTTATTGTCAAAAGTATTTCTAAAAATAAGTAAAATTTATCTGAATTTTATTGTATATATATATATTGATTTGAATATTACATATATATTAAGCAATAGCATAAATCTTTTATTAAAATCTCATCAATAAAGCCACCATCTTGATTTTTATTTATTGTTTTATTGCTTTCTTAATTGATATGTTTCAGCTAGGGTTTATATAGAGAGAGTATATTTCAAAATAAATTTAAAAAATACACTTTTAACAAAATGTAATTTAATTTGTCAATTTTATTTATCTATTTTAGTTATCCAAGGACAAGATATAAACTCTGGACAGAACACAGAAAGCCAAAAAAGTATGTAATGTTTGTATATAAGAAAATATTCATAGCCTTACAAATGATATATTGAATGTATTCACTGTCATTTTATTATATATTTTTATATTAGGATTCATCCATGATCTATCATAGTAATGGTCCAATAAAAACATAAATTTCAAAACTAAAATTATGACACTTAATAATGGATTAATTGGAATGGCATTGACAAATTAAAAGTTCTTATATTATGTGTTTAGTTGATTGTTAGGCTTATGAGAGAATTCTAATTAAATAATGTAGAGAAAACTATCTCAGTAAAAATAATTATGTATGTGATAATAACTTTGCCATGGTGGATGGATTTGAACCCAGAATCACAGATATGTAATGATATATTCATATAACTACCATAAGTTTTTATTCAAATAAATATTTAAATTAAATGATTTATAAAATTTAAAAAAATTTCAATTTAAATATGTAACAATATTAACTCATTTAGTAACGATGATTTATAATTTAGAAGTAGGAGTACTCCCAAAAGTATTTAATTGTTTTTTAATTAGAATAAAGTTAAATCTCAAAAATGCCAAACCTTTTAAAAGAAGGTTTACTTTGGAAAACTTTTAAATGAAAGATTTTCTTCAAATACAAATTATCACGGTCATTTCTGCATATCACCCAGTAGATGGTACGACTTCTCAGTGTTGTGGACTTATTTAGCAAATGGTTGGTAAAATCATAATGTTTGGGTTGAGTTACAAACATTTAAACTAAATGGATGAATAAAAAACACAATAGAATAATTTATTAACGATAAATCAATAAAATTTTACAAAAACATTAAATATCATAATAATCAATAAAACTGTACAAAAATGTTAAATATCATAAGAATAAAACATATTTTTAAATTAAATTTAGGGTTCAGTTTAATGCCTTATAATATTTATAATGATAAGATCCTATTACATGAACTATTGAAAAACTCACCAAGCATGATTTTTGCAGATATCATTTTCTTTATATTTTCAAGTTGTCCTCATTAATTTCTGCAATGATTGTAGATTTTATTAAAACTGGTGATTTTGGAGAGCAATTATCGAAGAACTAGGAGCATTATGTAAGTATAATGTCACCAGGTTGTCTTGTCTTGTTCAAATGACCCTATTTTATTTGCATCATGGCATTTTAAAAACATTGCATATATTGGTTTTACAAACTTCAGCATCAGTTTTTAATCCAATTGCACTTTTTGGTTAGGTGTTTTTCCATTGCCTAGCCATGTATTATAGATAGTTTTCTGCTAGAGAAAATTATCATACTGGCTGTTGGATTGGATGGCTGGGGAAATAGTTTTAAAAACAGTAACTACAATATGTATATCCTAGTTACAGTAAAAACACTTTTAACAAATTGTTGTTTCTCATATTTGCATGGATCAATGCAACATTGTTTAAAAAGTTGACTGGATTGTAAGGCAAAGCTATATGGAATCCAAATGCCTGATTGCTTTTTGCAGATCTATCTATACTTATTCGATGTTATTCAAACAACATTTTCAAACATATTATACATTACCAACTAAAGAAAATCAGACCTTTGTGTCATTACAACATATTTTAGATGCACTTTCAGTATTTCAAACATGCTGTAAATACAAATTTACTGCTAATATTATTCTTTGATACATAAATAAATGAAAGAGATAAAAATATCCCCCCTCTTCTCTCTCTCTCTCTCTCTCTCTCTCTCTCTCTCTCTCTCTCTCTCTCTCTCTCTCTCTCTCTCTTTCTCTCTTTCTCTCTTTCTTTCTCTCTCTCTTTCTCTCTCTCTCTCTCTCTCTCTCTTTCTTTCTCTCTTTCTTTCTTTCTTTCTTTCTTTCTTTCTTTCTCTCTTTCTCTCTTTCTTTCTTTCTTTCTTTCTTTCTTTCTTTCTTTCTTTGTTTTTACACACCATTAGTTAACATAGCCAACCTTTAAATCTTTAATTATAACGTCTCAAATAACATTAATTCCAAAACAGTAATATATTTAATTCTGCCAACAGATTTATTTTAAGACTGGACAAGATATTTAATTAAAACTTTCATTTTAAAGGCACATTAAACATGTTTTGAAATGCTCGACATTTTTCTAAATTATGCAATTTAAAATTCTCTTGCATATCAAAAGCATTTTTCTTTCTTCTTTCACAGTATTATTATCATTCCATTATTTCTCACATATTACACAGCAAATATTTAATAATGTGACTGAATGCATAAACTATTTTTTCTTTCAATTTTTAGGCAGTTTACTCTTGTAACACATATATATGTACACATAAAACAAGTGTCTTTTTTTAATATTTACTATTTAATTTTGATAACAAGTATTTATTAAACAATTTTTTATGCAGTATTGCTATATAACAACATTCGAGCACATTAAAATTTGCTATAATTACAATACCCCTCCTGTTAACATAAGACAATGAGACAGTGGTACTTTTCATTTATCATGTGTACACTGATTACAAAATTTTTAACTTTTATTCATGTCTCTATTTTTTTTTTACTTTCACAAATAATGTTTTACAGAATATATATTTTAATTATACAAAGAGGTTTGCTTCATTCTGAATGTCATAAAGAATGCATAGGATTTCACTGCAAGTATCAATAAAAATTTCAACATATGGTATTAAGGTGTGTAATGTAGAATGGATACAAGAAACATTATCTCACTTTGGTTTTTATTAAACAATTCAAAATATGTAATAATAAAATATAAACCTTCTCTTTTGAGTCATAAAAGCTGATGAATGTAACATTTGTAAAATAAAACCTTGCTTTCTTACTAATAATAAACTTAAAGTTTCACCTCAGCTATTAATTTTAGCTTAACAGTAACTTGCTTTCTTTTGAGTTTTAGAGACTGATAAATACTACTTTAAAATTAAATTTTGCTCTCTATTGAATCTTAGATGCTGATAAATCCAACAAACACTAACTGCATTTTGCTTTCTTTGAAGTTTGCAGTTGAATGAATAAACTACTTGGAAAGTCAAAACTGTTGTGGCAGCACCTGAGGAAATATACACTTCAATAGTCATATGAGAAGATAGCACTTCAGATACAATAGCAAATCTCAATATATTACTAGAAGTGGAATATAACCAACCAAACTCTGCATAAATCAATAAATAACTATCATGGTCATATGTTTCATAATTATTTTCAATATCTATATTATTAAATCAATAACAATCATTGTTTCTTTTTATACAGTTGATAATTTCTTTTTTTACTAATTTTAATGTCATTTTTGGGCTTGTCATATATTTCAATTTTTGAAAACATTACAAATAATTTTCATTTGCCTTAAAATTTTTTTCTTCTATCAAACCAGCTTTTATTTTTTAACATCAAGTTTTACACCTGTCATGATTTTTTTGCAGTGGAAATAGAGTTATACTAGTTGATTGGAGATGTGTTCTGCCATTTTCTGTGTCGCTGCTGATTTGTTAATGCTGCTATAGATCTCATTCTTTTTATTTTCTGTATATAATTCTATCTTTCTTTTCCAGTACTAGTTTCTAAACATAGTGAATTCTCAGGAAATTTTTCTAGTGTGTCTGTTTTTTATGGTCATGGAAAAATTTTAGAATGTATTGTGCATGTTCTATCTCTATTGCCAGAGATTCTTTTTTTTGTTTGCCAACTATAGATTTGGAATGTTCTCTCATCTTTTATTCTGATACAACCAACAGATGCCTCACTCTTTTTTGTTTAATTGTTGGCTGGTTTGATATGGCAAACTTGCTTTCTAATTTCTGATTTCAGTGGCTCATGTGAATGACATTTAAAAACTCAGCCACTTATTCTATAGTTTATCAGTGAGTGCTGATCATTTATTCAACACAAAAGAGTAAGTTATCTTGAATAATTCTAATAATCTAGTTTTTTTATCATGCCACATGCAGACAATGTTATTAATTTTGTCACTTGCCTTCTAAATAATTGTCTTTAACTTTTACCATCTTTTAAGTAAAATCTTTTTGCATAATTTGATGTCTGATCACTTCATGTTACTTTTGAAACCAAAAATTATTCAAACTTGTTATCTGTTTCCAGAATAGGTAGTTAGTTTTTTTGTTTTGCCATGCCCTTAACAGGTTCTTGTAAATTATTATAGGCAATACCCACTGACACTCATTCTGCTAGATGGTTGAAATGGAAACAATTATTCAGATTTCTGTCTCACTTTTGAATGTCTAAATTTTTAGAATTGATTTATACATTTAAAAGCCTCATAATTTCTGTATTGTTTTATAACTGTAGTGTTTTTATGATTTTTGGAGTTTGGTGTCTATTGTATCATAGTTACTATTTTCTTTTAGTTCTTTTACAATTTCTCTCAACTAATTCCATGTATCTTCTTTCATTTTTGTCAAATTCATTTTGTGTCATTTATGATGCCAACAAGTTGTTTCTGAGTTTATCTCATTTTGAGTGTCTATGGGTATTTTTTAATATTTTGAATTTTACATTTTGTCTCCAATTTTACTATTCTTTCCACTATAATTTGCACACTGTTTTACAATATATTATTATTACTGCAGTCAATAGATTTTTGATTCATTTTTTCTAAATCACTATGTAATCTTTTTTTTTCTATACATTCTCCTTTTTGGTGTATTTGTTCTTGTATTTTGCTTGCTATTTCCAGGTTCAACGTATTTATAGTCTCTTGTACTATTTCAAACATTTTTTTAAATTTTTCAATGCATTTCTTTAAATTCAGCATCTCTCTTTTCATGTTTTTCTTTTAGTTTTACATTCATTTCTTCACATTTTTGTTGCAGTATTTTTCTATTTCTTTGACATTGCTCTTTAAATTTTAAATACATTTCTTCACATTTTTTTTTTCAGTTTTTATGTTTTTTTCCAAATTTCTGTTGCATTTCTTCAAATTTTATATGCATTTTTTTAAATTTATTATCTTTTTTATGTTTCTTTTATAAATTCATTTTTTAATTTTTTCATAAATTCTTACAGCCTTTCATAATTAAATGTATTCGTTTTTTTGTCCCAAAAGGTTTTCTATTGTCAGAATAGCTTTTTGCATAATTATCTCTGATTGCATTAGTTGTACTGTCTTATGTTGATGGATTCATGTTTAATAAGGCTTCCATTTTTTTTTCAATGTGTTATCATTTATATATTAACCTACCTTGGTTAATATATAAATTACTCTTATTGGTGTTTTTGTTTTTTGTTTTTTTTTTTGCAGATTTACAAACTTAAATATTTTTTTTCTTTATATATTATTATTAAGTAAACATTCATCAGTCTCAACTCTTGACATACAATTTTGTTTAGAAAAATGTGATATAACTATGCATTAATGTTTATTTTTGTTATATATATATATATAAAATTTTAACGATAAATACAATATTTAAATTCTTTTGTAGCGCTTTCGATTATGTGGTAGCCCCCATCAGCTTTAACTGAATTTCAAATTTTTTAAACTTAATGTTACGTATATTTCCATAAGCTGTGTATGGTCATATTTGCAACTTGCCTCTTAATAACATCATCCTTATATCTATCAATCAAAATTGCCTCTTTAATTTTCCTCTTTTTATGATTACTTTCTTCCATTAATATTTTTATTTCACTACTATTAAATGTAAACCTATAATTACAAGTTTTTTCATGATCAAAGAATACTGAAGCTGTATTAAATTGACTATTTATATTATTTTTAATTTGATTATATAATAATTGATGCTCCTTCAGTCTTTTCTCCACAGAACATCTAGATTCACCGATATATAATTTCTCACATCCACATAAAATCTGATAAATTATATTACTTTGCAATTTAGGAGTTATACTCTTAGAATTATTAATCAATTGATTAACATTTGGAGGAACACAAAATGAAATATTATACTTTTCTTTAAATATTTTCTTAATTAAATTAGGTTGCATGTTGTTTATAAATGGCATAGATATCCATTTTTTTTATTTTTCAAAGTAACACTGCAAACTTTCTTCTTATTATTAAATGAATTTACTGTATGTAAAATTTGGTTTTTAGCATAACCAACCTTTAAAAGTTCATTAGCAAAGAGCTCAATATTTAAAATTTTATCACTCGTATGTTTACATAAATGCTTATCCAGTCCTATTTATCTAATATATGCTAACTAGTTTCTAAATTGTGTTTTGCGTCAATGATGAATCTTAAATCTGAGAGTGCACCTAGATCTTATGATCCAATTCAACCCTTTATCAACCACATTTTACCTTTTCATAATACCATAAACTAGCAACTACTCTGGAGTTATTGGATAAGTAGCCACTAGAAAGGGACTTATGCATAAACCTTCTTGCATTCATTGATTATTATGGCTTGCACTGGGTAGGAATACAATATGGAGAGTTTTCTATTGTTTAACAGTTTGTGTAAGTATAAAAAATAGTAATCATGTCTTATATAGCAGTTCAATTAAAGCATTGTGTTGATTCAGTGACTGGAGTAAACAGCCAAGCCACTGAACATTCATTGATTGAAATTAAAACTAAAATTTTAAAGAATATAAAAGGTACATATTTTGAACTATTACAGTCTTATCTGGATTGCATATACTGGAAAATGTCTTAGAAAAATAATGGCACACTGGACTTCTTTTTAATTGTTCTTTATGATAATATTCGCCCAGTTTATTACAACAGGCAATCACAACAAAAAATATTTATTTTAATCTTTTTTATATGTTGTTACAAAATAAATTTATTGTTATTCTCATTGAAATTTGTATTAAATAACAAACTCGGTTTCTTTTAGAAAAAAATTTAAAAAATGTAGTTCATAATTATTTTGACTTATAGTATTGCTTTTATAAAACTCAACACCTACAATTTATCTTATTTTTTATTCATTTTTCAAAGACAAATAAGAAAATTAAAATTTTGAAAGACAAATAATAAAATTTGAACAAATTTGTTAATTACGAATAATAAATAATGTGAACTTATACATTTAATTTACAATTAATTTGTACCTCGGTAAAATATAAAATATTGAAAAAAAACTTTTAAAATACTTTAATTTATTAATTAGTTTTCCCATATGGCTTCAATGATTCCATGCAATGAATAAAATAGAAGTGAATAAAAATAGAAATCAAAATATAGTAGCTGACAGTACTGGTACCAAACATTATTTGCAATTCTTAAATAATATTAACTGTACTTTAATATTTGAACTGAATTTGAATAATATAAACTTCATTTAATATTTAAACTCAATGTTTTGGACTCACTCAAATTTGTAGCATCATTTTGTATTAAACCTGAGAATTTTAATAAATTATTGTAAAGAATAGATATTCCTTACATTTTTAATAAAATTTTGTTATATCATTAGGCTAAAATATTTTTGCTTTCAGTCAACCACAAAATCAATCTATCTAGCATAAAATGTCATACAACTAAATAACATGAACATATCAATGATGAAATAATAACGTTTCAAGAAAGATAATCATCTCTTTTATATATATCATTATATTGAAAAGATCTAAAATGTAATAGGAAGTTATTTTTTACTAAAAAAGCTATTAATATATGCTAACTAAAAAACAATTCAGCTATTAATTAAATATATTTGACGATTATTATTTGATTTTACATATATACTGTACAAATACAGTATTTATCATATTATATATATATATATATATATATATATATATATATATATATATATTGTAACATAAATAATGAAGATTATATGAATTAAGATACCTGAGTTGTCTACAATATATAAGATCATAAGATTATAACTTAATATACGAAAAATGGTAACTTAAATTTTATATCAAAGAGCAAAGAATTGTATTTTAAATATAAGCATTGTAACTTAAATTAAAGTATGAGAAGAATTATAATAATACCGAAGTAGTGGCTATTAAACAAAAGGCATTGTACTGGTGAGTTATCAATCATATTAAGGGGACTCATACACATAAATAGTTATCAAAATTTAATGCTTTCAATACTCAAGTAACTATTAATTATCAATAAAAATTATCGGTGGCTTAAATTCATCCATTTCCACTTAAGATTTCTAAAGATATCACAATATAAATAATTAGAAACAATAATGCTTGGAAACTAGTCCTTTAAAGTGTCTGGCCTATTTCAATCCCTAGTTAGGCAGCCATTGTATCATCAATAAACAAGTAAAAAATATAAACAAATTATTAAGGACAGACTATTATAACTCAGGAAATAACATCAAGTGGGTGAGTACACTGGTAACTCAATAAAATATCTTCTCAGGTATACAGACAGTATATTTTATCCACTTTCATCTCTTGGTTTGATGTCAAGTGCATATTTAAGTAAATAAAAAGTGAATATGGTCTAGCAAGGCACCATTAGATTATCTGAATCTAGACACCATTATATCTTATAACCTTTTAACATGTATCAGGTTTGAATCGCTTTTTGGTACTTTATTTCTAACAAAAATGGAGGATTTTAATTTTAGATCCATATCACTGTATGCACTCACATTTAGGTAAACATAAAACATCCTTAAACTAAAGTGGAGTATATAAAATTCATTAGACAGAAATCATCTCCTAAATCTTAACATAATAAATGCATTTCAATATCTTTATAAGTTTTACTAGCTCAGATTATACTATTAATTTAGGATGGCAATTCACTCATCCTTGCATGATATAGATTATGGAATGGTGGTTATTATAATTATTCATGAATGTCAACTAAATACCATGAAATCACTCTTTATTTATGGCCTTTAAACATTTATCTAGCTCATTAATAAAAACGTGGTGATGATGATGATGATGATGATGATGATGATGATAATAATAGTTCCATCAACAGCTTTAGGACTAAGCCTAATCATAAAACTGAATTTTTAAAGAACTTCATAACTCTTGCTTAGTCTTAGTATATCTAATTAAATCTTAAATAATTAATATTAACCATTGATGATGAATGATCACAACTAATAAAGAATACTCTCAATTAAATATATACACCTCATTTAATAAAACAATTTAACATTTATTAATATATTACCAACATATACAAACAAATTAAAGATAAAACTAAGAATTTATATGAATAATAATGATAATAACAATACTTGATGATTTGGCAATCATAAGATTAATGTTGAGTTCTTCCCCCTATTACATCAAATATATAATGTATATAAAATTGGATACTAAGCTTGCTAAAGATTTCTCTTCACAAGAAAATATTTCATGTTAAAAAAATATTCACTCTTTGGCACACATACTTTGGATCTTTATACATCTAAACTTAACATATAAAATAGAATGATGAAGTAGAAAAGTGTTAGTTAAATCAAAAAGAAAAAGATTTCCAGAAACAAGTTTTTAAATTGCTTCTCCCTCTTCCTGTTAAGCTTGGAGATCGCTATTCTTTAAATCAAAACAAAAACAATCTAATATTTTTAATGCTATATATGTCTATTATTCTTCCATTCACCCACAATGATATACATGTAACAATTTAATATATTACTGTGTATGTGTGTTTATCCCCTTATAACTAAACATTATTTAAAAACAAAATAATAGTACAAAAAATATTTTACATATCAACAAACATTTCATAATGTCAGATTGGTATATAATAATACCCTTTAAAAAATAAACATTAATAAGCTGGGTATAATAATTCTAACATATATAAAAAAAATTTACTCTAGGTTATGACTATTCTTTTTCAATCAATTATGGTTGTTTTAAAGTTCTAAGAAAAAAATAGAAAATTTCATCTCTAAATGTCACAAATAGTCTTTGAGATCATAAAAAGAAAATAGATAATAAAAATTTATATTACCAGTCCCACAGGTTCAAACTTAGCTTGTTTAATGTTCATACTTTTGCAACAATCATGGTTTATTTTTCCAGAGGCTTGTAATTATTTAATGGTGATGGTGATGGTGATATTATTTGCCACTGGGACTTTTTCTTCTCTTCCTTGTTAGCATAATTCTTTCAATAGAAAATACCAGTTGTTCTCTCATTTGCAATTTTTTTACCAGGTTTAAATTCAGTCATTGAAATAATTGTACTAGATGATTCAATTTGTACTAGATGATTTAATACATATCAGTTGATTAATCATTTCCCTTCAGCTTTCAAATGCAGGTGAATCTTTTCTTTTACTGAAAATATCACATTTCTTTCAGTCATCAGTCATCAGATGTAGAATATTTTAATTTCATTTCAGACAAGACATTTTTATTTTTATTTTTTCCTATATGATATGCTAGCTCTGGGATGAATCAGGGATTTTCCTTAGATGAGGCCTATATTTTTTTTTCTAGCCTGACATCCTTATATTTTCAATTTTCAAAAAACTTTATATTAAAAAAAATGATTTTAAAAAAGGATATCTTGCTGAATTAAAATGTTTGTCTTTCTTAGTTTCAATATTTTAAAATCTCTTCTCTAGCTGACTTTCTAGACAGGTTTTTATAGTTTATTTTTCAGAGTAATCAGTAACAAACAATATAAGAAACTTGCACTTCCATGATTTTTGGAAAGCTTAATTTGTTTTTCAAGTAAAATTATCTTAAACATTTCTTTTCTCATTTTGCTGACAAAAATTGCACTCCTATAATATTCCATCTCTTCTCTTTCATCTAAGATGAGACAACCTTAAAATTAAAGTTCTCACCAAGCTTAAGTAATCTTTCTCCCTTATCACAACATTGTGAAGCAAATAATTTAACAGTTTTAACTCTTCTTTTTTTTTCAATATGTAATAAATAAAAAAATGTAGATTTATGTATGCAATATATACACACACACCATTATTCGAATCATTTATAAAAGTGGCCTATAAAATAATCTAAATGCTTTTTAGAAATCCAGTTTTAATATCTACAATTAAATCCTTAACTTTCAAACCCCAAATTATACTCATAGAAAAACAAAAATAGAAATAGAATAAAGTATTAGAATTTAGAAAATGTAGGTTAGCTTTGAAGAGAGTTTAATATTTGAAATATGCAATGATAATTAAATAGTTTACACACACTGCCTATATATGTGTTATTACTTTACTTTTTAACAAAAAAAATTATATTAAATAATTAACCGTGTGTAATACTCTTTTTGAGTTTTTTATCAACACCCAAACAAATAAAGAACATAACTGTTACCCCACTCTCTTTCTGTCTTAAGCTTTTAGAAGGAACTGGATCTTGTAGGGTTTAAACTTGGGTGCCCTACAGCTTCCTTTACTATATAAAATGTAATGATGGTATTTGTTCCACATTTTCTTTCATGCACATTACTACAAATATAGCTAGTGACTAAATTGTAATGGCACAATATATATATATATATATATATATATATATATATATATATATATATATATATATATATATATATATATATATATATATATATATATATATATACTGACTATTGTTAAAGATGTTTCCTTGATAACAGTTTGTTGATTATTATTAATATTGGGTAAGTGTTAAGTGTTATTTAATGATTATATATATATATATATATATATATATATATATATATATATATATATATATATATATAAAACCAAAACTGTCTAACACTATACTAGCAAAAAATAAAAATGCAAAACCATAAAACAATACAGTACTAGATTAAATTCAAAATTTTACCAAAATCCTTACACAACCATGGTTTCATCTACTACAAATAGACCTTCTCAAGTGAAAATCAACCTAAAGGAAAACATATATATATACAAACAAACAAACCTTCCCATAATTCATTTCAAACTCCACCTTCCCTTAATATCAAAAAAAGTCTTCATAAGATTGATAGCCTCAGAATCAAGGAGTTTTATCATCAAAGTCTCCTTTATTCTTCTTTTTAACTCATTCTTTTCATAAAAAATAACCGAAGCATTGTCAAACAATATTCTATGACCTGTATTCAATTCATGAATATATAAAGCTGAGTTAAGATACCTATGTTTAACTCTACTTATATGAACCTTAACCCTTTCCTTAAGGCTAAATTTACTCTGGCCTACATAAAATTTACCACAACTACATGGAATTTTATAAACAATACCAGGAATAGACCTACTATCAATAGACTGCTTTGAACCATTAAGTAATGAATTCAAATCAGAACCTTTCCTCCATGCAACCTTCTTTCCACCTAACAAATGACTATTCCTATAAACCAAATTATAAATTGATGCTTTAAAAGGTAAAGACATATAATCATCATCCTTACCAACAAAATTCTTATCATCCAAATCACGACTATAAACATTATTATTAAATACCACTTTTTTAATAAAATCATGACTATAACCCAATTCTACATATTCAGCAGCAAATTGACTTTTTTGAATATCAGCATCATTATTAAAATTATTAAGCCTTCTATTCCGACAGCAAAAATTCAACAAAGACATTTTTTTATGTATAAAAGGCTGATAACTATCAGGCCTAATCATATTTCTCAAATTTTTAGGTTTTATAAAATGACTACAAAACAAAACATCATTAACCTTCTCAACATTTAAATCTAAAAACTTTAATTTTACAAAATCAAAACCACCCCCCTCAATTGTAAACTTAATATTAGAATCAAAACCATTCAATCCACATAAAAACTCTTCTAATTTCTCTTTCTGAATAACAAACAAACAATCATCAACATACCTAACAAATAATTTAATAGAACCTGAAAACATATTAATAATACTACACTCCAAATAATCAATATAGACAGCACACATCAATGGAGAAATAGTTTGAAATGAATTATGGGAAGGTTTGTTTGTTTGTATATATATATGTTTTCCTTTAGGTTGATTTTCACTTGAGAAGGTCTATTTGTAGTAGATGAAACCATGGTTGTGTAAGGATTTTGGTAAAATTTTGAATTTAATCTAGTACTGTATTGTTTTATGGTTTTGCATATATATATATATATATATATATAAATAGACTGAACCTCTGACATTTCTTAATATAAGAAAATAGTCTATATTAATTGCATCGTTTATTATTGAGAATTTGTTTTTATGAATTTTCCAAGTTTCAAAGTTACATAATTATATTCTTCATAGAATGGTTTTGATGAAAATAATTGAATATTTTTAGTGATAAAAAAAAGATAGTACAAATGTACATTTTTAATATGGTTAAAAACTTTTTGTAATGAGAGTAACAATATCCTGGTATTATTCCTGCTATGAGATATTTGTCTGGTGGTGTATTATTCTAAGTTTATGTTATGTTTAAAATAACATCTTCAAGAAATGTGTGGACAAACTTAATCAATAAAATTTGTCAACAGATTCCATGGATGCAATATTTAAAACATAATGCAAACTTAGAATAATATGTCAGCTGGAGTAATACACTATACCATTCATAATATAAAACTTCACATCTAAAAGGAAAAATAACAGAAACATATACTAATTATGTAAAAAAAAAACATTGTGATACTAAATAAAACAGGTACTTATGTATTATGCATCTTCATTTCAGCACTTTGTGCTATTGAAACTATCATTCCCTCTCCCAGCATAATTTAATGTCCATCATAAACACGCAGCATGTATAATACAAAATTTCAAATCTAAAAAAAAAACATTTAATTGCTAATGATGGAAAGATATATTCATTATGAAAAAAATATGTAAAGGAACTCTGAAACATTTTAAAATGGTGCGCTGTAACAAAGTTTTAGATTTGCATATCATTTTAACCTAAAATAAAAAACAAAAAGGTAAACTGTAAGCTAAAATTGTACCTAAATCTAAAAATGATGAACAGTAATTTTAATCTCAGAAAGTAATTTTTTTAAAAAAAAAAAAACACAACTTCGTACAAATATAACAACTTTTACCTGTAAATATATATTTTAAATACAACAAAAAAACAGTATTACTTACAAGAGAATATGAGACATTTATATTGCCTAGGAAAAAAGGCACTGTGGTGGGCTGAAGTATTTAATATTTTTGAAAGAAAGTGACTTCTTCATCTTCTGTAGAAGGCAGTTCCCAAATTTTAAATATAAAAATGTGATAGTGCAAAATCAATAACATTTCAAAACATAAAATCACAATGTTTCCACAAAATGTCACAGGTCAGCATAATTTTTAGTTTGGTGGTGTGTATATATGTGAAAGTTGGTAATATATATATATATATATATATATATATATATATATATATATATATATATATATATATATATATATGACATGGATTAATTGTGCGGGAATGTCATTGACACAACATCATGAACAGAAACTTTAAATAAATATTACTGGACCCAGACATCACAAAAGTGAAATGTCATAGCAAAAATAATACCAAAGTACAAGAGTGTATATATATATATATTGTAATGGAACATCAATATATGAAGAAAATAATGCTCCAAACGTTGGATGACAAATGTAATGGAAAAGGAAACAAACATATTATGCTGACGATGATGTGGTGTCCAAATGTAATGGAATATATGTAATCTAAATGATCTCAAATGAAAAATACACATATGAAGAAAGAAGGCCTCAAACCTTGGTGTCAAAATGTAATGGAATGCCTATCCACAATTGAAATGACCCAATCACTGGGAAAGCCAAATGTAATAGAATGTATTTATCATCCAATTTAAATAATATAAACATAGCACATCATACACATAAAGAAAGATCTTAACAATCTAAATGAATCCAATTGTTAAAAAAAAAAAATATATATATAATAGATTGTATAATTTAAATGAAGAAAGATAAAATTATCCCAATTATATTTAAATAAATTGTTTATATGACCTTCCAACTAGCTATACATGAAATAAATCCAAAATCATACAGAGCAATAATAAGACCTAACATTATAGTTGATACTCAGGGTTAATTTGACTAACTAAGAATATATATATATATCAGAAACAAAGGGAATTTTATGGAATCCCATATACACATTACATAAGTAAACTTATGTATATCTAAACATATCAATGAACATTGGCTTGATAAGTGACCTAAAAACTAAATAATAATTGAAATATGAGATTATTCCCCATTAGGTTGTGAATTTAATAAACTTCATAATAACTCTGGCACTAAAAAAAAAATAAGAATAAAATATTAATACTCTTCCAAATAAAATACAAAGGCATTACTTATAAAACAAATAGTACATCCTTTATTTCTATATTATGGTTTGATTTTTAAGTAGTATCACTGTTTTAAATAGTTCTTTTTAAATACAAACCCAAATAATAAAAAAATACATATATACTTGCAATAAGTATATATGTTAAATAAACAGACATATTTGTGCTCAACAAGTATACATTAATATGAATACAAATGAATATTTATATTTTCCAAATATTCAAATTAAAATAATAATAATAACTAAAAGTATATTATATACAGCAAATATATGAATTGTTGTTTATGTTTGCATAAGAGCTACTATATAAAGTGAAAATAAAAATAGATAAATAAATAAGTGAATAATTGAGTGGTAAAATATTGTAAATTAATAAAATAGATAATGGATATGCTCTCAAAGCTAGGTTAATCGATTAAGTAGTATTACATCAAAAAGAAATCATCAAAATTTACTCCACTACACTATAAAAGGTTTATATATATTATATCCACTTTTGGACTATACTTATCTCTACAAGCATTCAATACTCTTTTTTATTATTTACAATGAGGCTCACTCAGGCCTATAAATATGACATATCTTTGATGACTCAGTCATTTAGTCCTAACTTATAACTTAATATGAATATGGCACTTATTCCACCTCATTTTGTTATCTTATATACGTACACACACAAAAATATATAAATATAATGACGATTTCCAATTGATAAGTATCCCTCAATAAATCAACCTGAACCCCAAGAACACACCCAATTTTCTAATAAATAAATAAATAATATAAATTTAAAAAAATTAAGTTATATAAATAATAAAAAAAATTTATAATACAATTTGCGAATATAAATTTCACTTATTAAAATATATATATAATAACCCATATGCAACCCAAACTTATAGCTTTACTTCCAAATTTCTAATATTTAAGTGATAATTTTGACATTTGTCAAACGTTTGTTTTCTTTTTTAAAAAAAAAAAAAACAAGATGCTTAAATTGAATAGAATTATACTTACAAAAAACGTTTCATTTTTCTATTTAAAAAAAAAATAAATGAATATCGATCTCAAATATATATATATATAAACATATCATTTACATTAATAAAGTTATTTACTACATTTTCCAAAGTTCAACTTGTTTCATTGTTTTATTCCCTCATATTTTTTTAATATTCGAAAGCATTCTAGTTAAAGTGAAGAAACTATCACGTTAGAGAAAATTGTCAATTCTTAGATGCAAGTATGTTTTTATCTTTTTAATTTTTTTTCCTTTGCCATGATGGAATTTATATGTTGAGCCATTGTTTAATTTCCTTTTAACTGCTAAGATAAAGTCAAGAAGATCGCAACCCTTGAACTGCAGCATTATTATTATTCACCCTTCCATTATTAAGGTGTTTACATCCAATAGATTATTTATTATTCTCAAGAATGGCGATTCAGAAGAAACAAAGTACAACTAATTTTCTTCTTCAGTTTCTTTTTAATAACTATCTTAATAATGGCTTCTTTTTCTGTTGTTGTTATGTTTTCCATGTGCCACAGAACGTGCAGGTTTGAAAACCATTGTTACATATGTTTTCTTTTAAACAATTAACATTAAAAAAAAAAATAAAAATATCAATCATATAAAAAATATTAAATCAAAAATTTATTTGATAGCTTTAAATATATATATATACATAAATAATAACATTGCATTTTTTTTAATAATCACTACAAATAAAATAATCTTTTTTATAATCAACAATTTATGTCTCTATTTATTTATAATAATTAAAACATGTCACTATTACTATTAAAAATCCCACCATTAAGAATAATAATAATAACAATTAAATATTCACAGTGATGTACCATCAACAAATAAATAAAATAATAAATCAAACAACAATATATAACTAATAACTATAAACAATAATAATACTCCATATGTAAACATCAAATCAAAGAGATTTTTTTAATGACAATAAATGATTTTTTTAAGTAAAGGTAGATTTATCGATCTTTTACAATACCCTCTAATCCACATAAAAAATGTCTTTGTAAATAACTAATTAATTATGAGATAGTGAAAAAAAAATCTTCTCAAATTTGTAATTTTTCTGAGGACTAACATGGTTTGAAGAATATTACTTTTTTTACTAATAACCATATTCATTTGTTTATATCTATCTTTCAGATCATCTAGATCTTTGTCCAAGTTTTTTTTAAATAAAAAAAATAATTAAAAGTGCCTTTTAATTCTTCTCAGAAAGAATTTCCAGTTTGCTGAACTCTGTGAAGAAGTTTGCTGTGATTTACAAGATTTTTATATAACGTTTTGGTACAATTCAATTGCTTTTGAATAATTTTGGGATCAGCATCTAAAGATTTTGCTATGATCTTCTAGGATCTGCCCCTATATCCTTTACATAAATACTAACTTGATCATAAGCACTAACATAATTTTTAATTTTATCAATAACAGTTGCTACTTTATCAGATAATCTATTACCTTTCATTTGAATATCCCGAGAAACATCATTGGCTTGAGGAAGCCTTTGTTTTACTTCACTTGTTCTATGTTCAATTGAAAACAATTCTCTGGGCATTTTTGAATGGTATTCATTCAAATTTTCTAAATAATCCTTTAAAAATCGCAAATCAGATGGATATGATACAACTTCAACATTAAAGAATTTCTGAAAATCATTTTGTTTTACAACATTAACATTATCCTATTCTATATTAATTCTTTTCAGTTTGACTTTAGGTTTACTTAAATTGCTTTCCTTGGCTATATTTTCTTGAAGAAAGTCTTTATTAATCACAGCATCACTTATTATTTTAAGTTTAATTTTGGCTCTGCCAATTTCTTTTTCCTCATCAATCCTCTTTCTACCAAGATTCAGATCAAATATCTTTTTACTCATTCTTTTAAATTTTACCTTTGCTTTCCCTACATCTCTTATAAAATCTATATTCCTTTTAAGATAATTTATCTTAATCTCTTCCTTACTTATCTTTTTGAATTTCACTTTAATTTTCCTCACATTTGTATTATGATTAATGATTTCTGTAAGAAATTCCACTTTGATTTTCTCCTTACTTTTAAATTTAAGTTTGACTTTAGCTATTCCAATATCTCTTTCTTTATTTACATTTTCTTTAAAAAAAATCTATATTAATCATATCATGTTCTATCATTTTAAGTTTGATCTTGGCTTTTCCAATTTCTTTTTCTACATCAATAATCTTTCTACCAATATTTAAATTGAATACCTTTTTATTTATTCCTTTAAATTTCACTTTAATCTTCCTCATATTTTTGTTATGATTAAGTATCTCCTTAAGAAAATCTATTTTAATTTTCTCCTTATCTCTAAATTTGAGTTTTATTTTGGCTTTGCCTATGTCTCTATTTGGATCAATTTCTAATCTGATAAAAGTTATATTAGGCATTGTATTTTTAATTTTTGTAAATACTATTTCTTTGTAAATATCAAATTTTAGATAAATATTTTCATACTTAATATTAGATTTCTTAATTATATTTTGTATTTTATTCTTGAATTTATTACTAGTATTGATAGTAATCTTCGGTAATTTATTATCTAATAACTCTAGATATTTTTCATCTAATGAGTTTAATTTTATTTCTAAATCCTCATTAACTCTTTTATTCTCACTAATCAACTTAAAATACTCTTCAGGTTCTTTCACTATTTCATCATATAATTTATTATTTCCATTAATTATTTTAACAGTCTCTTCATCTTTATTACTCTGACTTTGAAAAATCAAGTCTTCTCCTTCCGATTTACTAGAAACATTTGATACTATTTCCTCAATAGAATTTTGAGATTTTAAATTTATCCCTAACTGTTTTAGTGATCTCTCTCATAATTCCCTATTCTTTTTATCTCCATTTTACGTTTCTCTAACATTTGACTATATCTCTGAAGTTCTAATATCATTTCATCAATCCTTTCTATTCATCATTGTGCCTCTACCTCCTTTGCCATTACATTTTTTATCATAGTCTGAAAATATAACTTTACCTTCACACAACTATGATCTTTCTTCTGTATCTCCACATTCACATCTATATCTTTCTTAATCATTTCAATAGATTCTTTATGCTTTTTTATCTTTTCATCAACTGATTCAAGAATCTTTCTAATTGATTCTTCATTTTTAAAATATTTTCCATTTACTAAATCTATTAACGGCTTATCTTTTTCCTTATCTTCTATCAACTCAACAGATGGTATATTTGCTTCTAATTCTTTAGTAACCAATTCAACAGATTCCTTTTGATTCTCTATTTTTTCATGAATTAACTCAGTATCTGTACTAATTTTTTTAACAGATAACTGGGTTTCATCACTAGCTAATTCAATAAAAGATTTATCTTTTCTTAAATCATTTTCTGCTATCTTATCAAATGGTACATTATCATTTACATTCTTGTTAACTAATTTAACATAATATTTGTTTTCTTCTGCCAAACTACTACATAAGTTAATATCTTCATTAACTATTTTAATTACTTATGGATATGCTTTTCTTATTATTTTAACAAGTTATCTACTTTCTGCCATACTTTTACTAATTAAACTAATAGATTATTTATGCTTTTTCGAATCTGTACTAGTTATTTTAACAGATTTATCAATTACTTTGAAAGATACTTTCTGATTTTCTATATCCTTATCAATTATATCAACTGATGGTTTAGATTCAGTTTCTATACTTTTACATTCAATATTTTGTGATTTATTATTCTCCTCTAATTTATTTTTCAAATTAGCATCTACTACTTTAACATCTTGACTAACTATCTCAACAGATGATTTATCATCTTCAACATTTTTATTAATAAATTGAGTTTCTTTCCACATCCTTTCTTCAATCAACCTCAGAACTCATGGATATATTTATTAATCATCTGTTCCCTCTTCTCAATTATATGATCTATAAATTCATACATACTATCTATGTATTTATCAATTATTTGGTTTCTCTTCTCAAATATGCAATCTATAGATTCCCACCTACTATCTGTGTATTTATCAACTATCATTTCAATCTCCTTGTGAAGATTATCAGCAATTACTTCAGAAGTTACTTGTTTCTCCATTAAATTCCTTAAATCAAAATTACCACTAACTGGCATTTCATTACTGTTACCCATTATTACTAGTACTGCAATATTATATACTCATACAAAAAAATCTAATATATATATATATATATATATATATATATATATATATATATATATATATATATATATATATATATATATATATATATATATATATATGTAGTAATTACCACAGATCAAGGGCTCATCATCTTCAATTATTATCCCAACAAGCAATTACTCAACTAAGAAAAGTACAAGCCTTTTAATTTAATTATACATAGTAGCTATCAAACAATCTAAATTTCAGTTGTTTGAACTCATGAACTTCTTGGTTTATAAAAAAATCTCATCTATCACCATAACATCAACAAATTTCTCTAAAAAATATATATAGAGAGAGAGTAACAACTGAGATCACTAACTAACATTTATTTATGTGTAATGATAATGAGGATTCTACACTCATACAATATTGAAATGTGGAAATTTCATATCAAATTCAATATAACCTTAAAGTATTTAAAATATAATAAAATGTTCACATGCCTTAAAAATAACTAATTCAGTAATATTGTTAGACAACTTTCTCACTCAAGATAATGGTAGACAAGCATAAAATTATTAAATTGATACCTATAAATATTTTGGAATTTAAAACTTAATACCATTTCATATACATAAAAAAAAGGAAATTCAATGCCATTAATTATTAACTTTTGTGACCGAAACATTATTTTACTAAAATTATACTAGTGCAATTTATAATCAACAAACATTCACTAATTGAACTTCATGTATAAAAGTCACTTATAATGGAAAATAAAACATTGATATATTTGTTTTTCAAGCCCTAGTTGATAATCAAATGTAATAAATTATTTGTTACCAACAATAATCAATTAACTGAGCCCCTAAGTTTGGTGTACCAAATGTAATGGGAAGAATATACTATCAACAGTCCTTTAACAATGAGCTACATATTTAGGTTATATACTCATCCATTCCTTTAAAGATCTGACAGATACTGACAGCCAAAACAATAATTAGCATTTCACAATTTTGAGATAGATAAAAAAAATCAATCACTGCTCTTAAAGCATACAATGTTCCATGAACACTCAGATGATCATCACATTTCAGTCTTTATAAGCTACTACAACCCATAATAGTTTTCTGAAAACACTATTGCACTGCCCTGCTTACATCTAAGTCTTAGGGGCTATTATTTATAAAATATTGCCTTGCTCGTCTTTGGGAGTCTTAGAGGCTATTATTATACATATATCAAAAAGAACTATACCTTACTCTCTCTCTCTCTGGAGTCTTAGAGGTAAAATCATGGCAGGACTATGGTTAACTGCTTCATGATAAATAGTAACTAACATGATAATTTGGGTTGGAGCAGTGAATGAGATAAATCAGTCACAAGTGACATGAATACATCACACCCTCAAGACAATGACAAAAATTCCTCATCCAACATCAATACTTGCAATAGAACCAACCAAACTCCAACAATCAAATATCCAATCCAACCTTCAAAATTATAGATTTTCTACAACACAAATTTTCCAAATATGGACAAAATTATTACTCTATAATTTAATGCCATCAATATAATTTTTAAATTGAAATTAAGCTGTTTCATGACTGTATTTATCTTTCATTGTAAAAAAACATTAAATAACAGTAACCATCACCATCTAAACATAAGGCCAAAATATTTATATATATAAAAAAACACAAACACAAAAATGCTTCTCTTTCTTTAAACTATACATCTAACATCAATATATATACTACACATCTCTCAGGTATGTGTTGTATTTCAAGCCCTAATTAGCCGATTTTGAGCCCTAGTTGGTGCACCAAATGTAATGGAATGTCAATATATGAAGAAAATAATGCTCCAAACATTGGATGACAAATATAATGGAAAAATAAACAAACATATTATGCTGACCACATTGTGGCATCCAAATGTAATGGAATATATGTAATCTAAATGATCTCAAATGAAAATACACATATGAAGAGAGAAGGTCTCAAACTTTGGTGACAAAATGTAAAGGAATGCCTATCCACAATTGAAATGACCCAATCACTGGGAAAGCCAAATGTAATAGAACGTATTTATCATCCAATTTAAATAATATAAACATAGCGCATCATACACATAAAGAAAGATCTTAACAATCTAAATGAATCCAATTGTTGAGAAAACCAAATATAACAGAGTGTATAATTTAAATGAAGAAAGATAAAATCACCCTAATTATATTTAAATAAATTGTTTATATGCCCTTCCAACTAGCTATACATGAAATAAATCCAAAATCATACAGAGCAATAATAAGACCTAACATTATAATTTATTCTCAGGGTTAATTTGAATAACTAACAATATATATATATATATATATATATATATATATATATATATATATATATCCCAGAAACAATGGGAATTTTATGGAATCCAATATACACATTACATAAGTAAACTTATGTATATCTAAACATATCAATGAACATTGGCTTGATAAGTGACCTAAAAACTAAATAATAATTGAAATATGAGATTATTCTCCATTAGGTTGTGAATTTAATAAACTTCATAATGACTCTGGCACTAAAAAAAAATAAGAATAAAATATTAATACTCTTCCAAATAAAATACAAAGGTATTACTTATAAAACAAATAGTACATCCTTTAATTCTATATTATGGTTTGATTTTTAAATAGTATCATTGTTTAAAATAATTCTTTTTAAATACAAACCCAAATAATAATAAAAAACATATATACTTGCAATAAGTATATATGTTAAATAAACAAAGACATATTTGTGCTCAACAAGTATACATTAATATGAATACAAATGAATATTTATATTTTCCAAATATTCAAATTAAAAAATAATAATAATAACTAAAAGTATATTATATACAGCAAATATATGAATTGTTGTTTATGTTTGCATAAGAGCTACTATATAAAGTGAAAATAAAGAATAGATAAATAAATAAGTGAATAATTGAGTGGTAAAATATTGTAAATTAATAAAATAGATAATGGATATGCTCTCAAAGCTAGGTTAATCGATTAAGTAGTATTACATCAAAAGAAATCATCAAAATTTACTCCACTACACTATAAAAGGTTTATATATATTATATCCACTTTTGGACTATACTTATCTCTACAAGCATTGAATCCTCTTTTTTTATTATTTACAACAAGGCTCACTCAGGCCTATAAATATAACATATCTTTGATGACTCAGTCATTTAGTGCTAACTTATAACTTAATATGAATATGGAACTTATTCCACCTCATTTTGTTATTTGTTATCTTATATAAGTACACGCAAAAAAATATATAAATATAATGACAATTTCCAATTGATAAGTATCCCTCAATAAATCAACCTGAACCCCAAGAACACACCCAATTATCTAATAAATAAATAAATAATATAAATTAAAACAAAAAAATAAGTTATATAAATAATAAAAAATTTTACAATACAATTTGCGAATATAAATTTCACTTATTAAAATATATATATAATAACCAATATGCAACCCAAACTTATAGCTTTACTTACAAATTTCTAATACTTAAGTGTTAATTTTGACATTTGTCAAATGTTTGTTTTTTTTAAAAAAAAAAAAAACAAGACCCTTAAATCGAATAGAATTATGCTTATAAAAAACGTTTAATTTTTCTATTTAAAAAAAATAATAAATGAATGTCGATCTCAAAAATATATATATAAACATATCATTTACATTAATAAAGTTATTTACTACCGTTTCTAAAGTTCAACTTGTTTCATTGTTTTATTCCTTCATGTTTTTTTTAATATTCGAATGCATTCTAGTTAAAGTGAAGAAACTATCATGTTAGAGAAAATTGTCAATTCTTAGATGCAGGTATATTTTTATCTTTCTAAAATTTCTTTCCTTCAAAAATAAATAAATAAATTGAAATGTTGAATCCAATATATTAATTCTAGTTGTTTTCACATTGCTTTTAAATTTACCATTGTAGATTTTTTTTTAGATAGCTATCATATATTTCAACACGATGGAATTTATATGTTGAGCCATTGCTTAATTTCCTTTTAACTGCTAGGATAAAGTCAAGAAGATCGCAGCCCTTGAACTGCAACATTAATATTAGTCACCCTTCCATTATTAAGGTGTTTACATCCAATAGATTATTTATTATTCTCAAGAATGGCAATTCAGAAGAAACAAAGTACAACTAATTTTCTCCTTCAGTTTCTTTTTAATAACTATCTTAATAATGGCTTCTTTTTCTGTTGTTGTTATTGTTTTCCATGTGCCACAGAACGTGCAGGTTTGAAAACCATTGTTACATATGTTTTCTTTTAAACAATTAACATTAAAAAAAAAATAAAAATATCAATCATATAAAAAATATTAAATCAAAAATGTATTTGATAGCTTTAAAAATATATATATACATAAATAATAACATTGCATTTTTTAATAATCACTACAAATAAAATAATCTTTTTTATAATCAACAATTTATATGTCTCTCTTTATTTATAAAAATTAAAACATGTCATTATTACTATTAAAAATCTCACCATTAATAATAATAATAATAATAGTAGTAGTAGCAATTAAATATTCACAGTGATGTACCATCAACAAATAAATAAAATAATAAATCCAAACAACAATCTATAACTAATAACCATAAACAATAGTAATACTCCATATGTAAACATCAAATCAAAGAGATTTTTTTAATAACAATAAATGATTTTTTTATAAATATTATATATATATATCAAGAGACAGAGAGATATATGAAACAATATTATTTATAAATATAAAAATAGACTTAATATTATATAAGATTTCAATTATTAAATGCTCTGATAATGGAAATGAAATTGGAGTTATATGCATTGGAAGTTTTAATATTGTCTTTAATAGTGATGTTATTTTTCTTTGTGCAAACACATGAAAACTTTAATTTTTTAATAGCAATTAATTAAATGTTAAGCATTATAATTTTAGTAGACTTTCTTTAATAATCAAATTTGTCTATACTGTGTTTAGTAGTTTTAATTATGTATGTATACATATAACCAAAACAATATATATAATAAAACAAGTTATAAATTTCGTAACTTGCTTTAAAGCTTGTATTTAAATGATAAAAATAAAGCTTGTTTAGGGCTATTGGTAAGCTCCATCTAGTGATCATATATATATATTACAAATATTATAAAACTGCATATTTCTCACTGAATTCAAATAAATTAAATAAATGTACTAATCTAATGTTTTATATGCAGTGGTGTATAGTTAGTCTAATTGCCTTTATCTGAGTCATGGAGAAAAGGATGATAAGCATAAAAATGAAAACGGGGCAAATACAAATAATTCTAAGAATATACTCTTATATATAATGATGAAAGAGAGCTTGGACATTATTTTCAATCCATATATTATATAATAGTTTCTGAGGAATGAAATGGTTAAAAAAGAAAAAATAAACTGTTATATTGCATTAGAATAATCACATGGTGAATTAGAAGGCCAATAGTATTTAGATTATTAAGCATAGTAAGTATAATAGTTTTTTTTTATTGTTAATTAAATGGTACATTTCAGTCTATGTAATAGGGTTTTGTGTGTATATATATATATATATATGTGTGTGTTTGGTATATATATATATATGTGTGTGTGTGTGTGAGTGTGTGTGTGTTGGTAAATTTATATTTATTCAATGCTGATTGTGAGCATTATATGGATATGATAATGTTGTAAATGATACATGACTATGAATGTAGAGTAAAATATGGAGTGATGGAAAGCATATCATCATCCCCAAATAGGACAAATATAAAATGTATAATGTATAAATATATAAATGGTAAATATAAGATAACCAAAGAATAGAAGTATAAGTAGTTATATAATAATGGTATAACAAGGCTTTCCAGTGTTAGACATAAATAGTTAAATCATCAGTCAACAGTTCATCATTTGTGTCTGATTTAAGACAGATACATTATAAGACAGGCTATTTCCTAACCACTGTAATACATAAGGCAGAATATATCACACATAATAAAAAATAATTCTTTATTCTGATACATGTTGATTATCATCAATGATCTGGCCATATTATATCATTAGTGTACCAGCCAACTATAAACTTACTTTTTAATAAAAATCAAAATTCAGAAAATGTATTTCAAAAGTGATATTTTTCCACTATCAAGGCTATTATGCTTTCTAGAGCTATCTCCATGTCCTAAGACTAGGAACTGTGACTGTGAACAATAAATACATTATTACTGAAATAATTTTAAACAATTATTTAATAAACCCATTGATTAATTAAAAAAAATTTTAAAGACATTAAATTATAATTTAAACTTATACATTTTTATCAAAAAATATAATGGCATCTAAAAAATATAATTACCCAATTGATTTTTATGTTTTTTAATAATTAAATCAAACTTTACTTTTATGAAATCATTTTTTTTTTCAACAAATAAGGTTGAAAAACACCTTTTCACATTCAGAGATAAGAAGTTTTAATTATCCTTTGTAAGATGTTGGAGGAATAAAACATGTTTTAAAAACAATGCTAAATTTAATAAAATATTAAAATATCTAAAAACCCTTTTTAGAATTTTGAAAGGAGAAATCAAATAAAAACCATGTTTCACAAGAAAATGTTAAATTAATAAAAAAATACTGTTATGACCCGTTATTATTTCTATAAAAAATATCTATACAGAAATAATATGCACATTAAAAATACATTTTATTCTGGTTTAATATTTGTAGTCCTGTTTGACAATTGTAATATTTAGTGTTTATGCATGTTTTATTATGGAGGCTTCTTTATTTCAGGCTACTATACACAGTTAATTTTGCCATTCTTCCATATCATATTTTAGGTTTTACACAGAATGAATTTCTCCACATTTTAATTTCCAAATTAGGCTAACACATAAAGACAAAGGCACTCGTGCTATCAGATGGAGACAAGGATTATTTCAAATTAATTCACAGGTATTTTTTTCTGTATATGTTTTTCAGTGAAGGCTACATGAAGGTAGATTATGTTTAGCTAAACATTGCACGTAATTGTGTTTATTTTAGAAAAAAAATAATCCTAATCTTCTGATTTGTCCCTCAGTGACAGCTGGCTCAAGATACTTCTTCCACTGTCTTTTTCAGCAGCTGGATCCAGACTGACCCTCCTTACAAACAAGTTGAAATTTTCTAATTTACTTCTCCCCTATTTTTGAACCAATGCTGGGTGCAACCAATGAAAATCCTGTCTCTCACATAACCAAATTACAATGATCAATTAGATCTATTTTTACAAAAAAAATTTCTTTGCTTATTTTTCTTCTTTAATTTATTTTGTGAAACAAGTCAAAAACGTTTCCTTGTACTTTTTTTTCTTACGCTAAAATTAGTTAATTCTTTAATTACCTTTGATTTGGAGAGAGAGAAATAAAGAGAAAAAAAAAAATATAATCAGTTAAAACAAAAATATTAAAATCGTATTTTTTTTTTACTTTTAAAATATTATTTATTTATTCTTTAATAACTAAAAATTAAAATTTATAAATATTTAGTGAAGAGAAAAAAATGTCCACTTAATAATTTTTAGCATTAATGTTGAATTCAAAACTAATAGATAAATTAATGAAGAGTGAGAAAAAAATTGTTCATTTTATATTTTGTTTTTGTTTTTTATATTATCGAATGAGCTTGCCAATAGCTCTTCATCAGTGAAGTTGTATTTTAAATATAATGCCTATATATCCTAGCACTCACTGAGGAAGTCAAAAGCAGAAATAGGTCTGGGGTTAGGTATATTCTGAAAAGCTTATTGAGCTATTGGCAAGCTCATTAGATAACATTTCTAATACAAGCTTGTTAAATTAAGTCATGATGCATATGACTTGATTTCTTTGCAATTATATTTTTGCTATTAAGGCTTTGGAAATTTTAAATTACTAAAACTATTAATATATGGTGTATCTGAACTTGGTTCAGTCCCATATGGTTTTTTAAGTTAGATAGCTGGATTTGAAGACATATGAATGTCAGAAAATTTCAGATTTTTTACTTAATAGTTAACCATTAGATAAAGTGCTGGGTTTGACCTGGTATTTTAAATCTATTGCTTGAATATTCTAGCATCTCATTGAGAAATCCAGAAGCAGAAACTGCTCTGGGGTTAGGGATATTGTGAAGAGCTTGTTAAGAGCAATTGGCAAGCTGATTAGATAACATTTGTAATACAAGCTTGGTAAATTAGTTCTTGTGATATATGATTTAATTTCTTTGCAATTATTTTTTTTCTTTTACAATCATTTATTACAAATTAAAATATTTACATTATTATTTTAAGCAATAATGTTTGGGAATTCTTATATTATCATTTGAAAAAAAAAAGTTAGATATTGTAAAAAAATCATGAAGAAAAATTAATTTTCTCATGTCTTTCTTAATTAATATATTCTAAATTTAAAAAGCATGTAATATTGGCATAGTCAAAGTTGGCCATTATCCACAATATTGTAATGGTATATGTGGGGCATGAAAGTGTGCCTTTCAGATTCAAGAACTGACCTTCAACAGAGAGGATTTATTCTTTGAGACTCTTAATTATTCGGTTTAAATTTATTAAAAGACTTTGATAGCTATAAAATCTGTGGCATTCTTTGTATATATTAACTAAGAAACAGAATTCAACATTTAGATATATCTGAAGTTAAAAAGTATTTTATTAACTTTAAATATAGTGACATGTGATGATTTAGGATGATAATAACGAAAACTATGTGACTATGAATTATATAAGATAAATAAATCAATGAATGACTAGCATAAATTTATAAGAAGATAAAAATCATTCAATTTTATTTACAATGCTATGCTCAATGATAATGAAAACAGATTATGTTAATCTTGAAACAACTTTAATTAATTGGTAACATTTACTTAACAAAATATTTATACAAGTTTTGATAAACAAATCCTGTATTAAAGTTGTTCAGGATCTAAAAGAAAATTTGTATGTAAATGAACAAACAAACGAAAGGATACAACAATATCCCCATTTCAAAATATTATATATTAGTAAAATCCTTTAATTTATTCTTTAAGTTGAAGCATCAAGAATATAAATGTTCTGTTTTTCAAAATATGTTAAAGGCAATTGAGACACATATTTTACATAAGCATTTTAAATTAATCCTGAGTTAAGCATTGACATTCGAGTTCAGGAAGCTCTAGAAGAAATATACATGGTTTATGGTGAGTTAGTACACTGTAGTGCCTCTGACCTTATCAATAAGTAATCCTCAGGTTCCATATTTCTGACAAGGATAATTCTTTTTCATAGACTACAAGAACCATGAAATATTTTTTAGCCACAATAAAAGTTATCAAAAACTAAAAAATGTATATTGCCAAACTCTCCTTTCCAAATCAAAATTAAAACAATGAATGAAGAAATAATCTTCCAATTTTTTTTTTCCTTTAAATTTTCTCACTTATCAAAACTCTTTACATTTTTATTTGTTAATTACAAGTAAACAATCGATCAGTAATTAAAAGACATTAATAAATAACAGTTTGTAGATATTTTTATCAATAAATCTGATCAAATTATATTTTTTTCAAACCATACACAAAAAATATAATTATTTCAATGGTTTTTTTAATTTGAGCAATCTTATATGGATTCAATTTTCTTATTAAAATTCATTATAATAAATATGTTTATTAATCCAAGTAAAATGTTTTCATATATATTCACCTCTTCACACACATACAGACATAAAATTAATAATAATAATAATATTTTTAATCTAAAAGAACTTTAAATAATTTTTAACAGTTAAATACATACTTGTTATGCTGGGTGACCATTAATACCCACCCCATTTAAAAAATAAAAATAAAAACTTATTTTGTTTCTCATTGATCTTTTCTACATTTAATTCTACAGGTAATGTGTTTTTTCATTCATAATTTCTTCTACATTTTACAAGGAAACGAAATGCTACTTTGGTATTATTCCTGTCATGATGATTTACTCTGATGATGCATTAAATTGACAGCAACATATGTAAATATTATTTATTGAGCTCAAGCAGTTTGTAATTAAAGTGCAAGGCTGAAACTTTCTATTAGAATGTTTATATGACAGCCAATCAGATGTATTGATGACTGTATAGAGAGCTCTCAAGTCACAACACAAGACAGAGATTTTATAAAAAAATGTGGTTTTACCTTCTTCTTTACTCAAATTTTTATATATAAGCCAGTTTTAAGTGGTTGAAGCTTTTAAACATCTTCACATTTAACTCATGGAATCTCTGTCTACTGTTGTGACTTGAGAGCTCCCTATACAGTCATCATTATATCTTATTGGCTGTCACATAAGCATTCAAAAATGTGTGTGCAAGAAGGTTTCAGCCTTGCACTTTAATTCTAATGATTCATGCTAAGTTTGCAATATGTAGAAAATAACTTCTCTAAGGAATATGCAAACTTCATAATATCTCACCAGGAATAAAACATAAGTAATATGAATGTTCAAATCTAAAAAAATAATGGAGACATATATTTATTATGGAAAAAGGAAAAAAGATATAACAATACTAAACAAAATCGATATTTGGGAGTTGGCATTTTTGTTAAGAAATTACATGTCATCAAAACCATTCTTTCCCCAGCTGACATACCATGGCATTTGCACCATCATATTTCATGTGTAATATCAAATATCAAATTTTAAAAAAAATGTACTTTCCTATAATGGAGAGTTATGTTCATTATGGAAAAAAGAAGAAATATGAAAAAGAACCTGAAACATTTTTTAAATGGCAAGTTGTAACAAAATTTTAGATTTCTATTCTTTTTTAACCTAAAACACAGACACACACACAAAAAGGTGAATTGTAAGTTTGACCTTACATTTTAATTATCTTTAAAAAAATCATAAATATAACAATTTAACTGTAAATGTATATAGACAACAACAACAAAAAAAAAAAAAACACAAATATACCTATTTTTACCACTGCATTTTTAAATGAAAAAAAAAAAAATGCTTACAAATAAAGTGATATATTTGCTGGAAGTTTAACATTATATTTTAAATAATTAAAAAAAAAACTCACACAAGGTTTTAATAAAAAAAAGCACAACATATATATATATATATAATAATAACTGTAGTTTTAAATTTAAAACTGTATTACTGACAAATGATTGTGGAGGTAAAATGATCTTATGGAAGAATGAGCCCTTTAATATCTATTAAAATGAAAAAATAAGAGTCAGTTTATTTTATATGGATTAGTCATGTCAGAATTCCTGGTTGCCACGACACCATAAAGGGAAACTTTGAATAAATATTATTGGATAAAAACATCACCAGAATAATATATCATAGCAGGAATAATTATAAAGTACCGTCTAAACATGGAAATTTTAATCACATATGCTATACAATTCAATTTCTGCTGTTGCCTGAGTATATACATATTGATTAATACCATGCATAATCACAAAACAATAATAACTTCATTTGAGGGCATCTACCAGATAACAAAGCTGAGATATAACAAAGTAATACTTGAAGATAAATACACTAGAAGTTAGGGTATATCTTCAATCCTCCCACCCTGGAATAGTTTTTCTTTTCCCTTAGCAATAATTTAATTTAAATAAATATGCATTTTATTCTTTTATTAATGCACCATTCTAAATGAATCAATTTTAAAAAACAGGATTTCTCAATCTACAAAACATTCTGGCCTTTTTTCCCAGTGGTCAACAGTCTCTTTACTTAAAACAATCTCTTTAATTAAAATATAATTTTCTCTTAGCTGATAAGTGTTAAAATGAACAGTTGGAAATGAAAGCTTCTAAATAACAAAGCACTGACAACTTGAATTTTATCTAATCAATTTATTTTTTAAAAAATTAAAATTAACTCACATATATTCATGCACACACACAAAATTAAAACTAATTACAGCCAAACATATAAAAAATAAATGGATGACAATGATTAAGTAACTAATACATATAAATTGCTTATTACCAAAGCAATTACATTATATTTATTTAAGGCCTTTTCAATAAGTTGTTGCTGTTTTTTAAGTTTTTGCTATGTCTGAGGATTTATGAAGACCAGTCAGATACGGAAAAACTTTTTTTTTTTTTAAATTTAACACAATACATATACAATAATTTTACAATGATGTTCATTCACAGTTTCCACAATGAAGTTTTTGATAGATAACATGAAAACAAATTAAAACTAACTGTTGTATTTGTGTTGAGAAATAAACAGCGAGTTTACTAGAGACAATTTACTCCAGAAGTTTTCGATTTATTTTATTGAAAATAAAAATAATTATAATTAAAAACAAGTTGTGGGATTATTTATATCAGAGATAAAAATAACTAATTAAATTAAGAACAATAAAACGGATTTGGAAAACACGCAATTAAGTTTTCGGAATGTAGCAGATAAGACTTAACAAAAGAACTCAGAGGGATATATAAACTGCTAGAGGAAAACATTGTGCATTTGTTACAGTCTTGTTAACAGAAGTTGGATACATAAAGCTATTAAGAGCTATTTTAAGAGTTGTTCAGTCAAGTTTGATCGGATTGTACGTGTTTTTCTACCCCTCTGGAAGATCTTAGGGGTGAAGACATTACAAGATTGGCGCAGTCTAAGTTTCGAACCTAGTAAAACTTGAAAGAATAAGCGAGACGAGAAAGTCAACCGATATATTTGGAAACAAGTAAAATGTCATTAGGACAAAGAAGTATTTCTGAATTTAACATTGAAAATGCCGAGGAATGGCCTCTCTATATAAGGCAATTGGAAAATTTTTTCAAGTTAAATGGGATAAAAAATAATGAAAAAAAGTGGCTGCACTTTTATGTTTACGAGGATGCAAACTCATAGAAATTATTAATAAATTATAGGACAGACCGATAACGGATGGAGTACATTTTGAAGATATAGTTAAAAAATTAACGGACTATTTTAGCCCAAAGCCATCTAGACACGTAGCTAGATTAATCCTTAGAAATAGAAAGCAAGCCAAGGAGGAAAAAATTAAAGACTACGATTTGGCATTAAAACAGTTGGCAAAAAACTGTGATTATGGCAAATTTTTAGACAAGCTTTGCTGGATCAACTATTGTGGAGAATGCATGATGAAACATTGCGGCAGACGTTGTTAATAGAAAGTGACTTATCATATAAAATGGCTATTAAAAAAGGAATAGCATATGAAGCAGTAATTGAGCAAGCCCTAACTTTTAGAAACAACTCAGAAGAGACCATAAAGATGGCAGTTTATAAAACAGATCGAAGTCAGCAGCCAAAGAATGAAAATCTTAACAGAGAGAAAATGTTAACTGTAAAATGTTTCTGCTGTGGTAAAACTGGCTATTTATCAAAAAATTGTAAATGGATTAAAGAAAACTGTTTTAACTGCAGATTTAAAGGGCATTTAGCAACTGTATGCAAAAAACCATGACAAACAAAATGTAATCCAGGCACAGATGATACAATGTATACCATTGGCTATGTATCAACTAAGAGACAAAGCATAGTCATGAGAGATAGAACTTTTTCACAAAGTCAAAGGCAGATCACTAAACTACAAGAATAGAAGTCACATAACCAAAAATTTGCTGTCATGCTTAATAGAAAGACACAATCGAAGCTACAACTCAACTTGCAGTTACAAGAACTGGAAAGCTATAATTCCAAGTTAGAAAATGAACTGAAGAATTTCCAGGAAGATTGAAATTTTCTAGAGAACGTAATGGAATTAGAGCATAGTGTAACCAATGTGAGCATTTCTAGTCGACGCTATGAAAAATCGTCTAAAGAACTATCAAAAGAAGTGCACAAATTAAAACTGGATGTTTATGAATTAAATAAAGTAAAAGAAGAATTCGAACAACAAAATTTAGAACTTAGTAAAAAATTACAAAGCAAATTTTCAGAATGTCAGAGTTTTGAAAGATCGAACGAAGCTGTAAAAAGTGAACTTGCAATGTCAGAATTATCCAAACAAATGGAATTAGAAGAAAGGATGGCCGAAGGTGAAAGTGAAACAGATACTTTCAAGGATTTTTTTGGAAGAGCAGCAATCTTTGGACAGTGAGCTGCCAAAGACAAAAACTACCGAACAGGAAAAAACCCAGAGTTCCTCCAAGCTGAAAAAGGAAACCGTACATATGGGATGATTATGTGTAATGTAAATAAACTCTAACTTCTGGAGTGAGGGGAGGAAGTGTTGTATTCGTGTTGAGAAATAAACAGCGAGTTTACTAGAGACAATTTACTCCAGAAGTTTTTGATTTATTTTATTGAAAGTAAAAATAATTATAATTAAAAACAAGTTGTGGGATTATTTTTATCAGAGATAAAAATAACTAATTAAAGAAAAAACAATAAAATGGATTTGGAAAACACACGATTAAGTTTTCAGAAAGTAGCAGATAAGACTTAACAAAAGAACTCAGAGGAATATATAAACTGCTAGAGGAAAACATTGTGCACTTGTGACAGTCTTGTTAACAGAAGTTGGATATGTGAAGCTATTAAGAGCTATTTGCGGCACAACAGTTTTAAGAGTTGTTCAGCCAAGTTCGATCAGATTGTAAGTGTTTTTCTACCCCTCTGGAAAAGCTTAGGGGCAAAGACATTACACTAACATTACTGCAGAACCAATACTATAAATTTGAATATTCTTTTCTGGAGAGAAATTTCTGCTAAAATGTTCTTCTGAAATTTATACCGAGTAAAACATTTAAGTGTTTTCCAGAAAATTTGTGATGACGGTGTTTTCGTTCTATTTATATGTTGGAATATTTTCATTATCTAATGTGAGTATTGAATGTCTTTGGAAAATATTAACTTTGTTTAAATATTCCAAACACAATCAACTGCAATGAGTGTTTACAATTTTGCTTATTGTAAAAAAGGTGAGTTACAGTAATTGGAAGAATAATTTTGTTGCATAACAAGTTACCCTACATCAAATTAGGTTTACATAAATTTTACAAAAGCATTATGAATCAATACATAAAAGCACATGATGATATTTGTTAATACATTTAGAAATGGTGAATGAAGTTAGTGTTTTATTAATATATGATTGTACATAAATCGTGTGTATTAGTTGGTAAGCACTATAGATGTTAAGGCTAAGTCTTTATTATTCATGTGTTGGGCATTTAAAATTCATTTGAGATAAGTTGATAGAATGATCTTGTAAACTCTTTGGATCCATGGGTTGTTGAGGTGAGTGTACTGTGTTACTCTCAAGTAGTACAGTATTTATTCAAGTATTTATCTTGATGTGACATTGGAGTGATGAGTTTGTATCTGGTAGGCACTTGAACTGGATGATGTTCCAGAGATTGGGGTGGAAATGATATAGAGTAGTTGGAATCTGTGGCTAATATAATGATGGAGTTAAGAGTAAAATGTCTTAAATGGTGCAAAATATCCATTGTGGCATGGGAATAATAAAATTTGACAAATATTTTGACATGTCAGGGATCCACATTATGGGTGAGTGGGATTACAATCTTATGTTTTTAAGTCTAAGTTTGAAATGTTGTCCTGAAACTTCAAATTGGCATGTTTATTAATGAGCATGAAATATCTTTGCTATTGTTGATGTAAAAATTATTCTTGAGGATGATAACATATGGTTTTATGAGATAAAGCTGAAAATGTGATAAAATAGATTTTGGCGCCAACCATTTGGGCATATAGTTGTATGACAGCCATTTTTATTGGTTTTAACGATTTAAAAAAATGTTTTTTTTTTTAAGAAAAAGCTTCTATAAATTCAAAATTATATTAGTAAAGATGTGTGTCATAATTAATTATTATTACTTGATTCAATATATATTAAATTTACCTAAAATATTGCAGATTTTGAGTGGTTTTTTGGCAATTTAAATTGGGAAATTGTTTCTTGTTGCCTAGCAGTACTAAGGTTTACTGATGCTGATTATTCATTACACCCATACTTTTTTATAACTAGAATGTTATCTAATTTAATGAAATCAATTTCAGTCTTTATGATGACTTGAAATTTATCTTTAAAAAACTAATGTTATGCAAATTCTTCGGATTTGAAATAGGAACTCTATGAATGAACATGATGATAGGCCTAAGATTAACTTCTTTTATTATTATTGCATTATAAAATGATGTTCCTTTTTTAAAATAAAATACTATTTTTTATTTGTTTGCCTGTAATGTCAATTAATATTTATCATTTTCAAATATACTTCTTGAATTCTCATACACTTTTAAAAATTATCATAATATTAAGCTTTAGGCTATAATGAAATTTAAAATAAAATTTTTAATTTTTGAAGAAAAAAAAATTGTAAATAGAATTTATGTATTAGATTTTCTGTGTAAAAACGTTAACATGCATTTCATATTGTAGTTACTTAATATGCATATATTTATGCAAAGTAGGTATGCAATTAAAAAAAGGTGAAAGGCAAAAAATAATACGTTAAATTTATAAATAAATATACAGTTATAATGTGTATAAAACTATTTAAAATGTAATATTGTTAAAGTATGCTTTTATAATTATATTATCATTTAAATATTTAAAGTTTTGTCATTTAAAAATATAAATGTTGTTACTAATAGTGATGCAAAAATCATTAATTCCAACTTCATGTAGTACAGTGGAAATGTGAGATTTTAAATTACAATACTGAAGAAAAATTGAGAAAAGAAATTCTAGCTATGACATTATAAAATTTAATATATACATAAAATTTATATCTTTCTAATGAATAAGCTAGTTTAGAGTTTACTTTTATTTTTATTCATTTACATATTTGATAATGTGTAAATAAAATAGCTGATAATGAGAAAAAAATGACTCCATTGCATGTATATTTTTAATACTCGATTTTTTTAAAAAAAAATCTAATCAAATACATATTAATAACTTATTTTTGAAAATTTTAGTTAATACGGCTGTTCAAACTGGAGATATGATGACAAGTTATGGACAGACATCAACTGATCAACAACCTCAAAAAAGTAATACAGTAATTAAGCTATAATTTAACTACAGTACTTAATTTGATAATTAGTAATTACTAAAGTGAATATTTTATAAACATAATGCTATTTTGGTTGACCAAAATAACATTTATTGTAGCTGAATTTTTTTTCTATAAAAAATTTTATAAGGAAAGTGTATTTACTGACATAATCATTATCTTATATATATATATATATATATCTTCGATCTGTCTGTTTCAATATATATATATATATATGTATATATATGGGGGGGGTTGTGTTTTTAAACATTTGAATGACCATCTTTACTAAAGCTGTGGATATCAATGTTTCAAACTTTTTATCAGATTTCCTGGCAATTTAACCATCACATGTATGTCTTTTACTAAATTCAAACATTAAACTTAAACATAGAAAAAGGTTATATACATTTTATTAAACATTTGTGAATTTATAATACAGTGGAATATAAAATAATTAGTTGTTGCAGCATTGTAAAATTTTATTTAAATACTTAAATTTCCACATGCTGTTAAAATGAAAGTGCCAGGACTCTTTCTAAAAACTGTCCAGTAAGAATATAGTGACCATTTATTTATTCCACTTCATATCTTATAAAGATAACAAGTCTAAGAAATGATATAATACAGGAGAAACCTTAAATCAAATACAAATGTAAGCACACACTTTAATATCAACAACATTAAATTTTTACAAGAATAATTTCTAATTTTGAAAACATTAAGAATTAATATTCTGTATTTAAATGTGATGTAGATAATTAAAGAAAAGTTGTCATTTCAGTTTTTATGTATAATTGAAAATTGAAAAATACTACATGTAATCAGTTATTAGGACTGAAAAATACCGTTAGCATGTGTGTTTTTTTTATTTTTGTTAATGTGATCCAATACACTATTAATTATTCTTTAGCAGAGTCAAGAATCTCTTCAGCCACTATGCCCAGAAAAACATGTTAACCACCTTATCTTCTCTTTCCAATCGTTATACTGTTTTTCCCATATTCTTCTCTATTCTCTTCTACCCCATTTCCACAACATTATTTTTGTCCACTCAATGGCTTTTTATATTTAGATCCCTTTTATATTTTCCAAACCCAGCATAAAACCCAAGATCCCACTTTTTGTATAATCACTTTTGTTATATTTACTCTCCCTCAACTTCATTATTTGTATTCTTCTGCTTGTAAGCATTTCCATTCAATTAACAAATGCCTAATATTTTCCATGGCTTCCTTACATATCTTGCACACTGAATCACATCCATTTTTCCATTTATGTGTATATTTTCTTGTTGCTAACAATCTCTGCTCAAGCTTTAAACAGTAAACTACTTTCCTTGCTATTATCCCGAATTAACTCACACTCAATATTCTGTTTACTTCTATATATATTTAAATTTTTTATCTCCATACTAGTTCTCCATCTCTTAAGCTTCCTATTTTTTATTAATGCATCGATTCTTCTATCCATTTTTTACCACAATAACACTCAACAATTCTCCTAACACAATCATCCCATCTTTTGTACAAGTATACTGATATAAATTCTTCATCCAAACCTTCTTCATACCACACTACCTTTCTCACCCATTTTGTTGCCTGTCATTTACTCATAACCAAATTAAATAATATTTTGACTATACTCTTATTATCTATAAATTGCAATCTACTGAACACTTTCATTTTGCTCATCTAAAACTTGACTATTACATTTCTGCTTGAATTTTTTTTCTTTGTAATCCACACATTAGGATCCAATACATGTCTTCCTACTTCTCTTTGTACTTTTTCTAAATAATCTAATGTCTCTTTACTAACACATAATACATCATTACCATAAGTTAACCCTGCTACTGTCACTTTCTTCAATACAATTCTTGCTATATTATATTATATAAAAACATTGCTAATTTCTTTCTCAGTCTCTTTCTTATGTTTGCTTCATTTATCATTTTTTCACCCATTCATCCAAGCAATTTCTCTGATCACTTAAGAAAATTCCCAAGTAGTTATACACATTTACCAAATTTAGTATCATTTACCCCAATAAAAATTGCTTCTGTTCTTTTTTGTCAGAATTTTCTCATTATTACTTTTGATTTTTCTTCTCTAAAATTAATCTGTATTTCTTTTGCCATTTTAGCACGTCTTCGGCATAACTTAAATATATTTCCTACTTTCTGTGCACAAGAAAATATCATCAACAAATAAGACCTGATAATACATATACTCCCTTGCCATCTATTAATGCTATCTATACCCTTTTTTAGTCTGTCTATTGCTCTGTCTATTTTTCTCAAATATAAAAAAGGCAAATAGATGACATAGGATATCATTACCTTAGTCCCACCATGCTTTTGACTCTAACTGATTCTATATTTCCTAATTAATACTATAGTAATTATTTTCATACAATTTCTTAATAAGATTTACAAAAGCTCCATTCATTCCCAAATTTACTAAACTTATCCATAATCTATTTCTATTTACTCTATTATATACCTTCTTTATAACTATAAAGACCATATATGACTGTCTATGTGTATTCCTACTTATATCTATAAGTTGCATAACTACAAATAACCATCTCCTAAAGGCCTATCTGATCTAAAATCTTCTTATATTTCTCCCACTGAATTATTTTCATCTATCCATTTTGCCACCCTTCCAACCAGTATATATGCAAAAACTTTATATAAAACTTATGTTATTGCTATTGGTCTATAATTGTATAACTTTCTATGATCCTTACTTTTTTCTTTAAATAATAGTCTTACTCTTGTATTATTACAGATATCTGGAAATTATCCTTTCTGTGACACCTTATTGAAATATAATAGATTTGATTTTTCCTTATTTTCCAAATTTATCACTATCTCTGCTGCCCATCCATCTAAACCTCTTACCTTTCCAATTTTCCAATTTCTTTCCTACCACATTCGATTCATTTTCAGTAAAACTAATATTTTTAAGAATATGTGTCTTTATGTCTGGTGTTAGTCTGTCCTTCACATGTAATATCTTTCTATATTCATTATATAGTAATTTAAGATTGAGTAGAAATCTTTTCTAGAACTACACACTTTTTCCTCATCATATATCAATACAATTTCTGTCTCTCCTACCTTCCTTCTTTAATATATTTCCAAAAATTTTTACTCCTATCTCTTCCACTTTTATTAATATCCTCCAATAATTTACTATTTAATTAATTTAAAATTTTTAATCAGACTGACTTGTGAAAATAAGAACAATAAGAGGGCCACATATAAATAGGCTTGAAAAAACTTGTCATTATTCTTATTATTGTTACTCATTATATACCTACTAGAATTTCCAGTCTACATGCAAATAAAATCTATTTTGTGAACTCCAAAAAAAAACCATTGCATTGCTAATCAGAAGTCAAAGTATACTTCTGACCATCCTAGAACATCTAAAGGTCTCTAATTAGCTGCAATGAACATCTAATAACCTGAGCCACACAAACATATATCTTCCATACTGAAATGCAGCAAGGAGCCACATTCAACTGCTTGATGCATCACACTCTTCACAAGAGAAAGAAAGCAGCTGTCTATCTAGAGGAATACATTTAAAAAAAACCCATAGTTAATATTAATTTTATTCTTATTCCCATTCCTAGGGTGACATTAATTTATTACTGTAGCCATTGCAATCTTTCAGGCCTCCAGAATCAACAGAAATGAACTCTATAAACATCACAAAATGAACTATTTATGTGCAGGTTTAGAGTAATAAACAGATATTCATAGATCTTTCCGAATCATGCAAACAAATAGCTTATATGGTAGAATGTGTGTGTCATATGTAACATTACTAATGCTAAATTTATGTTATTTATAATATGGATGCCTGTTATATTATATGAAGTCATTATTTTATTCAGAGAAGAGATGATAAATTAGTTCATAAATTAATTTAAAGTCTTTTAAAATATATTATTTTAGAAATTTAAGATTTGCCAGTCAATTCTTTTACTCATACCACTAACTATCACTTAGTAAAAATCTATTAAAGCAGTTTATTGCAATAAATTTCTGTTGAGCTAGTTTAGGATAAATCAGATGCTGAATTAGTAACATGTAATACAAAGTACATTAATTAATTTTTGTAATTAATTGGCACCCGGAATTTACTCCAAATCAAATAAAGTGCTTTGGATGGCAAAGATTTAAATTTAGCAGCCGAGAAATTCTGTAGCTTGTACAGGTGGCCATAATATATACCTTATATAACTTTGGTTTGGCTAGATGTATCTTTGGTATTGTAAATGAAATAATGCATTTTGGGTAGATACAGGGCAGGAGATCAGAGGGTCCTATAATGCCACCATTCCATCAAACCTGCACCATCCTGCAAGTGTCAAAATTAAAGTAATGTTTAAGAGCCAACAAAATAAGGCAACCCCATCTGAAGGCTTCCAAATGGGGTGTATTATAACAGGAACCAGGTTTGAATTTTGTTACAAGGGCTTACTATTTACCACAAAATCGTTACTTAAATTCGGCACATATATATGCATGGTCAACATACAACTAATATATATATATATGAATATATTCCTTTTAAATATATATATATAAGGCACATATATATGCATGGTCAACATACAACTAATATATATATATATGAATATATTCCTTTTAAATTATAAATATTATGAGAAAACATTAAAGTTAAAAGAAAATAATCTGTCTTAATAATATATAAAATCTAATTTGAAAATCTACTGAATGAACATTTTTTTATTATTACTGTAATAAATCTGGAATTTGGACATAAAGACACTTTCTGTATATACTCTTTTGTTTTGTTTATTCGTCTTTCCACTGTTATATCTGCAAATTCTTGGAAAATGTAAATTTACAGTAAAAGCTTATTTCTTTCTCTTTTTGTTCAAATTTCATAATTGGACAAAAGAAAGTGCATATAAGTGTACAAAAATAGTTTTGGTCAAAGCAGATAAACACCAGAAATAATTTTATTTTAAACCAATCTGATAAATAGTAAGAATATCAATTAAAATATCACATTGAAAATCGATTGTATCTGAAATATTCGTATGTTTGTTATGTAATTGATTTTAAAAATGGAAGAAAAAGAAAGATTTGAAAAGAAAATTCATGGCATGAGTAGGCAGAGGTGTGAGTATAAAAAAGGTGGAGAGAGAAAAAAATAGAATTATTAAGCTGAAAAGAAGGACAAATGAGTAGCACCAGAGATTGAAAAAAGATGATATGAATAGAGTGGGGTAAAGCTAAAGAATGTTGGACTCCTGCCTAAAATCCACAAATATAAATCATTGAAAACCTTGCCACCTTCCTCTTGCTGTAAACTATTGCTTTAAAGCCTTATGCTGCCAACTATAGGAAATCTTAGATATGACCATCAACTGAAGATTGGACACCCAGAGAAGAAATAAAAAAGTAAACTAATCATGATAATACATATGGGCCAGTCTTTTATATGTAATCTTACTGGCATTTAGTAATCATATCCATTCCTGGGAACAAAGGTATTATATATATATATATATATACCTTTATACCCATATATATATATATATATATATATATATATAATGTTTTATACCTATCAAATATGTTTTAAATGTAATAAAGGAAGAATTTAAACATAATTAGTATTTCGATTATTATACTAATTTAAATTGTTCGAGCATATTGTACCAGTATTAAATGTTAGGGAATCAATAAATAAACGATCCGTGTAATAATTTTATAGTTATAATCAATTAGTTATTTGTATTATGCATATATGTGTAGATTTGTCAAATTCATACAAACAATAATATAGAAAGTGTATAAAGCAGATAATTATTTTGGGTTGATTAAATAACAAATTCTAAAAAATTTAGAATTAAATCTTATTAGCTTATTTTACAGAAATTTACAGGTAAAAGACTTTATATGTATTATATAAATTACTCAAATGAAATTGTATTACCTTTTTGCTCAGGAATGTTCCATGTGCTGCAGTGGTCCCGTCACCAACACCCCCTGACATACTGAATTAGAACAAGTTGGATGAATATCTCTAATGAACGTATGAGGAAACAATGTGTAAAGATTACCAATGTAATGCTTACAGTAGTTTGATAAGTTGATGTTCATAAAAACACTGGTGACAATTAAATATACCTATCTTAAGGGAGTTATTTTATTGGGGAAAATATAATGAATAATTAGTCACAGTTATTTGAAACTTTGATCATAGACTCATTCATTCTGGTAATATAAGTTAATACAATTTGGGGTAGATCCATTATCTGTATTGTATCTCCCATTAATTTATTTTTTTGCATGATTAATAAAATGAATATTAAATCCATATCACAAAATCGTGTGAACCAATAATTTGGTTATGCACAGATTGGATGGTGACTATATGTTCATTACTAGATACATTAAAGGGAAAGAATAAATTTTATACATTAACCTTTTGACTGTTTGACTCGTTCTTAATCGAGGCACTTTTTGATACATATTCGTTTTAATCGAGTAAATTTGACATCGCTGTAAATTGCTTAGTTTTTGGACTACATTTACGGTTTTAACGTCATTTTTTAGAACGCAAAAAGTTTTATAATATACTGCCATCTATTGAATTATTTTACAAGTAAAAAATCAATTAATTGATGATTTATGTCAAACAAAAACTAAGCACTGCCTTTTCACATCTTTTCTTGAATCTTATTGGCTGTCGAAATTTTGTAAACAAAAGAAAATGGAAAAGCTCCGCCTTCTCATCATCTTTTCTTGAATCTTATTGGCTGTTAAAATTTTTATATGGCTGCCAAAAATTAAAAATTCTACGACGCTTTTGTTTTATTTTGAAAATGATAAACGAATGTTTTAGAGCATTTTAAAAATATTTTTTGATGAAATACAAATAAAATACAAATTATTTTCATATAATATGTCAAAAATAAATATTATTTTACAAAAATAGTTACGATTTTAGCAAGAATTATTTATTTATTGCAAAGTCGGGAAAAAAAAATCATAACGTGAAATTATGATTGCCGTTTCTTTTCATGTCAACCGTAACAAATATTTTTAAAATTAAAAATCAAAATTTATTTTTGAACAAACTTTCGTTTATTTTTATAATGTGAGAAATTACTAATATACTTTTTAAAAACGAAACTAAAGTGAATATATTTAAAAAAACGGTCAATAACTTTTGAAAAATTGATACATTATTTTGTGCATCGGCTAATTAAAAGCTTTGAGTGATACCACCTGCAGCGAATGAACAATTGGACAGTTAAAGGGTTAAATAAGGAGTATGCCTGTTACAATATTCAGAAACATTTCCATATCACTGTGCTTGGTTTTTTCAACTACTTTTAAGTATTTAAATGTTGAAGGCATGACTTCTTATCAAGACATCATCTCAGGTTCTGGAATCATTCTGTTTTGATTCTCTGATTTCATTTTGTAGATAATATTATTTCTTTTTTTTCCCAATGTTATATAGAACAACTGTTTTGCCTTCACATGTTACATTTTTATGCATTTATGTGTTATGTTAACCACCTTCTTTAGTTTTACATATGTTATGTTGAACATCATTCCCAAGCATCTCACCACACATCAAAAATGATATTTTTTGCAGTACCCTACCACTTTTGACATTTTGTCTTGATATTATTTTTGTTCCAATCATTTTCAAGTACTTATAATTATAATGTGTGCTCCAACTGGTTTTCAATCTCCTAGGATATATTTTTATGTGATTTTGTTTAACTTGTAAAACCAAAAACTTATAAATATTATACCAGGATTTGTATTTTTATATCCCATTTTGAAAATCCAATAATTAACAAGCATTCATATTCCATGTTGGGAAGCCAAAAATTAAAACAATAGGTTATGTAATAAATTATAGGCACAACAATAATCAACACCAAAAGGTGCCATTAGACTTGACACCTAGAATGTTTCATCAAAAGACATCACCTTAAAGTAAATTATGATAACATTAATTATAAATATCTACCAAGCTATACCATTATTAATAAATACTTAGAATTTTCTCTAGATTGTAGAAAGTATGGATTCTTTAGAAATATCAATAAGAAGCAAGTCAAATTTTATAAGCAGTTTAGTATAATGTAATTAAATTAATAAGCTAAAATTATTTTTTTTATGTTGGCATATATTGCATTTCACATAACATAGTCTTTAAATATCAACACTCACAAACTCTTACATTAAGAATTCAGTATCATCTTTGAAGGTTATCACTATGTAACCCTATTTTGCCTGATTCTATTAAATATGTGCTAGCTAAGTGAAAATGTGCACATTTATTTTCTATTAATTTTAAAAAAATAAAACTAATTAAATTAACTTTAAATATTCACAATAAAAAATCAGTTCAACATAATATGCATTCAACACTATTAAAAGTAAATAATCTCTAACAGTCTGAAATACAAATTATAATCAAATTTATGAAAAGGTATCTCTAAATCTAAAACAAAATCAAAATCATCCATGGAGACCTCAATAAAAAATAATATATAACAGGAATGTAAATGAATTCAATAATGGTGGATAGAATATCTAGAGGATCATTATGTAAATTGCACACCCATATAGTTTAGTTTTTAATTTCAGATATGTATGTAATATAAATAAAATAATAATAGCAAAGTGCCTATAACTTTTAGGCACAATAAAATTAATTCACTAAACTATATATATATTAAACATGCACACTTGTCTTGGCTCATACATAACTTTTGCTTCCATTAATTTAGAAATACACCTTTACCTTGCTTAATGATTGACTATTTAGTGATATTTCACAATAGCGATCATCATCAATTTGTACCCACTACTTTGATTTACAATCAATTTTTCACTTAAACAATCGGGAAAAAATTTTTAAAAAAATTTGGGGGGGCAGCCATCTTGAATTTTGCATCACTGATGACATCAGAAATATGTATATTAAATTCATTTTACCCAAAAGCAAAAGTATATTATTGTAATATGTTTACATGTAATGACTTTGCTGTAATTGTATAAACATACAATATTTTATTCATAAAACACTTAAAATATCTATAATTACTGAATCTATAATACTGTATATATCATATATAATAACACACCAAATGTTCATCCACTTTTTCTTTTAAAATACGTATATATGTTCTACAATAATATCAACAAATTAAAAATCCTTCTTTCTTTTTTTCAAAAACTTTATGTTTTTATCTCAATACTGAACATATACAGTATATATATTTATATAATACAAAACTCCAATGTTTCAAAGTTGATTTGTAATTAAATAATGTAAAAGAAAGAGTAATAAAATATAGCACTGGGAGAGAGATATCCTTGAAAATGTTTGTATGAAGATAACAGTTGAAACGTTGGAGATTTGTATTATATAAATACTGTATGTATATATATGTTTGGTATTCAGATAAGAAAATAAAGTTTTTGAAAAGAAAAAGGAGAAGGATTTTTAATTTATTGATAATACTGTATACATATAAGTGTTGAATGTCTTTAAAAAAATTAAACTTTATTTAAATTATTTAAATAAAGTTTAATTTTTCTAAAGACATTCAACACTTATATTAGATGATGAAATACTCCAATATATAAATATAGTACAGGATAACTAAAATACCATCATCACAAACTTTCAGAAAAACACTACATATGAGTATTAAACTGTGTGGGTACATTTCTTAATTACGATATATTATTTTTAGAACACCTGGATAATTATGTAAAAATAGTTATTTATTTTGTAACTTCATTAATAAACATGTTGTTTAGATGCAAGATGTTTCAAATAAAAAGAAAAACAACATTTTAAAATGCAAATGTCGAATTAGAAACCTTTAAAAAGAAAAACAGATTGCATTTAATTAATAATCTTTCTATTCGAATGGGGGGGGGGCACTATTACATTACTAAAAATATACAGTAAGAAAAATAAATCCAGCTTTGTTTTAGAAAATTAGAAGGTAGATTTTTTACTTTTAAAATAAGTTGATTTTTTTTTCTAAAGTTGACTGCTTTACGGTAAGCATTAAGCATTTCGTTACTGTGGAGTACAGTAATAAGTCTTTATGTTCAATTAAATAATTAATAATTAAACATTGTTTTTTTTTTTTCAATTTGAATAATTTCACATAAGTAATAAACATAAATGTACAGTAATATATAATGTAATACAAATTTAAAAAAAAAAGCACTTCAGTATGGATTTTTTTTTCATTATGATGAAAAACTTCTGTGGAAGAATATAAAAACTTTTAAATTCAAATTTAGTTTCAGTTTCTCTTTCTTTTTGCTGTTTTGTACTTTTTAAAATGAAAATATGCATTTTTTTCCTAGTGATATAAAACTTTTCTTTTTAGATACCATATTTAGTCATCATTGTCATGAAAAAATCAAGAAAATCTTTGAGCTTGGAAACCAATGTGGATATTTTACATTGACTGGAACCGACCAATTTTTTTCCATAGACCCCCATTATAATTATGTATTCTGTATACAATATTTTTTCTTAACAATGAGTTTTGGAGGACCAATTGCCATTGCTAAGTGGAGTAAAGGTGTACATTGTTTGAATGTTTTTGAATAGTTTCAGAAAGATAAATTTTGTTATACCAAATTTTAATTATTTAACAACTAAGTATCTTTTTTCTATTCTTTTAAATTGAAGTAACTCTCAGAATAAAATTGATTTACCAATTATTTAAACTAAATAATAATTATTTAAAACAATAGGAAAAAGTAAAAAATTTAAGAAACAAAACCGATTTTCTTTTATCATGAATATTAAAAAATGTAGACTATTATAGTCAACTAAATTTTAAAAGTGCTTTGTCAAATATAATGGAAAATTTTAATATCATCTATACCTTTAATAAAATATATTCAAAAGCATAACATGATATAACAAATACACTAAACTAAATTAAGTATTATAAAATATAAACATTAAATTTAATTTGACATGAAAAATAAATAAAATAGATTCCTAAAATCACAAATTAAATTATAAATTGACTGGTGCTATTAAATTTTACTGGTCTGTGGTAACTATAATTTCAAAAGTTTATTAAATCATTCATAAATTAAACAAACAGTTTATTCTAAATCCATAATACAGCTGAGAGAGGATTGTTTTTTTATAAAGCTAGAATTAGATTTATGTATGTACATTTTTATAGAGACATGATAAAAATAAAGCTCATTGATAGTTGATCATTTGTGTTTTAAAAATCTCAATCAGAATCATGTTTTATATTTTGGGGTATAGTTTGACTTGCAAATTTGTCATTTTCACTGTTGAAAATCATGTTTTTTTTTTACTATTTTAAAACAAGGTTTTTTTTTGGTTACACAAATAAATCAAAAAGTATGGGGAAGTATGGAGGTTTATTATAACTATAAAGATATTACATATGGGATAGAGAAAGATAACTAATTCCGTGTGTGGTAAATTCAAAAAAAATCAGATATATTAATATTTAATTGAGGTTTAAAGTGTATATATCTATGCTAGAGATAATCTCTAGTTTTGAGGATGTTTAGTAATATTCATTAGTGTATTTAGCAGAAATGGATGGCGTTGTAGTTGGGAGTGGATGGAGTTTAACAATGGTAAATCAAAATGTAAAAAATAAATCACACAAACGAACTTTAAACCTAGTAGGCTTTTTTTTTGGAATGCCGCTTTTTTTTTTTTTTTTTGATACACAAATAAATAATACAAACAAAGTTTTATTGGAATGCCTTTTTTAAAAAAAAAACAGTTATCAACAAGTTCAAAGTTATTAAGCTTTTTTTTTTTTTTTGGTGACATCAATAAATAACACAAAGATTTTTTGGATTAACAAATTCATATATATATATAAAAACAAGTTCAAAGTTATTAAGCTTTTTTTTTTTTGGTTACACAAATCATTAACACAAACAAATTTTAAACTTTGTGGGCTTTTTTTTGGATTAACGTTTTTTTTTTACAAACTTAACATTAACAAAAATAAAACTTATTAAGCTTCACCTCCCACCCTATTACAAGAATAAAATCTCAAATAGAATGTATAATTTCCTATAATAAGTCTTTCAATTTTTATCACTTATTCAATCTGGTACGTGATTTGTTAGTTAATGTATACCCAGCTTCAACCAGATCATAACTCATGCTTCTTGTAATCTATGCAAAAGATAAAATCAAGAGATCAATTACTATCTTCCAAATTCATAATTGTTGGAAGTTATTCCAGTTTCCTAAAAACTTAACATAACAAAAACTATCACAACAATCAGTCTCTTTTAAAAACCAATTGTATAACCTTCTTTTTTATTAATAGTGTTCTTTTATAAAAAGTAACCGTTGTTTAGCCTAATAAAAATTTGTTTAAAGTAAGATAAACAAATTGATAAACGATTAAAAATAACATTGACAAAGTTTAATAACATTTTTTTTTTTTTTGGTTTTAAAAAAAACAAACAAAGTTAAAACTTATAGGGCTTTTTTTTTATTTGCCGATTTCTTTAAAAACTAACATCGACAAAAATAAAAGTTTTTACTTTTTTTTTTTTGCTATAAAGAGAAACAACTTTAGAAAGGTTTAAAAATAACACGAACTAACTTTAAAAGTCATTTTTAATAAAATAACATAAAATATTACAATTATGATAAATAACTTTTCAAACTTTTAGTTTCACTCAAAACTTAAAACAATTGTAAAAATAACTTTCTTCTATTTACAAAAACAACATAAAAGATTTTTAAATAAACTTTTTTTTCAAATAATATGAACAAATTAAATAATTCAAAATGCCTACTGTGTGCTGACGTGCTGTGATAAAGATATCTCTGCAAGTATGGCCAAGAAAACATCTTCATCTTTGTGGAGATGATGCCAAATAAATTTGGCCATGTAATTTGACAGATATTTCCTGTGAGCTTCCCATTGTATCCTGTTGTGAGACTTTAGCAGGTCTCAAAGACACTCAATGATTTGAGTGTGAGTTTCTGTGGAAGGGTCCACAAAGTTGTAAGTGTGTTTGACTGGCAGATGGTGGTGGAACCCAGCTGTCTCAAGATCAGCAGTCTTGTAACCATTCCAACAGGTCAATATAATAGTCGATCCGGATTTGATGTTATCTTTCACAACCTGCATTAGAGTGGATGCAGATCTGCAAAGAACACTACAGAAAACATTCCTGTGTCTCTCGGCACACCCCGAAAAAAATCCATTGTGGAGGTAGTACTCTTTCCTGGTGGCTCTTTCTCTGGCTAAAGAGAGTTTCATCAACCTCAACTACCAAACTGGGCCTGCCAAATTAATAGTATGGTTGAGATAACAAGCTCTCAGAGCACAGCTCATGCAGACTATTGGTCCAATGCAAAATGGCATTTTTGCCTAGGCCCAATTCTTTTTGTACAGCTTCGATAGTTAAGTGTTCATGGCTCCAGAAATATATTAGATGTATAACTTTAACCAACGGTATTTTGGAGCCATCAAACCAAGTGATACTTTTAATGGAAACATTCAACTGCATGAATGAGCAGAACATCTAAACTGACAGGAACTTTTTACAATCCTAAATATCATTGACACTCCACAATCACATTTTTTTTAATTTGGAAGTACATTTTTGCTTTGCAAAAAGGCATGTTTTGTTGTTGGTAAATTGCACAATTGAATGATGTCTGGATTTTCCTGCACCATTATTATTTTCTCATGGAGGTTCTAGAGTAAATGCTACTTGATGCATTAACTATTTATGACTACATTCAAACATACACTTGTACAATGTTTTTGACATTAAAATTTCACTACAGAAGGGTCTAAACAGTCTGTTAATTATCAAATACTTCAATAGTGTGATTTCAAAAAATATAAAATAAAAATTAAAGTAAAAATAAGAACATTTGATTATTTAAAATTAACACACTCTCGAACTAAATCCTAAAAAAGTTTGAAGTGTGTGATTCAGAATAAATAATTTACTGTGATGTGATAAATCAGTCTGTAATGTGTAGTACAGAAGAATTGTTGAATTACACTTAAACATGGCTGCGAAATGTTGGCTGCATAAAATGGGATTTTTATGTGTTTTAGCACATAAATCGTGCCATCCCGTGCCATTAATTTAATTTAAATAAATATGCATTATATTCTTTTATCAAAGCACCATTCTAAATTAATCAATTTTAAAAACCAGGATTTTTTAATCTACAAAACATTCTGGCTTTTTATCCCAGTGGTCAAACAGTCTCTTTACTTAAAACAATCTCTTTAATTAAAATATATTTTTCTCTTAGCGGATAAGTGCTAAAATTAACAGTTAGAAACGAAAGCTTCTAAATCACAAAGCACTGACAACTTGAATTTTAACTAATGACAATTTATTTTTTTAAAAATTAAAATTAATTCACATATATTCATGCAAATACACAAAATTAAAACTAATTATAGCCAAACATATAAAATATAAATAGATGACAATGATTAAGTAACTAATACATATAAATTGCATATTGCCAAAGCAATTAGATTATATTGATTTAAGGCCTTTTCAATAGATTGTTGTTGTTTTTTTTCAGTTATTGCTATGTCTGAGAATTTACGAAGTCCAGTCAGATAGGGAAAAAAAATTTAAAAAAAAAAAATTTAACACAATACAGGTAGGGTAATTTTGCAATAATTTTTATTCACACTTTCCAAAATGAAGATTTTGATAGATAACACAAAAACAAATTAAAACTAACATTACTGCAGAACCAATAATATAAGTTTAAATATTCTTTTCTGGAGAGAATTTTCTGCTAAATTTTCTTCCAACGTTTATACCCAGTAAAACATTTAAGTGTTTTTCTGAAGATTTGTAATGACAGTGTTTTAGTTCTATTTAGGAATATTTTCATTATCTAATATGAGTATTGAATGTCTTTAAAAAAAATTAACTTTATTTAAATATTCCAAACACAATCAACTGCAATGAGTGTTCACAATTTTGCTTATGATAAAAAAAATGTGATTTACAGTAGTTGCAAGAATAATAACTGTTGCATAACAAGTTACCCTACATCAAATTAGGTTTACATAAATTTTACAAAAACATTATGAGATAAATACATGAAAGCACATGATGATATTTATTAATACATTTAGAAATGGTGAGTGGAGTTAGTGTTTCATTGGTATATGGCTGTACATAAATTGTGTGTATTAGTCGGTAAGCACTATAGGTGTCAATGCTAAGTCTTTATTGTTCATGTGTTGGGCATTTAAAGTTCATTTGAGATAAGTTGATAGAATGATCTTGTAAATTCTTTGGATCCATGGATTATTGAGGTGGGTGTAGTGTGTTACTCTCAAGTGGTACAGTATTTATTCCAGTATTTATCTTGATGTGCCATTGGAGTGATGAGTTTGTATCTGGTAGGCACTTGAACTGGGTTATATTCTCGAAAGTGGGGTGGAAATGATATAGAGAATAGTTGGATTATGTGGTTGATATAATGATAGATTTAAAAGTAAAATGTCTTAAATGGTGCAAAATATCCACTGAGCATGGGAATAATAAAATTTGACAAATATTTTGACATGTCAGGGATCCACATTATGGGGAGTGGGATTACAATCTTATGTTTTTAGTCTATGTTTGAAATGTTGTTTGCATTGGTTGTTCTGAAACTTCAAATTGCCTTGTTTATTAATGAACATGAAATATCTTTGCTATTGCTGATGTGAAAATTAATCTTGAGGATGTTGACATATCGTTTTATGACATAAAGATGGCAATATGGTAAAATAGATTTTGGCACCAACCACTTGGGCATATAGTTGTATGACAGCCATTTTTATTGGTTTTAACGATTTAAAAAAATGTTATTTTTTTAAGAAAAAGCTTCTATAAATTCAAAATTATATTAGTAAATATGTGTGTCATAATTAATTATTTATAATCGGTTCAGTATATATTAAATTTACGTGAAATATTGCAGATTTTGAGTGGCCTTTTAACAATTTAAATCCGGAATTTTTTTTTTGTTGCCTAGCAGTACTAAGGTTTACTGCCACTGATTATTCATTACACCCATAATTTTTTTATAACTAGAAGGTTATCTATAAATAGTCAAAATAAGAGTCATAGATCACATGACAATATCTCTTAAGCTTGTAAGTTATAAACAATGAAGATTGTCAATTCCTCTATAAGCTTTATGATAAATGCTTAGCCAGAGCCAGCACTTAAAATATCTCTGTCAGGAACCCCTTCCCAAACCTTTGACCATGGTTTTGTGCTTTGTCACTCCTCAGAGAGGTGTCAGGCAAGGTTCAGACATTATATCTAAAAAAATGTTATCTAATTTAATTAAATCAATTTCAGTCTTTGTGATGACTTGAAATTTATCTTTAAAAAACTAACGTTATGCAAATTCTGAGGATTTGAAATAGGAGCACTAGAAATGAACATGGTGATAGGACTAAGATTAACTTTTTTTATTATTAATGCATTATAAAATGATGTTCCTTTTTAAAACAAAACACTGTTTTTGTTTGCCTGTAATGCCAATTAATATTTATCATTTTCAATTACATTTTCTGTGTAAAAGCGTTAACATGCGTTTCATATTATAGTTAGTTAATATGCATATATTTATGCAAAGTCGGTATGCAATTAAAAAATGGTGAGAGGCAAAAAATAATACCTTTAATTTATAAATAAATATACAGTTGTAATGTGTGTAAAACTATTTAAAATTTAATATTGTTAAAGTTTGCTTTTATAATTATATTATCATTTAAATATTTAAGGTTTTGTCATTTAAAAATATAAAGTTGTTACTAATAGTGATGCAAAAATCATTGATTCCAACTTCATGTAGTACAGTGGAAATGTGAGATTTTAAATTACAATACTGAAAAAAAATTGAGAAAAGAAATTCTAGCTAGGACATTATAAAATTTAATATATACATAAAATTTATATCATTCTAATGAATAAGCTAGTTTAGAGTTTACTTTTGTTTTTATTCATTTACATATTTGATAATATGTAAATAAAATAGCTGATAATGAAAAAAGAAATGACTCCATTGCATGTATATTTTTAATACCCGATTTTTTAAAAAAAAATCTAATCAAATACATATTAATAACTTATTTTTGAAAATTTTAGTTAATACGGCTGTTCAAACTGGAGATATGATGACAAGTTATGGACAGACATCAACTGATCAACAACCTCAAAAAAGTAATACAGTAATTAAGCTATAATTTAACTACAGTACTTAATTTGATAATTAGTAATTACTAAAGTGAATATTTTATAAAGATAATGCTATTTTTGGTTGACCAAAATAACATTTATAGTAGCTGAATTTTTTTTCTGTAAGAAATTTTATAATGAAAGTGTATTTATTGACATAATCATTATATATATATATATATGTGTGTGTGTGTGTTTAAACATTTGAATGAACATCTTTACTAAAGCTGTGAATATCAATGTTTCAAACTTTTTATCAGATTTGCTTGCAATTTAACCATCACATGTATGTCTTTTATTAAATTCAAACATTAAACTTAAACGTAGAAAAAGGTTCTATACATTTTATTAAATTTTTGTGAATTAATAATACAGTCGAATATAAAATAATTAGTCGTTGCAGCATTGTAAAATTTTATTAAAATACTTAAATTTCCAAATGCTGTTAAAATGAATGTGCCAGGACTCTTTCTAAAAACTGCCCAATAAAAACATAGTGACCATTTATTTATTCCACTTTATATTTTATAAAGATAACAAGTCTAAGAAGTGATATTATTCAAGCAAAACCTTAAATCAAATACAAATGTCAGCACACACTTTTTAATATCACCAACATTAAATTTTCACGACAAAAATAATTTCTAATTTTGAAAACATTATGAATTAATATTCTCTACTTAAATGTGATGTAGATAATTAAAGAAAAGTTGTCACTTCAATTTTTATGTATAATTGAAAATTGAAAAATACTACATGTAATTAGTTATTAGGACTGAAAAATAGCTTTAGCATGTGTGTTTTTTATTATTGTTGATGTGAAGCAGTACACTATTATTTATCCTTTAGCGGAATCAGGAATTTCTTCAGCCACTATGCCCAGAAAAACATGTTAACCACTTTATCTTCCCTTTCCAATCATCACACTGTTTTTGCCATAGTCTTCTCTATCCTCTTCTATCCCATTTCCATAACATTATTTTTGTCCACTCAATGGCTTTTATATTTATATCCCCTTTATATTTTCCAAACCCAGCATAAAACCCAAAACCCCACTTTTTGTATAATCACTTTCATTATATTTATTCCCCCACAACTTCATTATTTGTATTTTTTCTGCTTGTAAGAATTTCCATTCAATTAACAAATGCCTAATATTTTCCATGGCTTCCTTACATATCTTGCACACAAATCACATCCATTTCTCCATTTATGTGTATATTTCCTTGTTGCTAATGATCTCTGCTAGAGCTTTAAACAGTAAACTGCTGTCCTTGCTATTATCCCAAATTAACTCACACTCAATATTCTGTTTACTTCTATATATATTTAAATTTTTTTATCTCCATACTAGTTCTCCATCTATTGAGCTCCCTATTTTTTATTAATGCACGATTCTTCTATCCATTTTTTATCACAATAACACTAAACAATACTCCTAACACAATCATCCCATCTTTTGTACAAATATACTGATATAAAGTTTTCATCTAAACCTTCTGCATACCACACTACCTTTCTCACCCATCTCGTTGGCTGTCATTTACTCATAAACAAATTAAATAATATTTTGACTATACTCTTATTATCAATAAATTGCAATCTACTGAACATTTTCATTTTTCTCATCTAAAACTTGACTATTACATTTCTGCTTGAATTTTCTCCTTTGTAGTCCACACATCAGTGTCTAATACATGACTTCCTACTTCTCTTTGTGCTTTGTCTAAATAATCTAATGTCACATTACTCACACATAATACATCATTACCATAAGTTAACCCTGCTATGGTTATTTCCATACAATTCTTACTATATTATATTATATAAAAACACTGCTAATTTCTTTCTCAGTCTTTTTCTTTTCTTTGCTTCATTTATCATTTTTTCACCCATTTATCCCAGCAATTTCTCTGAGTACTTAAGAAAATTCCCAAATAGTTATGCCTATTCACTACATTTTGCATCATATACCCCAATAAAATTGCTTCTCCTTTTTTTTCAATAGAATTTATCATTATTACTTTTGATTTTTCTTCTCTCAATTTAATCCATATTTCTTTACCATCATAGCACATGACTTCGGCATAATTTCCATATATTTCCTACTTTCTGTGCACAAGAAAATATCATCAACAAATAAGTCCTGATAATATATATACTCCCTTGCCATCTATTAATGCTATCTATACTCTTTTTAGTCTGTCTATTGTTCTGGGCATTTTTCTCAAATATAGAAAAGGCAAATAGATGACATAGGATATCATTGCCTTAGTCCCACCCTGCTTTTAACTCTAACTGATTCTATATTTCTTAATTAATACCATAGTTATTTTCTTACAATTTCTTAATAAGATTTACAAAAGCTCCATTCATTCCCAAATTTATTAAACTTATCCATAATATATTTCTATTTACTCTATCATATACATTCTCTATAACTATAAAGACCATATATAACTGTCTACTTGTACTTCTACTTATATCTATAAATGGCATAACTACAAATAACCTATTTCCTAAATGTCTATCTGATCTAAAATCTTCTTATATTTCTCCCACTATATTCATTTCACCTATACATTTTACCACTTTTTCAGCCAGTATATTTGCAAAAATTTTATATAAAACTCATGTTATTGCTATTGGTCTATTATTGTATAACTTTCAATGATCCTTACCTTTTTCTTTAAATAATAGTCTTACTCTTGTATAATTACAGATATCTGGAAATTATCTTTTCTGTGACACCTTATTGAAATATGATAATAGATTTGATTTTGCCTTATTTTCCAAATTCATCATTATCTTTGCTGCCCATCCATCTAAACCTCTTACCTTTCTTATTCTTAATTTTTTTCCTACCACATTCAATTCATTTTCAATAAAACTAATATTTCTACTAGTATGTGCCTTATGTCTGGTGTCACTCTGTCCTTCACGTGTAATATGTTTCTATATTTATTATATAATAATTTAAGATTGACTAAACATCTTTTCTAGAACTACACTCTTTTTCCTCATCATATATTAACACTATTTCTCTCTCTCCTACCTTCCTTCTTTAATATATTTCCAAAAATTTTTACTTTTATCTCTTCCACTTTTATTAATATCCTCCAATAATTGACTATTTCATTAATTTAAAATTTTTAATTAGACTGACTTGTGAAAATAAGAACAATAAGAGGGCCACATATAAATAGGCTTGAAAAAACTTGTCATTATTATTATCATTGTTACTCATTATATACCTACTGTAATTTTCAGTCTATGTGCAAATAAAACTTATTTTATGAACTCCAAGAAAAACTGCTGCATTGCTAATCAGAAATCAGAGTATACTTCTGACCATCCTAGAACACCTAAAAGTTTCTAATTAGCTACAATGAACATCTAATAACCTGAGCCACACAAAAATATATCTGCAAGACTGAAATGCAGCAAGGGTCCACATTCATCTGTAAATAGAAATACCAACTGGTTGATGCATCATGCTGTTCACATCAGAAAGAAAGCAGCTATCTATCTAGAGGAACACATTTTAAAAAAACCCATAGGTAATATTAATTTTATCCTTATTCCCCTTCCTAGTGTTACATTAATTTATTACTGTAGCCATTGCAATCTTTCAGGCCTCCAGAGTCAAGAGAAATGAACTCTATACCCAGCACAAAATAAACTATTTTGTGCAGGTTTAGAGTAATAAACAGATATTCATAGAACTTTCCGAATCATGCAAACAAATAGCTTATATGGTAGAATGTGTGTGTCACATGTAATATTACTGATGCTAACTTTATGTTATTTATAATATGTGTGCTTGTTATATTATACATAATCATTATTTTATTCAGAGAAGAGACAATAAATTAGTTGATAAATTAATTTAAGGTCTTTTAAAATATATTATTTTAAAAATTCAAGATTTACCAGTCAATTCTTTTACTCATACCACTAACTATCAATTAGAAAAATCTATTAAAGCTGTTTATTGTATTACATTTCTGTTGAGCTAGTTTAGGATAAATCAGATGCTGAATTAGTAGCCTGTCATACAAAGTACATTAATTACTTCTTGTAATTAGTAGGCACCAGGAATTTACTCCAAATCATATAAAGTGCTTTGGATGGCAGGGATTTAATTTTAGCAGCCAAAAAATTCTCTAGCTTGGACAGGTGGCCATAATATATACCTTATATAACTTCGGTTTGGCTAGAGGTATCTTTGGTGATGTAAAGGAAATAATGCATTTTGGGTAGATACAGGGTAGGATATCGGAGGGTCCTATAATGCCATATCTCTCAAACCTGCAGCATCCTGCAAGTGTCAAAATTAATGTAATGTTTAAAAGCTAACAAAATAAAGCCACCCATCTGAAGGCTACCAAATGGGGTGTATTGTAACAGGAACCAGGTTTGAATCATGTTACAAGGGTTGACTATTTACCACAAAACATTCGCTTAAATTCGGCACATAGATATATGCATGGTCAACATACCACTAACATAGATAGATAGATAGATAGATAGATAGATAGATAGATAGATAGATAGATAGATAGATAGATAGATAGATAGATAGATAGATAGATAGATAGATAGATAGATAGATAGATGGATGGATAGATAGATAGATAGATAGATAGATAGATAGATAGATAGATAGATAGATAGATAGATAGATAGATAGATAGATAGATAGATAGATAGATAGATAGATAGATAGATAGATAGATAGATAGATAGATAGATAGATAGATAGATAGATAGATAGATAGATAGATAGATAGATAGATAGATAGATAGATAGATAGATAGATAGATAGATAGATAGATAGATAGATAGATAGATAGATAGATAGATAGATAGATAGATAGATAGATAGATAGATAGATAGATAGATAGATAGATAGATAGATAGATAGATAGATAGATAGATAGATAGATAGATAGATAGATAGATAGATAGATAGATAGATAGATAGATAGATAGATAGATAGATAGATAGATAGATAGATAGATAGATAGATAGATATTTTCTTTTTAAATTATATATATTATGAGAAAACATTAAAGTTAAAAGAAAATAATCTATCTTAATAATATATAAAATCTTATTTGAAAGTCTACTGAATGAACATTTTTATTATTACTGTAATAAATCTGGAATTTGGACATAAAGACACTTTCTGTATATACTCTTTTGTTTTGTTTATTCGTCTTTACGCTGTTATATCTGCAAATTCTTAGAAAATATGTATTTAGAGTCAAACCTTATTTTTTTCTCTTCCTGTTCAAATTTCATAATTGGACAAAAGAAAATGGATAGAAATGTACAAAAATAGTTTTGGTCAAAGAAAATAAACATCAGAAATAATTTTATTTTAAACCAATATGATAACTAGTAAGAAAGAATGTCAATTAAAATATCACATTGAAAATCAATTGTATCTGAAATATTTGTATTTTTTTATGTAATTGATTTTAAAAATGGAAGAAAAAGAAAGAAGATTTGAAAAGAAAATTCATAGCATGAGTAGGCAGAGGTGTGGGTATAAAAAAGGTGGAGAGAGAAAAAAAATAGAATTATTAAGCTGAAAAGAAGGACAAATGAGTAGCACCAGAGATTGAAAAAAGATGATATGAATAGAGTGGGGTAAAGCTAAAGAATGTTGGACTCCTGCCTAATATCTCAAAAATATAAATCATTGGAAACCTTGCCACCTTCCTCTTGCTGTAAACTATTGCTTTATGGACTTATACTGACAACTATATGAAATCTTAGATATGACCCTCAACTGAAGATTGGGCACCCAGAAAAGAAATTAAAAAGTAAACTGATCATAATAATACATAGGGGCCAGTCTTCTATATGTAAGCTTACCAACATTTAGTAATCATATCCATTTCTGGGAACAAAGGTATTATATATATATATATATATATATATATATATATATATATATATATATATATATATATATATATATATATATGGCTGCAGAAAGGAGTTTGCTATTAACTGAAAGGAGAGCCTTTGATTCCTCATGGAGGCCTTAAAGAAACAGAACAGGGCAAATTCCTAATGGCCACTCCATACATTCTTGTCATTGCAGCTGTTATTACTATGTGTTTATTCATATAGTATATAAACATGGATGGGCTGCTCACCAACACGCATTAGCCAGCATTGTGAGTTTATTGGCTTTTTATCTCTGAGTTTAAGAATATGTTTTTCAAATATATACAATCATGACAGACAAAAATAAATCATGTCCCTTATTCCCAGGAGGCTGTAAAGTCACCAACCAAGGCAATGGTTGGTGGTCAAAGGCGGAGGGTGCTAAGAATCCCCTGATTGCAGACTCAAGCTGCCATTTGATGATGACTTTTTATTTAGGCATTTACAACTGCAGATTACTTTCAAGTGAAGGAAGATTGCAAGAGTTAGAAGAAGAACTGTCTTATACTAAATGGGACATTATTGGACTTTGTGAAGTTAGAAGAAAAGGTGAAGAAACAATTGATTTAAAAAGTGGACATATACTCTACTATAAAGGCACAAATATTGGAAATACAAGTGGAGTAGGATTCATTATAAAAAATGGAAGAATAACATTGTGGAGATTGGTGGTGTTTTAGATAGAGTGGCAAGATTAGTTTTACAACTTAATAGCAGATACCAAATGCAGATAATTCAGGTTTATGCCCCAACAAGTTCTCATAGTGATGAAGTTATAGAAGATTTGTATGTGGATGTACAACAGGCTTTTGATCAGAGTAAACAACATTTTAAAATTGTTATGGGAGACTCTAATTCTAGAATTGGTAAACAAATAAAAGATGAAAATGCTATAGGTAATTTTGGTTATGGTAATAAAAATGGGAGAGGACATAGACTTATGGAGTTTTCAGAAAAAGAAAAACTTTATATTATGAATTCTATTTTTGAGAAAAATGTTAAAAGGAAATAGACATGGAAGCATCCAAATGAAGGTATAGCAGAATTGGATTATATTTTGACTAACAGAAAATACATATTTCAAGATTATAATGTTTTTAATAAATTTAACACAGGAAGTGATCATCTATTAGTAAGATGTGAGATACATGTTAATGCAAAACTAGAGATTCAAAAATTATTAGGAAAAACAATATTTACAGTTGATATTCCTAATCTTCAGAAACATTCTAATGAATTTAAATTAAAACAAATCGGTTTCAAGTATTAGTAGATTTTGAACATGATTCAGATTTGAATGATATTAATAGGAAAATAAGCGATACACTTTTAAAAACTGCAACAAAGATAGCTGGTAGAAAAAAGTAGCAATTGACCAATCAAATTTCTACTGAGACTAGAGAATTTATGAAGAAAAAAAGGAATATGAGGATATACAATAATGATGCATTAAAAAAGATTGAATATCTTAAATTTTGTAAAATGGTGCAGAAAAGAGTTGAAGATGGTATAAGAAAGTATAATTGTGAACTAACAAGGAAAGCTGTAGAAGAGAATAAAAGTTTAAAGAATATAAAACAACATCTTGGTATTGGTAGGAAATTTATATCTGCAATAAGAAAAAAAGATGGCATTATTACTAAAAAGAGAGATGATATCATGCAATGTGTAGAAGATTTCTATCAAGAATTATATAGTAATAAAGAACAAATGACTCCTATACCTATTATATCTTCCAAATTGCCCGGAATTTTGAATGAGGAAGGGAGACATGTAATTAAATTAATGAAGAAAGGGAAGGCTCCAGGTAACGATGAAATTATAATTTAAGTATTAAGAGAAGCATGTAAAGAAATAGAAAAAATTTTAGCAAAGTTATATACCAAATATCTAAATGATAAAGATGTACCAGAGGATTGGAAGAATGCAGTATTAATATTAATATTTTTAAAAGGTAATAAAGAAGATAATAGAAATTACAGACTTAGTCAGTCTTTTATCAGTTTTATACAAAATTTTTAATAAGATAATTACAACTCGTCTACAGAAAACACTGGATTTCCACCAAGCAAGAGAACAAGCTGGATTTAAAAGTGGTTTTAGTACAGTAGATCATATCCAGGTATTGAGAGAAATTATAGAAAAGACAAATGAATATGAGTTGCCATTACACTTAGGATTTGTAGACTATGAAAAGGCATTTGATTCTATAAACCTTTCTTCAGTGATTAAAGCATTGGATCATCAAGGTGTAGATCCAGGATATTGTCATATTTTAAAGAATATTTATAAAAATGCAACAGCAACAATTAGCTTACATAATGATAGTAGGAAAATCAATATTGAAAAGAGTGTAAGACAGGGTGACTTCATATCTCCAAAACTTTTTACAGCAGTGCTGCAAGAAGTATTTTGTGGAGTAAAATGGAAAGATAAAGCAGTGAAAGTAAATGGAGATTATTTAAGTCATTTAGATTTTGCAGATGATGTAGTTTTTTGCAAATAATGCTTTATAGTTACAGGAAATGTTGCAGGAGTTATCAGATGAAAGTAGGAAAGTAGGACTAAAGATAAATGCTAAAAAGACTAAAGTAATGTTTAATAGATTTTCTCAAAATATGAAAATAAAGATTGATTATGATGAGTTAAAAGAAGTTAACAGTTACAAATACCTTAGTCAGATTATTAATACATATGGAAATATAATGGATGAAATTAATCATAGAATTAAACTTGGTTGGAGTGCTTTTTGTAGAAATAATTTGATACTAAAAAGAAATATGCCTATGTGTTTGAAAAGGAAAGTTTTTACTAAATGTGTTTTGACAGTTCTTACTTATGGATCTGAGACTTGGACACTTAATAGAAGAGCAATACAGAAACTTCAGACAACTCAAGGATGTATGGAGAGATGCATGTTGGGAGTAACAAGAAGGGATCAAAAACATAATGTTTGTGTAAGAGAACAAACAGGTGTTACTGATCTCATTGAAAAAATTAAAAGAATGAAGTAGAGTTGCACTAGACATATTGTTAGAAGAGATGATAATAGATGGACAATTGAAATTTTAAACTGGATTCCAAAAGATTTTAAAAGACCCAGAAAAAGACCACATGTGAGATGGATGGATAAAATAAGAAAGTGTGTAGGTGTGATGTGGAGAAGAGAAGCTAAAGATAGGAAAAGATGGATTGAACTTAGAGAGATCTTCATCCAGTAGTGGATTGATAATGGTTGATGATATATATATATATATATATATATATATATATATATATATATATATATATATATATATATATATATATATATATATATATGTACCCTCACTTCCAGGAAATATGTAATAACAATAAATTAATCTAGCTCAGATAAATAATTATGTTCATCTAAAATATATCTAAGTCAATAATAACTATATTCTTTAATCCTATCCATTATTAAACTAGCTTAACTAATAAATAATAATATAGTTCTGTTTTATAAATTAAGTAAATAAATATAAAATAAAATCATGAGACTATGAAGTGAGTTTACAAGTGGAAAAACGAATACATTAAACCAATATCCCACAGGATAGCACCTTAATGGCATAAGAACACTATCCTTACTCTTATTACTTAAATACTACATCTATAGTACTCCTACGTTTTTAATCATAATTAATTAAGTAAATGATTCTTAACAAATTAATCTGAATATCTCTATTAAAATAATTTAGTTCAAGTTATCTCAGGTTCTTTTAAAATAATTCTAAAATAATTATAACTCTTGTAATCAAGTATGATAACAGATTTAATATCATTCCTAACTACATCTAACTCATACCAATAATAATAAAATAATAATATTAATCTTCAATCTATAATTTATTCTCATATCTTTTCTACTTGTAATATTATTCATGTATATCACATAATAATATAATGTAATCTTCTATTATCCATATGGCATCTTAAACAAACATATATGATATGATATTATAATCTGAGAATATGTGGCAATCATTAATAATATAATTCAGTGTAAATATTCTGTGGTTATTCTATGACCATCATAATGATATAATACATGAAACTTCTTAAATAAAACATATCAATAAAACATTATAACTCATAAATAATAAATTTTGTTTATGCTGTGCAAATACTATGTCTTAATTATAATTATCTGTGATTATGTAATTGTGATTTGAAGAAATTGAGTCAACACCAAGATTTATAAAACAAGTTTAACAATTTTATTAACAAACATAACAATAAAATTATTTACATTATTTACAATTTTAAGGAATTCCGTTTATTCACATTTATGTATTTTTCCAACCCAAATTAAATGAACTAAAATATAGGCTACAGAACATTCTTCTTAAAAATATCTCCTATTTTCAAAAATATTATTATATGATCTTTATTACATTTATTAAATTTTATTAATTCAATATGTTCTAAAAATATGAGATAATTATTTCAATATGGACTTATTCTTGTTATTTAGTCTTTTAAAAAAACAATTTTATTATTCCATATAGTCATTTCTTAAATAAATAATGATGTGAATGACCTTTATTAATAGCATACACTTAAACTAAGTTGCTTACTAATTATTACTTTAAACTTCAAATATAATGTATGTATTATTGTGTTATCATAAAATTACTTTTATAAAACTTATGACTACTGATATTCATTAAACAGGAATTAGTTTATTACCTTTACTTGTAAAGAAAAATATGCATTATACGTATGTCTCTGAAAAATACTTAATAATTAAATAATATCATTATAAACCCCTTTTTATTATCAATTATGTATTTTTATCAGAAATAAATAAATATCATTTTAAATATGAAAAGTTTTATGATTCTTTCACTGATAAAATTATGTTCTTATAATCTTTACATTTATTTTTACTCCAAGTAACATAACTTATCTTATCCACTTCAATAACAATTCTATATTTCCAAACTTATTCATTATTTTGGATTTTACAATACCATCCTTTACGATGTTATCCAAGAAAATTTTAATAATAAGTAAACAAGTAGGTATATGGAATAAACTATAAATTTGACTTAACACCTTTATCATCTAATCATCATGGTCATAGTGTATAATAAATGAGGTATGACTTATTTGTCCAATAATCTCTACTATCAAATATAATGTCCAGGCTATTTATTCAGCACTATGGCACATTAAACTTTAACACACAGATAACAAACACTGCCATGAATATATACAAGCTATAGGGCTATGTTATCTATACTTGCATAATCATCATTATAATCTACTCTTATTCTCATATAAATAAACCCTACATACAATATTATCTTGGTCTCATTTAACCTAATACTAAGATATTATTATTAGAGATCTATCACTTTACATCACTAAATTCATTCCCACATTTCTATAACAATAAATAAATTCCTGTTTTAAAATAACAATCTCACTGACTAATAAGATAAGATAATTTTATCCTTTGGTAATTCTCAAACTTAAGTATAAACAATCAGCATCAATGTCACATTTTAATACTTTAATCACTTAAAATCAACATTAATTCCAGTTGTAATAGAATCATATACGTATATTTCCCTTATGTTTAAATATCCTTATGATATCAATAAAAGTATGCATATTCTCTGAAATGACTAAACAAATGATAAATTATGTGTAGGTATCGTGTTTTATATATGTTTCCATACATCCACACAAAATAATAAAATACATTATAAAATCATCAATATTTTACATTATTACCATAAGTAATCTCTGCTGGCAATTACTTAGTTGATGTCTTCTAGATTATGAACTAAATAAAACATTTTAATTATCATTTATTCCACATTATCACACTTTTTAAATATATATATATATATATATATTAATTATTAAAAAGTTTTTTTACAGTAACAATTTAATCAATAGGTTAGTAAATAATTTAATGTTCTATGTTCTTACGCTATCTCTATACTGTGAATAAGCATTAATATTAATTTTTAGTAAAAGAAATAATTTAAAAATTATATTTACAACAGTTCCATTAAAACTTCTTGAGACAAAATGTTATTCTTTCCTTGATAAAAAGTTCATTAAAGGAAGTGCCTTTTTCTCCTGGTACAACATTCTTAATCACACTTTTGATGCCAAAAACTATGCATGCTCTGACATTTCACATTGCAACACAAAATTCAAGATGACTGTTCTAAACTAAATATGGTAAGTTTATTTTTACTTCACACTATCTGGATTTATTTACTTAATTATTACTTTGTCTCCAAAATTTTAAATAATTCATGAATTCCATTGCTATGCAAATACAGCATTAAAAGTATTTTTTTTATATTTTGTGCTAAAATAGTTTCCAAGTTCTTGTAACTTTTATCCATATTTCCCAATAGTCTATGTTCTCTGATACAACAAATAAAATTCTTTATGTGGTTTAAAATATCTTTCATAAATAATTTTCAGAAAACTTTTTATATGTCTGGCATACATGAATTACTCATTTTAAAGACTTTTTTAATATGATATAAATCATTTTACTAATAATCTTAATTTTTATATCCTTTTAAAAATCATAGTTTTTAAAATTGATTCTCAATATTTCTTCAGGAAGAAATATCTTAGCATCTTAAAGTAATTGTTTTTGTCATGCTAAAAGTTTTTTTTTTAAAAAAAACTTTACTATTTTATTTTAACTAAGCTTTCTGAATAAAAGCTTTTCATATTCTTCTATTCTCCATTTCTCTTGAACTTTCCTAAAACTCTGTGAAATTCCTTTTATGAAATTCAATTGTAAATCAACACAACAGATTAACACAGGCAAAATTTTGTGCCTATTATGAAAATAATAATTGAACATTTCCATCAATATTTTTACATTCAAGGATGACTTCTCCATGTTTACGTTAATGATAAATTAGATGAAATAGATTAGCAAGTAAGGAATTATTTATTTTTTAGCAATGCATTTCTATATCCCATGATCTAATAATAATGAGTTAATATCCTTTTTTTAGAATTAAAAATGATAAAATTGACTATTATAATATATGTAATAAACTAAAGTTGCAGTGACAGTTACAATGATAGTAAGAATTATAATAATAGTAGCCTGCAAAATTGGTGCAGCTCTTAAATACTCCAGCCTACTCCACCTTTGATTGGTCTGTTAAACAATACTTACTTCCAGCCCTGGGCAGCGAATTCCAGATTAATGTTAAAACTAATAATAATTTATTAAATATTTATTTTTATTATATTATTTAATGCTTAATTAATTTTCATATTTTATTTACACTTAATAAATACTTTAAAATAACTTTTAAAAATCACATTATAATATTTATTACCATTTCTACTCTTATTTTAAACAAAATGTATTTATTTTCAAAATAAAATAAAATCTGATTTTATTTATTATATTCACTTTAAAAACCTAACCTAATATTTATAACAGATAACATTATTTTATTCTCAAGCACAGGTGAATATTACATGTCACATGATTTACAAAAATAAATGAGATGCTAATAATTTAAATGAAACTAAAATAAATAATTTAATTTATAAAACATTACATAAAATAATATAATAACTGAAACACAGGCTTATTATATACCTGTGTCTATATATGTAAGATAGGGTATGTGAGCACAGACTTTCAAATGATCCATCACTCTCCATTAAAGTATGAAGATTGTCTATCTTAATATATATCTAAGCACTTGTAGTATATATGTGTGGGAGATGATAATCTGGACAAACTGATGATTGCTGGTTTAGCATGAAATACATATATTGGTGATTATCTTTTCAGCATATATGTGCTCGAGTGTATCAGTGTTATTAGAAAAAATGGAGAGTGATGGGTCATTTGAAAGTCTGTGCTCATATACCCTATATTACATAAAATAATATATCAAAATTTAGAATAATTATTTTAGTATTATAAAATCAAATATGCATTTTTCTCCCACATTATTACTTTCAATCAAATGATTTTTTAAATATAACTATTAAATACAATTCTCATTATTAAATAATCTATTTGTTTAACTTTAAATTACTACTTTTAAAATTTACTTTAATTATTCACTTATAAGATTTATTAAATCAGTACTTATTATGGCCAGTTCTCCCAAACATACAATCTTATAATGATTTTTAGTTAACTGTTTTTTTCCAAATACTAACATAATATTATACATCAATTATTTTATTTGCCGTAACTAGATTATTAAAAGATCATCAACACATAATATACATCATTCCCTTACTTAACTTTAAAATTTAAAATTTTCCAGCAAATAAATTGATAGTAATAATCCATTCTTACCTAAACAAAAGGTTTAAATTAATGTAAAAACATATTTACAATATATATATATATTGTACCGATATATATATATATATATATATATATTAATGTTTTATACCTATCAAATATGTCTTAAATGTAACAAAGGAAGAATTTAAACATAATTAGTCTTTCAATTGTTACATTAATTTAAATTGTTCGAGCATACTGTACCAGTATTAAAATGTTAGGGAATCAATAAATAAAAGATCCATGTAATTATTTCATAGTTATAATCAATTAGTTATTTGTATTATGCATATGTGTGTAGATTTTGCCAAATTCATACAACAAATAATATAGAACGTGTATAAAGCAAATTATTTTGAGTTGATTAAATAACAAATTATAAAATATTTAGAATTAAATTTTATTAGCTTATTTTACAGAAATTTACAAGTAAGAGACTTTATATGTATTATAGAAATTACTCAAATGAAATTGTATTACCTTTTTGCATATGAATGTTCCGTGTGCTGCAGTGGTGCCGTAATCACCACCCCCTTAGATACTGAATTAGAACAAGTTGGGTGAATATCTCTAATCAGCATATGAGGAAACAATGTGTAAAGATTACCAATGTAATGCTTACAGTATTCAGTAGATTAGTGCTTGAGTTTGATAAGTTGATGTTCATAAAAACACTGGGGACAATTAAATATACTTATCTTAAGGAAATTAATTTATTGGGGAAAATATAATGAGTAATTAGTCACAGTTATTTGAAACTTCATTCTGATAATATAAGTTAATACAATTTGGGATAGATCCATTATCTGTATTGTATCTCCCATTAATTTTTTTTCATGATTAATAAAATGAATATTAAATCGGTATCACAAAATCGTGAGAACCAATAACTTGGTTACACACAGATTGGATGATGACTATATGTTCATTACTAGATACATTAAAGGGAAAGAATAAATTTTATACATTAAATAAGAATTATGCCTGTTACAATATTCAGAAACATTTCCATATCACTGTGCTTGGTTTTTTCAACTACTTTTAAGTATTTAAATGCTGGAGGCATATCTTCTTATCAAGACATCATCTCAGGTTCTGGAATCATTCTGATTTTATTCTCTGATTCCATTTTGTAGATAATATTATTTCTTTTTTTTCCAATGTATTATATGGAACAGCTGTTTTGCCTTCACATGTGTTACATTTTTATGCTATTATATGTTAACCATTTTCTTTAGTTTTATATATGTTATGTTGAACATCATTCCCAAGCATCTCACCACACATCAAAAATGTTATTTTTCTTGCAATACCCTACCACTTTTGACATTTTGTCTTGATATTATTTTTTGTTCCAATCATTTTCAAATACACCTGGGTCTCGTTTTATGCAGATTATTTTAATGTGATTTTGAAGTTATGCGATTCATGTTTTTTCTTAATATTTTTCATATTTCACTATATTTATTAGATATCAAGAAATTTAAATTATTAATAACTTATTTTGACTTGAAATACTTTTTTTTCAAAAATATAATGTTATATTAGCAGCTAACATGAATATGGCCTGAAGCTGTATCTAGAATAAATAACCTACTTATACTAATGAGTAAATAATAAATTTATATTAACATATAAAAATATCACAATAAATATTCAAAAATTTTAAACTTTTAAAACGTATTTTCTTAGGTATAACAGAATTAAATAATGTACATTTTTAAAATAAATAACGAAGATTTTATTGATATTATAAACTGAAAATAATATTTCTAATGATAATGTATAATCTTTTTATTTTGATTAAGATCTCATTTTTTTAATATAGAACCAAAATGTGAACATTTAAAATTTATTTCAGTAATAAAAATCAGTTGTCAACAGAAAACCATTAACACAACCCAAGACTGAAATTGGCACTAGTTGTGTAAATGGGATGGAGCAGAATATAGGAAAACATACAGTGGGGAATGAAAAATAAAGTGGCTAACAAGTTTCTCAGGGCATAATTGCTGAGAGATTCTTGACTTCATCCAAGGAGAAGCTACATCACATCACATTGACGAATCTGATTTCTTACCGGTTTACAAATGAACCACATATCATCAAAAAATACATATGAAAAAATGTCAAATTAAATACTATAGTTAACAAAAAAAAAAGGAAAAAAAAGTTTGTCTTGTACCAATTTTTTTCAAATATTTGATATTTTTTATTAATCATATTTTATTTCCTTATTTTTTTAATGTGAATTTTAAAGTAATCTTTTTTGTTGCTTTGCTTTTATGTAAATTCTGAAAATTAAAGACTCTATTCCCCATTTTTCAAGTTAAATTAAATCTATTTTTGTGCGATTTTTTTTAATGCAGGTGTTCTGAGGAACCTATCTACCACATAAAATGAGACCAAGGTTTACTTATAATTAAAATGTGTTCTCCAACTGGTTTTTAATATCCTAGGATATATTTTTATGTGATTTTGTTTAACTTGTAAAACCAAAAACTTATAAATATTATTCCAGGATTTGTATTTTTATATCCCATTTTAAAAATCCAATAATTAACAAGTATTCATATTCCATGTTGGGAAGCCAAAAAATTAAAAAAAATATGTTATGTAATGAATTATAGGCACATAAATATCAACACCAAAAGGTGCCATTAGACTTGACATCTAGAATGTTTCATCAAGAGCTATCATCTTAAAGTTAAATTATGATAACATTAATTATAAATGTCTACCAAACTACATCATTATTAATAAATACTTAAAAATTTTTTTGGATTGTAGAAAGCATAGATTCTTTAGAAATATCAATTAGAAAAGCAGACAACAGTAAATAGATACTAAAACTGATCTAATAACAATCAAGTCAAATTTTATAAGCAGTTTAGTATAATGTATTTAAATTAATAAGCTAACATTATCTTTTTTATGTTGGCATATATTGCATTTCACATCACATAGCCTTCAAATCTCACATTAAGAATTCAGTATCATCTCTGAAGGCTATCACTATGTAACCCTATTTTTGCTTGATTCTATTAAATATGTGCTAGCTAAGTGAAAATGTGCATATTTATTTTCTATTAATTTAAAAAAATTAAACTAATTAAATTAACTCTAAATATTCACAATAAAAAATCAGTTCAACATAATATGCATTCAACCCTATTAAAAGTAAATTAACAGAGTAAATAATCTCTAACAGCCTGAAGTACAAATTATAATCAAATTTATGGAAAGGTATCTCTAAACCTGGAACAAAATCAAAATCATCCATGGAGACCTCAACAGAGAATAATATATAACAGAAATGTAAATGAATTCAATAATGGTGGATAAAATATCTAGAGGATCATTATATAAATTGCACACCCATATAGTTTAATTTTTAATTTCAGATATGTATGTAATATAAATAAAATAATGATAGCAAAGTGCCTATAAGTTTTAGGCACAATAAAATTAATTCACTAAACTATATATATTTTTAACATGCACCCTGGTCTTGGCTCATTGTTCCATTAATTTAGAAATACATTGTTTAAATGTTTTTTAAATAGTTTCAGAAAGATAAATTTTATTATACCAAATTTTAATTATTTAACAACTAAGTATTTCTTATATTCTTTTAAATTGAAGTAACTCTCAGAGTAAGATTGATTTACTAATTATTTAAACTAAGGAATAATTATTTAAAACAATAGGAAAAAGTAAAAACAATAAGAAACAAAACTGATTTTCTTTTATCATAAATCTTAAAAGATGTAAACTATTATAGTCAACAAAATTTTAAAAGTGCTTTGTCAAATATAATGGAAAATTTCAATATCATCTACACCTGTAATAAAATATATTCAAAAGCATAACATAATATAACAAATACACTAAACTAAATTAAGTATTATAAAATGTAAAGATCAAATTTAATTTGACAGAAAAATAAATAAAATAAATTCTTAAAATCACAACTTAAATTATAAATTGACTGGTGCTACTAAATTTTACTGGTTTGTGGTAACTATAATTTCAAGAGTTTATTAAATCATTCATAAATTAAACAAACACTTTATTCTAAATCCATAATACA
>JAQFVV010006393.1:172500-515000 GCA_028023455.1 Epiperipatus broadwayi | reverse complement strand
TTAAGCATGATTATTTTAATTGATGAAGTATATCAGTTGTCTTCAGGTTTATATTATTTCTTGGGTTTAAACTCAGTTACTGGATTCAATTTGTAGTAGATGATTCAATTTGTACTAGATGATTTAATACTTATCAATCAATTATTCATTTTCCTTCAGCTTTCAAATGCAGGTGAATATTTCTTTTGCTTAAAATCTCAAATTTTTCTTTTTTTAATCAGTCATCAGGTGTATAATATTTTAATTTCAGACAAGACATTTTTTTTCTATATGATATGCTGTTTCTGTGATGAATCAGGGAATTTTCCAGACAAGATTTATATTTATTTTAACCTGTCATGCTGTTTTTAATCTTCACAAAAAAACTTTATATTAAAAATGATTTTTAAAATTGATATCTGCTGAATTAAAATGCTTTCCTTCCTTAGTTTCAATATTTTAAAATCTGTTTCTGATTTTTCCCAGACTGGATTTTATAGTTTATTTTTTAGCTAACTTGTTTAATTAGATTCCTAGTGTAACTTTCTCTGGAAACATACTTAAAAATCACACTACCTTGATTTTTCAGACTAATCTTGTTTTGAAGTAAAAATTGTCTTAATCTTTTTCTTGACATATTTGTCACAAATGTAACACCTAAAATTTGAGCTGCTTTCTTTGATCAAGCTGATGGGACAATTTTAAAACTTAGTGCTCTCACCAAGCTTTAACAGAAAAACAACCAATCTTTATAAAAACAAAATTGTTACAAAAATATATATCTAATTTAACAGATTTTCTCCTTTAACACAAAATTGTTGAATTAAAAAAATAATTTGACAGATTTAACCCTTCTTCTTTTTCAATATATAATAAATAGCACATGTTTACAATTGTATTACATTCAAATATCAGCCTTTCAAGCTAATTGAGCATACGCTTTTGCAAGTTTTAATAATAATAAATGAATACTTTCCTCTGCAATACAAGATATAGTATTTATGCAGGAATAAAATGAATCCACTTATTCCTACAACTCAAATGCTTATATATGAGCAAATCTGAAGTACTGGCAAGGAAAGTGTGAGGATGGACCACTCACTTTAAATTAGTATATACAATGTCTGAATGAATGATGTCGGTGAAATTGTCTAGAATTTACTAAATGTCCTCTAACTGAAACTTAATCATATGTAAATAAGCATTTATTTTTATATAGTGCATGTTTACAATTGTATTACATTCAAATATCATCCTTTCAAGCTAATTGTGCATACGCTTTTGCGAGTGTTAATAATATTTGAATGTAATACAATTGTAAACATGCACTATATAAAAATAAATGCTTATTTACATATGATTAAGTTTCAGTTAGAGTGACATTTAGTAAATTCTAGACAATTTCACCAACGTCATTCATTCAGACATTGTATATAGTAATTTAAAGTGAGTGGTCCATCCTCACGCTTTCCTTGCCAGTACTTCAGATTTGCTTATATATAAGCATTTGAGTTGTAGGAATAAGTGGATTCATTTTATTCCTGCATAAATACTATATCTTGTATTGGAGAGGAAAGTATTCATTTATTATTATTAACACTCACAAAAGTGTATGCACAATTAGCTTGAAAGGCTGATATTTGAATGTAATATATAATAAATGTACATTTATGTAAGTAATATATCAAAGCACACACTGCCATTATATTTATAAAACTGGCTGACTAAAATAATCTGAATGATTTTTCCTTAAAAATTTATAATTTTAATAGCCAAATTTAAATTCTTAACCTTCAAATCCCAAACTATAACTCTTAAACCCCAAATTATAATCATAGATAAACAGAATAGAAACAGATAATAATAAAATAGAAATAGAATAAAATATTAGAATTTAGCAAATGCAGGTTAGCTTTGAAGAGAGTTTAATATTTGAAATATACAATGATAATTAAATAGCTCACACATACACTGCTTATATATGTGTTATTACTCTATTTTTTTAACAAAAAAAAATTAAATATTGAATAACTAAATGTGTGTACTACTCTTTTTGAGTTTTTTTTATCAACACACAAACAAATAAAGAATATAACTGTTGCCCCACTCTCTTTCTGTCCTAGGCTTTTAGAACTGGATCTTGTAGGGTTTAAACTTGGGTGCCCTACAGCTTCCTTTACTATATAAAAATGTGATGATGATTTTTGTTCCACATTTTCTTTCATGCACATTACTACCAATTTAGCTGATGACTAAATTGTAATGGCACAATATATAGATGTATTCCATTTAACATTGTCATATATATATAAACAAAAAAAGACTTATTCAACCAGAGGACTGGTTTTCACCAGAAATAAAAAAAAATACACAGTAAAATGGCAATATTCAAAAATAACAGTCGGTTATCAAATCTGTATTTTTTTTTTAATATTGACATTTTACTGTGCATTTTTTTCTTTCTGATGAAAACCAGTCCTCTGGTTGAAATATATTATTTCTTGGATTTATAAGTCTTTTTTAGCTTTTATATGTATTCCCTTTGGTTAGTTTTATATATATGTTGTCTTGTTATTTGGACGTTTTCTTTTTTTTAAATTATTTTAAAATAATCTGTAAAAATTATATCATGCCACACCTGTGTTTAGTAAGGCGGGATGATGAAATCAAAATTTTATTAAAGACAATAAATGTTTGTCGAAATATAGTATTTTAAGTTGTAAACAAGATTTAGTCAATTATGTCAATTGCTAAAATCTTGTGGGAAAGTAAATGGCCCAATATAAGAAAACATCCTATTTGTGGATTAAAACAAAAGCTAAAAGGTTTTTTTTTTCCATTTTGGTCTCTAAAAATATCAAATTTTAAAGGTGCTAATTGCTAACTTCCCTGGAAAAAAATTGTTTATAAAAATGTAATTTTATCATGAGCAGGTGTAAATAGACTCAGTTTTTTGCTACATATATATTCAGTCAAATTTTAGAAAGGTCTGCAAGCTGAATTTATGCCTGTTTGAACTTTAAGATGACCAAGTAGTTAGGTGGATTGTGCTGTTCCTCACACCTCAGGAATGGTGATCTTCATCTCTATCTTATGTTCCAAAATGGTACAAACCAACATAGTGATGAATAGTAGTACTTCAAGTTGAGACCTGCTGCCTATACCGAGAACAAAGCCAAGAAACAAGCTGGTGCCCAGGAGTTAGTAATATTCATGACTACCACAAGAGCACTTGGATGAACTTTAATTATTAATTTTCAAAACTATAGCTATAGTAAATTTAAATAAATGCCCAGTTTCAAGTAATAGTTCAAATATTTTTTTTATTTCAACCTGTAAAACCAATATTAAATACTCATTTGATTTACTGAAAAATAGCTCTCTAAAATCTATTATCTTAATCTGTTAAAAAGATAAACTTAATAATTATTTTGCTAATTAAATTCTGTTTTAGTGTCATATTTGTGATGAATCTATGCTCTTTTATATATTTAAGTTCTTAATATTTCATTTACATATGTGATGATATGCCAAATATATTTCGAACCAGTGAGCATATATATTTTAATAATTTTATCCCGAAGATAATATTTCTATCTTCGATTTAGTAATTATGATATAATGCTTAGTTATATTACATCCAAATCATCGTTTCAAAATTAAAATTTATTAATTATTAACTGATCCCCTTGTGATCATCACAATAATTTAAATCTACTCTGAATTCGATTTCATATATAATTGTAATTGTTTGCTTTGTTATATTGATAAATTGGGATTTTAAGTATAGTTTTACTTAATTAATAATAGAATTCTGACCAGGGGGATATTAATAAGACATATTTAATTATTTTCATTAATTCCAATTCTCTTAAATATGATTTCTCTCTTTTTTATTAAATCTGATTAGAGATGCAAATTAATTGTTTGTTAAATGAGGGTATTAACATATTTAAGTAACCCTTCTCTCTTTATAGCATATTTATTTTAATTGCCTATAGTAAATGTATGTAGGACCAGTTTTATCAGTTTTCTCTATAATATATGTTATTCAGGATTTATCCAAAACAAAGATAACCTTTAGTTTGATGGATGACGATTCGCATCATTATTATTATCGAGCTATATTATTAGGCTCGAATATTAGAAAAACTTAATAAACAGTTGCAATATTATCTCTGTAGTAATTAAATTATATTTCTGGCTAGCATTGTTATTTATCTCTTGGTAAACTGTAATATTAAATGAATATTGTGTTGGCATATTAAATTATTCAATGATAGATTATTTGCTGAGCACAAAAGTCCGCAAATACATTTACATGAGTCGAAGTCTGTATTACTCAGGACTGATTACATTCCATTGTATAATGCTTGTGAGCATCTATTTGATCTCAATGTGATCCCTAAATAGTGTAATTTAATTTATTTTGTTTTTCATTATTAATAATTTTAATAAATGTATTTACATTTACCCTGTCTTTATTATTTTTTAGCACATCCCAATTCAATTTCTTATTAATTATATTATCAGATATAAAAAATGTCAATATTATATTACTTTAGCTATTACTAGATATTTAGTCCGATGTTGAGTGATGTGTGTGTGGTTAACCATAAGGTTTCATGTTTCTTCCCATTTAGAACCAGGTTGTGATTAAAATTAAGTCCCACGTGTAACCTCAGAAGTGTCACTCATATGGTGCTAAATCACAGAGTGCCGGTGAATGAGTTGGAGCTTGGTTTGGACTCTGGATTTTACCATCCCATTTCGATTGGCTTTAGTGTATGGGTCTCTGGATTTCTGATCATTACAATATAGATAATACATTATCAATATATTTTTATCTACTAAAATATATTTAAAATTCTTGTGTTTTAATTGTAAATTAGATTTTACCATTGTGTGAACTTTTTATAATCCACATATAATGCATTGGTCAAACTCACTCCTTGCCTTATATAAAAACTATTCAATTGTTGGCAAAAAAGTGAAAGTCAACAGAAATTCCATTCAAAAAGTAATGAAGTTGAATTATTCTTTCTTCTTTTTTATGTTAATCAGATTGTGATTAATTTAAATGTGGATAATACACTATCAATATATTTTTATCTTACAAATGCTTTTAACATTCTTAAGTGTTAATTATAAATTAAATTTTAGCATTGTGTGAATTTTTTGTAATCAACAAATAATGATTTGGTCAATTCATTCTTGGCCATATATAAAAATAATGCAACTGTTGGTAAAAAATAATGAAAGTCAACCGAAATTCCATACAATAACAAAATAGTTTGAATAGTTCTTTCTTCTTTTTTTATGTTTAACAAAATAGTCAATTTTTTTTTATATTTTGCAAAATAGCTTATGTACACTTAATGTACTTATTGTTCTTACCAAACCATTATATGTGCAACTTGTTGGATCGATTTTGTGAGGTTGAATATGTAGATATTTTAGTGATTTTTTAAGAATTGAATTTTAATTAAAGCTTTTGAAAGTTTTAGTATATTTCATCCCTGATACATATATGCACTTTGTTGTGTGAAATGAGACTAATGTTTCATATATGGAGAAAGAGAGAAAGAAGAATCTACTAACAGTTCTAATTTTTATCGGTTTTTTAAATATCAAAATTAACAACTTACATTTTCTAGATTATTAAATTACTAAGACATATTTTTTAAGATGACAGGCATTCGATGTGGTTAAAATCTTTATTAAAAAGAAACATATATTTTTTTACTTAGCAGAATAATAAATTGATGAAGGAAATTCATTTACAATATAGATATTTAAGAATAAGTATGCAACAACTTGTTTTGTAAAAACTGCAATGGAGATTTAAATAACTTTCAGTCATTTCGACAGCAACCTATGATTCTAGGTAAATGCTATCAAAATTCTACTAAATTAATAGATAGGATAATTGTGTATGGTAATGATAATATTGCACTAGAATGGTTGAAAAAAATAATTGATATCCAGTTTAATAGAATAAAAATAATTTTCTTAAATCTTACAAATGAAAAAGCTTATCATGCTCACAAGAGCCTTAAAAAAGTTTTAAGGGATGGTGATATTTGATATGTTTGAGATATAATGCATAAATATTTTGTTCAGCAGGTAATATTTTTAAAAAACTAAATTACCTGTCACCTCATAAAGAAAAAAAAGCACTGCAACTTTTAGCCTGGATGGTTATCAAACGTTTTAATTATAAAGGGGGACGGTGATATAAAAGAGTGTTGTGTTGACAGTAATACAAACTCCTTCCTATCTTCTGCTTTCTCATTTCATAAGTTATCAAAAAATAAAATATATTCATAATAGTGGCATAACTAAATTAGCAGAATTACAAAGTTATTTGCTACATATGTTATGTAGAAGTAAATTCAGAATTCTTCATGGACTTTAAATAAAACTATTTTAAAAATTACAATTAAGAAAGACTTTATTGATATTAAAAATTGGGTAGCAAAATTGTAAGAGAACTATGTGGGTTTGTTTTCAGAATGTAAGGTGTGCAATAGTCAAGAAACATCAGCATGAGATACGACTGATTTATAAACTTTCTAAAAAATTATTTTATAATGAGGTTTGTCATAGGGCTTTTGTGAGAGACATCTTATTTGTTATAAACGATTATCGAAAAAATATTTTAAAGAAGTGCAATATTGATTGACATCAGTGAAAAAATATGGTAGATAATAAATAACATTAGAAAATCTATATCTATTTTAATATCAAAATATGAAATGTTCCAATTTTTAAATTTAAGTCTTCAGAAAACAATATTAGCTGCAAAACACAAAGAAATACAATGCTCTCAGTTGTTCTATAGATAATCTAAAAGATCAGTATGTGACATATGTGGAATATTACACTTCACATATTAGTGCATAATCAGTGTTTAACATTTCTTCTATCTAATTTTTAAAGAACTTCCTGTAATGTTTAGTTTTATTCTCTGCTATATGATGAAAAAATGAAACTAATCTTTGCAGAATGTGGTTTTCAACATTGCAATTCTCAACTATCTTAAGAGATGTCCAATCACAGCACAAAATAAAAAAAAATCATTCTTAATTAAATAATACTAATACAATCTACATAATGTTAAAGTTTGACTATGTAATTTATCAATCTTATTTTAAGATTTGAAATACAGGCATTCTTCATATACCTGGAACTTAAATGTAAATATAGGAGATTTGAACACAAATTTTCAACCACCCTTCAACTATTTTGATGATTGAAGAGTTGGATGTTGGAGTAGATTGAAGCATTTCCATTAAAGTATGAACATTTTCTATCTTAATGTAAACTGAGCACTGATTATATATGTGTGGGAGATGATAATCTAGACCAACTGATGAGTGCTGGTTTAGCACAAAATACTTCTATTGGTGATTATTTCTCTTTCTACATGTATGTGTGGTCATGTGTATCAGTAGTATGAGATAGGTGAAGGGTGCTTGAAAGACTGTGTTCAAATCCCTTATATTTACAATCTTGTTTTAGTAAACTCTATTTAGCCCAAACTTATTAATGCATGAGGCAATTAAATATCTTTTTTTTTTTTCAAATAACGTTTCACAATCAAATCAATATCCAAAATTATACAAGGAAATATATGTAATAAATAAAAGTGATATCAAATTTTAAATATCTATCTACATTATTTTATTTTTCCTTTACCATAAAAAACAAAATGAAACAATTTCAGTAGAATATATATTTCTTGCTAGTTTACTAAGCCACGGTAAAAAAGAGATTTCGATAAAACGAATTAAATTAAGGGTTCAAGTTTCAACATCAATTAAGGCATTAGTATTGAGACACATCACATCTCAAAATACTTTTTAAAAGCAATTTATTAAAATACATTCCCTACAGAAATGTGTTTGACTTTTTTCTATAGTGTTGAATAACATTTTAACGGTGTTTTGGAGATTTGATATTGTTTCAATTTATTTTATCTATTTTGAATGCGGATAGCATAAAATAATGATAAAAGTAATTCATTTTCATTGTAGACATTCAATAACTGATTTTAAAAAAAAAAAATCTATGAAAATGTCAGCAATTACACAAAATAGAATTGCTAAAAAGCTTTTTACTTGTTTACATTTTGGAAACATAAATTAAAAAGTGAATTCTCCAGGCAATGTTTTTTCCAATGTTATAATAACATTAGATCGATTTTTATAACGGACGGACTATGCCACTCCAATAGAAATATTGGTAAACAAAGACAACTTGATAATTTTTTTTTCATAAACGTAAAGTTCAAGTATTTTTATAACTAAATTATCTATGAAATTCCATACTTTTAATGCTCAAGAAGCTACACGAGTCAATAGGAATCGTATTCACCTAAAGGTATTGATTGAATCTAAATTTATTTTTTTTTTTTTATTTTTTTTTTTATTTTATTTTTAAAAAAATTTTAAAAATATTTTTTTTTTTAAAAAAAATTAAAAAAAAAAAAAAATATTCAAAAAAAAAAAAAAAAAAAACAAAAATGTGGAGTTTAAAATTGAGAAATTTTTTCAAATTTAATTTAAAAAAAAAAAAAAAGAATTTGGGAAAAAAAAAAAAAAAATTTTTTTATATTATTTTACTTTGTACATATGATTTACTTTTAATTACAAATTTCTGAAAATGTTTGTCTCTTGCACTTATATAATATTTTCACGAATGTAAACTTTAATTTGATTTGTATAGTCATGGCAATACTGAGAAGTAACCTTTATATAATAATAAGAAACTTTGCTATATTTTCTATAAACACAATATATATAAAATACATATTTTGCGGGTTCATCCGTGTTAAAAACTTTTAATATTAATATATTGACGTTTCGACTTGGTCACACAAGCCATCCATAGAGTTATAAAAGGTAGAAAGCGGTTGTAGAGGCGCTACAATCACTGATTTGAATAAAATGTTAAAAATCCCACCAATAGCAAAAAATGTTAAATTTAGGAATGTTTTTTAAATTACAAATTTATTAAAAAAAAAAAAGCCTTATTTCAAGCCCAAAATAGACAAAATAGGAAACAAAAAGATGATAAATCAGCTATTAGGATTTGTGTTCCATATGCAAACGGAACTACAGACAGTATCGGACGTATATTAAAATGCTATAATATAGATACAGCATTTTCTGCTCATCAAAAGATCAGCAATATAATAACCAAGCCTAAGGATTCAATCCCTCTTGAATCTCATGGTGTCTATCAAATCTCATGTAAAAATTGTAAAGCTTCTTACATAGGTATGAGTAATTGTCGCATCAGTGTTAGGAGAGATGAGCATGCTAATGCATTTAAACAACATTCATCATCATCAGCACTCTCACTCCATACTATAGATTCAGGTCATAAAATTAATTTTTCTAGTACCAGGATCATATTCAGATGTGATAATCTCTACCAATGCAAAATTAGAGAAGCCATTGAGATACTTAAAAGGCCAGATTGTATCAATAAGTGAGATGATACATGCAAACTTCCTCCTATTTGGAAATATTTTTTTAAAAAACATTCCTAAATTTAACATTTTTTGCTATTGGTGGGATTTTTAACATTTTATTCAAATCAGTGATTGTAGCGCCTCTACAACTGCTTTCTACCTTTTATAACTCTGTGGATGGCTTGTGTGACCAAGTTGAAACGTCAGTATATTAATATTAAAAGATTTTAACACGGATGAACCCGCAAAATATGTATTTTATATATTTAACCCATGCAAATCTTCGTTTTAACATATATATATTTATTTATTTATTTTTATGTTTCATTATAATATGTACATTTATATATCAAATACAGTTTAATAGTTTAATTTTATTGTTTTAAGTAGATTAGATTTATATGTACTTTATTATATTTAATGATCTAATTCATATACTTTAGTTAAGTTTGAAAGTCATAGCGATAATTTTGCAACAGGTTATGGACAGAACGCAAGTAACCAACTTCTAGCAGGTAATTAATATAAACAATCTTTTACACACACTCATATATAAATATACACTTTCTTATTCACATTTATATATAAATATACTAATTAATTAATTGCAATGAAATTAAGTAATACATCATGTGACTTAACTTAAACATCATAAAAATATATAATATATTAACGTTATTTTCACTTATTCTTTCTATAGAAATTTGCTCTTTTTTACAACTACTACACGATAATCTTTGATGAAAAAATTAACTAAGCTTTGCAGAACCAAATATAAACGAGCTTTCAGTTACATTACCCTAAAATTCATGTTCATAATTTAATATTAAAATTAATTTTGTGAATCTGCTTAAATAAAAATTTGGTTATTATTTGATATGACCTCAACTGGAATCCTGGACTGCGAATGATGTCACATTTGATTAATAAAAACATAAGCATTGCAACAAATTATTTGATTTTTCATCAAACATTGCTCTTTAAAAGATTTTATTTTTTATTAATATTCATAGAAGTCACAAAGCATGTAATATTATTATACTAAAAATGTATGTGGTGCATAATTAATTAATATTTACTAAGGCTGTAACCTCAAGAATATGTGTGGAAAAATGCAATATTAGGGACCTCTACAAGTCTTAACCACAAACTTACGCTTTGGAACAATTGTGGTTAAGACCTGTAGATGTCCCTAATATCGCATTTTTACATGCATATTCTTGAGGTTACAGCCTTAGTAAATATTACTTTAATCAATGTGCATTTAAATAAATTTATAATTACAACTTTAAATTAATATTTATATATTTAAATATTTATTTGAATACAAGATTATTTTAAAAGGAGTTTAATCATTTGCCCATCCTTGTTCGTTAATATTAAGTTTATACAAAAAGGATTACATCTGAATTACCAGTAAAACTTACATCCAAATTTTAAATATCAATTTGAAAATTGCAAAACTACTTAATTAAAAATTGAATTTATGGCAACTCCTGATTGTCTAACGATGACAGATTTGATAGGAAACAACATGTGTCTTGCAAGAGATTAGTGGTTTTCAGCAAAAGTTGCCTTACAGCAATCTGTAAATGTGTATAGAAGGCGCAAGTAAAATAATGTATATATGTAAAAGTGTAATAGACGTTATAAAAATATTATATATAATATATAAACATTAAATGCCTAAAGCTAAAATAGTCAATAAAATAATCAAAATTACCCAAATTTACCACTAAACCAGACTAATCAAAAAAAATAAGTTCAATTCACAACTAATGTTTTCACTGCTACACACAGTCTTCTCATGTGTAAAGGACTTATAGAAAACAACAAATTTATAATAAATATTGAAAAACCTTTATTATTAAAAATGTACTATTCTGAAGCAATTAACTTGTTTAAAAGTTCTTTTAATATTAACGGTATGTGGTGTAAAATATTTTGTATACATTAGTTGTTTTCTTTTAGCCCTTTACATTTGATAAATCTGCTTATAACTGTGAAACCATTGGTTGTGGTTTAGTGTTTTTTTTTCCTTTGACTAGTTTAATTTAGTTGCATATTAGAAATTTTGATTATATATATATATATATTGTAACGGCACATACACCGTTACATTATTTTTTTTAAAAATTAAACATGAAAAATAAAAGTTCGCAAATAAAAACTTTTTTTTTTAAATAAAAAATTGAAAGTTAAAATCATTTAAACTTTATATATATAAAATAGCACAGATGAAAAATTATTAGAAGGAAACTTTATTTAAAAAAAATAAAGTTTTAAAACTAAATATTAAGAAATAGACTTGAAAGATTTAAAGATAAAAACAATGTACAATAAATTAATTAATGCTATTGTAAAATGGAAATGATTATTTTAATTAGTTAAAAGTAAGCTAGCCCTTGGGCATTTCAAAATGTATAAGCAATGGTCAGATAGGAGAAAACACAATAGAAACTAATAGCCAATAAAAGAACTCCTCCAGGAAATGGCCTCAATGAAAAGATCATCATCATCATGATGTAATGTCTACTGGATCCAAAAGTTTACAATAAAAGGAAAAGTTTGGAAATAAAAAATTAATTAAGAGAAGATAGAGATGTGAAAGCAGAGGTGTGCTAGAGTTGAAGGAGAAGTGATCAGAAAGATGCACTCTTCAATCCCTTCAGTTTTGCTTGAAAACAAAGAAAGAGAAATGACCAATCGTTTTCTATATTGCGGACCACAGGACATCAGGAGAATTAACAGTGTATCCCAAATGGCAAGCAACAGATAACGATGAACTTTTTAAAAACTGTAAGAACTTTATGAACATTTTCAAAACAATAACTCTAAATTCTAAACCTTTCAGTAAATGATACAAATAGAATCCTATCTGACCAATGTAAATTAATATTATTAATGTTATTTGATGGTTTTTTTTAAATCATTTCCATTTATTTATTTTTTTGTTCTTTTAAGTTTTATTATGATTTTTTTTTTTTGTTAAACTAATTTAATAAAGTGCTAAATTTAAGTCGGGCGTGAATGGCTGCATAGATTTGTAAAGTTATGTTAGTTTAAGGGAGGGTAAATCTTAGGTTATTTGTTTCATAGTTAAATTGGGTCAATGGATTGGATATATTTGTGTAATTAGTAAATGTAATATGAGGTCTGCTACATGCAGGATTGCATATTATGCTGCACACCCACTTTTTGCCTACGAAATGGGATAGTAAGATGGAAAATGCAGTCTCCCTTTCTATGGAGTTTTTTTATTGCTCTTCTCATCAGACAGATGTAGTATTCCTGTCTGGACAAGAGTCAATGTCTTCTATAACCATGCTGTTCAGATGTACATTCCTGACAGTAGGGTATTTGTGATGTCGTATTCATGCTGCATTGAATACATCGATGTATCAGATGGATTGACGTTGGTTTAACTGCAGACTTTTGGCCTAAGATTAAATAAGGGATAGAATATTTTCTTTTCAAATGCAAATCTATGTAGTCTATTCATGCTCGACACACTAATAAATATTAAATTCATCTGTACAAACTTAAATAAAATAAAAACTGTTAAATTGTGAATTAAAATCCAAAGTAAAGTTCTAGTGTTTATAAAGTAAACATACTAAAATAATAATGCTAAATTTTATATATGTTTAATAAATGTTTGTCTGTCTTATTACTGGCAGTGGCTTCTTCTATTTTTTTTAATATTGAAAAATATTTCAAGAATTAATATTTTATAAATCTCTGCATCTCTCTGAGCTAGTGGCATTGCGCTGATGGTCAGAATAAAATATATATAAAAAAAAAATTTCTTAATTTACATATCTGCCTACTACTATAAATTTTCTAGGTTCAAATGGTCTACTGGTAACCTGTATGGCAGAAACGGTTAGACTGCAAACTTCTAATTTATCCGACCGTTATAATATATATATATATAATAAAATTTGATATCTGTATTCATTTCACAATATATGTAATATACTAATCAATATATATATATATCAAAATACAGTACAATTTATATAAATTATATTATTTTAGAAGTACTTTTGACTATACATTCTGTAGTCTTTATCAACTATATAACATTGAATAATCAAAACGAGACAACCTTTAACAATACCCATAGTTAAATTCAGATTTCCCACAATTCTATTATCTTAACATTTGATGACTGGCGATTCATTAACATTTGACGATTTTTTGAAATCAACATAGCCTCTTTTATTTTATGTTTATTATGACAATGTTAAATTTGAATAATTTTCATATTTTTATAATCAAATTTAAATCCATATTGACAAGATTTATTATGATCAAATATAACAGATGATGAAGGTTTATTTAAATCTATTCCAGATTGTTTCTCTTTTTGAATTCTATTATATAAAAGCATATGCTCTTTTATTCTCTTCTCAAATGTGCACTTCGATTCACCGATGTATTGTATGCCACATCCACATATCAATCTATATATAATAGAATTTTGACAAAACTTTGAATTTTGAATTTTAGAGTTATACTCTAAAATTCAAAATTCAAAGTTTAATCAAAATTCTATTATATATAGATTGATACGTGGATATACTCTAAAATTCAAAATTCAAAGTTTAATCAAAATTCTATTATATATAGATTGATATGTGGATGTGGCATACAATACTTTGGTGAATTGAAGAGCACATTTGAGAAGAGAATAAAAGAGCATATGCTTTTATATAATAGAATTCAAAAAGAGAAACAATCTGGAATAGATTTAAATAAACCTTCATCATCTGTTATATTTGATCATAATAAATCTTGTCAATATGGATTTAAATTTGATTATAAAAATATGAAAATTATTCAAATTGAATGTTGTCATAATAAACATAAAATAAAAGAGGCTATGTTGATTTCAAAAAATCGTCAAATGTTAATGAATCACCAGTCATCAAATGTTAAGATAACAGAATTGTGGGAAATCTGAATTGAACTATGGGTATTGTTAAAGGTTGTCTCGTTTTGATTATTCAATGTTATATAGTTGATAAAGACTACAAAATGTATAGTCGAAAGTACTTCTAAAATAATATAATTTATATAAATTGTACTGTATTTTGATATATATATATATTGATTTGTATATTACATATATATATATATATATATATATATATGTATATATATGTATATATATATATATATATATATATATACATATCCAGTATTTATAAATTCTTGAGTATATATATATATACTCAAGAATTTATAAATACTGGATATGGCTCAAAACATTCTAAACACATCGAATAAGAATAGTAATAAACCTTACATAAATAACATCAGAATAAAACTGAATATGTATGCCATTTTTAAATAATGCACAATCCAAATTTATTTAAAAATTATTTACAGATAAATATAATATTTATTTTATATTTTTCCAAATGAATTGACTAATTATTCTAAATTATTAATCTTAAAATACAAAAAGTGTAATATTATATATCCAATTATATATGGATGCAAGAAGTCAAACATTGGGAAATAGATGTACTTAAGAAAATAGACTAAAAGAACACCAATTATTATAGAATCATGTAAAAATTGTTAAATGTAATCAGTCCGATACTGCCATGGTTTTCTTTAAGCAATCTTACAATTTTAGATTTACTTTTAGCCCTCTACAAAAATATTAAATGAAGAAAGATATCATAAAAAAAGAAAAATTAAAGAGGCAGTCTTTATAAATCAATTTAAAGATTGCATAATAGACAATCTGGTAATATTTATATAGTCACATGATGTCAGCCTTTTTTTACATTATTTTACTTGAGAATGTTAACAACATTATAAATTTGGGGTATTTTTTATTATATATATATATAAAATTACTCCAAATTCATAACTTAACCAGACTGGCTATGATCTAAAACACTACCAATGGCTTCATTGCTACAAGCAGACTTTTCAAGTGGAAACAACTACAAAATAACATATGTAAATTAAACATCACCCACAATCCCACTTCATAAAAGAACTTTTAAATAAGTTAATTGCTTCAGAATCATAAATTTTAATAATAAAAATTGTTTAATTCTTTTAACTTTGTTTCTCTTAAAAATATAATCTTGGCTTCATCAAAATTAATAGTGTTGTCTGTATCTTTTTTATGGATATATAAAGCAGAACTAAGATATTTACTTCTAATTTTACTTTTTGTATCCTTGTTCTTTCATTTAAGCTCACACTACTTTGACTTATATATACAAGATCAGTTGCAACAAGCCTACTTGTATAGCAATGTTAACAGCTACTAGCACAACTGTGCAAAAATTCCAAAGTGAAGTTTGTGTTTCTGAAGCATAAAATGAACTCTGGCCATACATTTAATCCACTTAATATTAAAGTAAATTGTGCATAACATGATTATCAGAAAGAAAATTTAAGGAGACATAGTTCAATATTAACAAGATCCATGCAATAAGCAAAAAAGACTTGTGTATCACTCTATTGTGAAAGTGGAATATGTAAATCAGAAAATTCACATATTATCTATTAGTTATCAAATTTTGTGCTTTTCTCTTAATTAATCTCAATCAACGAATTTGAGTACTATGAATATGACCTTCTGGATTGAAAGAATAGCTTAGCTAGTTATTGTTTAACTAAAATAAATCTTTTATTCCGAAGCAAATGAATGAAGTAAATCTTTATAGACTACAAAGTTTGTGTTATTATTTTGTGATTAGAAACATTATTTATAGCTATAGAACACTATAAACACAACAGAATTGACACAATTAATAGGATCACTCATGGGTTGTTTAGATCTTTGTCATTTATGTGAAAGAAAAAACTGACAGCTAACATTGCTAATGTATTTAAAAAATAATCAAATGTTAACAATTGTTCGTTATCTGCAAAGAAAGATAAATAATTTGTTTTGCTCTTAAGGCAGAAAAAGAAAACATCAATATAGCTAAAATTGGTTAGCTAAAAGTCTTTGATCCTGCCAATTACAAAATAGTCCAGCATATATGGATTGAGTTTATTCTTTGCTTAACACAATATAAATCAAGTCAGAACTAAAAATTAGCAATTTTTATAAGTATTTGTTGCTCTTCAATAATGAAATCTTATATTCTCAATTAGACTATACATTTTTCTGAGTTAGATTTCAATACAGCAATCTCTTTCCTGATAGTTGATTTCTTTCCAAAGCCACAAACTCTATTACAAAAGTACAAATTCGACCTATTAATGTAAAACTCAGAAAGCTATGGTTAATTGCAACTTCAAATATTTCTTAAATGAAGCAATGAGAGACAGCTTGGTTCTGATTTAGTTTGCATTACAGCCATTTTGAAAATCTAAAGATAAGCCAAAACCTGCTGACACATCCAACCAGTAAATGATATAAATAGTGAATAAAAATACTTTAAATTCATATTTTAAAAATTATAAGCTAGTAAAAATAATAAGCTTTATTTAGCATATAGTATAATCTTTTAGTATTTGGAAATTATAAGCTTGGTTGATCAGACTTCTGCAATTTTTAGATGATACTTCATATCGACCAAACCATCTTTCCCCCTCCTGGAAAATACTGGCACTTTGTACCGTCATATTTCAAATATTTTATGAAAGTAAATTTTAAAAAAAATCCTTAATAAAATAAAGTGCATTATTTTTAAAACAGGCAAAACTCTCCATACAGTAGTTCCACTCAGTGCCAACCAGAGTAAACAATGGATGCCAGAAGGCTTGTGCATAAAATCCCTATCTAGTGCCTACTTGTCCAATATCCCCAGACTAGTTTCTGGCTTGTGGCCTTCATCAGTGAGGAGCTTTGGATCTGAGAGCACTGCACTTAGATCTTAGGATCTACTGCAACCCTCCAGCAGCCACCTTTTATATCTACTTAACTACAAAACTATGAGTATAAAATTGAAAACTATAATATTTTCAATATAAGCTGAATAGCTTATATAGTCATATGGGTCTGAACCCAGTTCAGTTCCCATACATTTTGGTGTCTTTGGCTCTTTAACAACCATAGTCACCATTACCCTATTATGCAGGATTGGTGTTAACCCATGAAACATTGCATGATCACTATTTCTTATGCTAGCACATTACTGTTATTAAAACAGGAAAAACTCTCCATACAATAGTACCACTCAGTGTCAACCAGAGTAATCAATGGATGCCAGAAGGTTTGTGCATAAAATCCCTATCTAGTGCCTACTTGCCAATATCCCCCAGACTACTTTATGGTTTGTGGCCTTCATTAATAAGGAGCTTTGGATCTGAGAGCACTGCACCTAACAGTAATGTACTAGCATAAAAAATAGTGATCATGTGATGTTTAGTAGTTTAACACCAATCCTGCCTAATAAGACAGTGGTGGCTATGGTTGTTAAAGAGCCAAAGACACCAAAATGTATGGGAATTGAACTGGGTTCAGAGCCATATGATTATATAAGCTATTGAGCTTAGATTGAAAATATTATTTTATTCTAATAGTTTTGTAGTTAAGTAAAGATAAAAGGTAGATGCTGGAGGGTTGCATTAGATCCTAAGATCTAGGTGCAGTGCTCTCAGATCTAAAGCTCTTCACTGATGAAGGCCACAAGCCAGAAACTAGTCTGGGGGTATTGGATGAGTAGGCACTAGATAGGGATTCTATGCACAAGCCTTCTGGCATTAATTGATTACTCTGGTTGGTACTGAGTGGCACTACTGTATGGAGAGTTTTGCCTGTTTTAATAACAGTAATGTGCTAGCATAAGAAATAGTGATCATGTCATATTATTTTTACTAGCTTATAATTTCTAAAATATAAATTTAAAGTACTTTTATTCAATATTTAAGTCATTTATCTGTTGAATGACTTAGTAATGGTTTTTAGATTTCAAAATGATCATGAGCGCAAACTAAATCAGGATCGACTGTAGCTTTAGGGTCAACTTTTTAATGGATCCAAATACCAGTTTTGATTTTAGCAGTCTCCTAAGTGATTTTATCTACAATGACTCTGGCATCTTCATTAAAGAAAATTGATTCTTTTATTAATGTTGTGTATAAAAAAAACTGAAACTAATACCCAGCTGATCAAAACAAACATAGGAGATTTTCGGAGAAAGTATTAAAAATATCTAGAATAATTAATGAAAAACAAATATATTTTCTATAAATGTAATAAACCAACACATACACAATCTTCACATTGGTATAAATTTTGTATGTACTGTAATCGTGTCAATCATATAGCAGCTCAATGTTTAAAAAAAAAACAAGTCACTCAGAAAAAAAAAAATGGAAGAGTTCTTTCTAAAATATCCAAAGTATAAAGTAAAATCAAAACAAAATCAATATGCATATAAATAATGTGAAACCCATTGATTAAGCCTTCAATTTTCCAAATTATAATTTATGATATCTGAAGAATAATAATACTTTTTTTCCATGTGTCAAAGCATCTGCCGGGAAGCAAACCCGTAAACCCGGGACAACTGCTTGTAAGGCAGCTGTGCTGACCACTCAATCACCAATGCTTGACATAATAATAATAATACTTCATACTGGATTTGTCAAATTTTCATTATATCAAGAAAAATACATGTATTTGTTTATCTATCTATTCATTTATTCAACCATCCATTTTCATCTATTTATCAATCCATTCATCTGTCCATCTACTTATCTATCCTACATCTGTAATTTTATCTACCTCTATATCCATTCATTCATAAATCTATATACTTGCTTGTCTATCTCATGGTATCCATTTTTCTATTTTTATTTTCATATCTATCTACCTATCTATTTTACTTTTTAACTATCTATCTCACTTTTTACCTATCTATCCAACCATCCCTCCATCTAAATGTTTATTGAATCATTCGTCTTTGTATTTAGATATTCATCTGTGTTTATCTTTTTATTTATCTATCCAACCAACCAACAATATTACTATTTATACTTTCTTAAATTCATCTATTAGCATGCTATTTGTCTATCTATCTATCTTTATATTCATTCATCCATCAATATATATATATATATACCCTGCCATCCATATACTTGCTTATCTATTTTATTGTGTCCATTTTTTTATCTTCTTATTTTCCTATCTATCTATCTATCTATCTATTTAACTATGTATCTATCTATATATTAGTCTATTTAACTATCAATCTCACTTTTTACATATCTATCCACCCATTTCTCCAGCTAAATATTTATTGAACGAGTAATATTTGTATCTATCAATCCATCTCTGTTTATCTTTTTAATTATCTATGTATTCACCCAACCAACTATTTGTCATCTCATCAATTCATCTATTAGCTTGCGATTTGTCTATCTATCTATTTACCTTCATATTCATTCATCCAACAATATATACATCCAGCCACCTATATGTGGCTATCTATTTAATTATATGTTTGACTTAAGTCTATATAGCCCCTCATTTATCCAATCAACTAACTATCCATCCATTCATTTATCTATCTATCTATTCTTCTATATACCTATCTATCCGTTTTCTATTTATCTATATTTATCCGTTCAGTCATCTATCTATTTACATATCTATCCACTCTCCAATTCTATCATCTATTATATATTATCTATCTATCTACTTACTTGTCGTTCAGCCAAGTTACTTATACTTATATATCTATTGATTTATCCATCAATCTATGTATCCAGCCACCTTTCTATTTATCCATCTACCCATTTATATATATTTTTATTCATCAATATGAAGATGGATTGATGAATGTGTTGATAGACAGATAAATAAAAAGTCAATTTGATAAATGAATAGACAGATATATAGATATATTCAGGAAGGCAAGAAGTTATATAGGTAAATAGATAAAACAGATGGATAGGTAGGTAGATAGATAAATGATGCAATGATTAAACAGTAAGACCTTGAATTGAAATACGTAATACCTAACCATACGAATTTAATTATTATGCTATTCAGAAACAAATGTATATAAATAAAAAAAATAAAAACAATGAACTTTGCCAACTTAGTACATTTTACAAATCTTGTTACAGTAGTGACCATGTTTTTCTCGCTAAATAGCACATTTTTAAATATGAATTTATGGAAATACATTTCCTTCGCAATTTAAATACAATACCTGTCGAATTCTGTAACGCTATTGATTTTTTCCTTAGCATTTCTTTTTCTTCAAAAGTTTTATTCCGTACTGTATATCTTTATTAAAAATTTTTTTTTTTTTTCAGAATCATGATTGATAATTCAAAGTGTATCGTGTTATGAAATAGAGTGGTGAATGGTGAGTCGTGTGAAAGTCTGTGCTCATATACCCTATATATATAAAAAATCGTAAATTACATTAAAAGAGAAAATGAAAAGTATTGATTTAGTAAAAAAAAAAAAGAATGTTATTCAGAAGCGGGCTATATGACTCTGTAACAGAAATATAAATATTTTATTTGAAAATTAATAGAGAGAGAAACAGATTCATTCTGTTGTTGTTTGTTCCTCCTGGAACAGCTAAAGTTATAAGCAAAGTAAGAAACAATATTTGATCAAAACTGAAAAAAGCTTTACAGCTATGGCTGAAAGACATGAGTCTGACGGTCTTGTATTGTGTCAGAAATCATTAAGTATTTAACACATAGTGTCAAAGAATTCGCTGCAGGTAAAGGGTGACTGCATAGATTATGAAAGTATTATAGTCTTAAAGATATTAAAATAACTAGTGAAGCCACATCTGCCGATATCAAACTTAATTCTATGTTGTTGTTTTTTTGGTAGAATTAAAGAAAATTATCGAAGAAAAAAGTACTGTCAATAACATTTAATTGTGTTAAAATAGGTCTGTTCTGGAAAGAAATGCCTACTAATATATTCACAAAAATGAAATCCATGTAAAAAGATTGTAAGGCATGAAAAGATTGACTAACTCTGGTGCTATGTAGCAGTGCTGCAGATTATATGATAAAGCTAGGAGTTATTTACAAAACTAAAATCCCTCCTACTCTCAAAAACCACATTAAAAATTATCTGTTTTCTGGCAATACAACAAAAATTCTTATGTTACTACCATTTATTTATTGAATGGTTTCGCAATTATTTTACTCCTGAAGTCAAAAGTTATTCGAGGAAAAACAAAATCGAATTTAAAGTCCTGCTGTTATTATATAATGCATCTGACTATTATGAATTTGTTTGCTATGAAAATAAAAAAAAACATGACAAGACCGCATACACTTCTTAATGTTTGATCAGATTCAATCAGCAGTTAGTGTCAACGATGATGCTCAGTTTAATGAAGTGCTGGAAATCATTCACAATTGCAGATGCAATAAACTTTATTAAAGTAGCAGCCAAAAACTGTAAATGCCTGTTGGAAATATGTTTGGAATAAAGTTACAATAATTTTGAAAGCTATTCAGAGATTAATGGAGAAGTTAACATTTTCAGGTAGCATACCTAATTGGAAATAGATTTTGAGTTTGGCCTGAAGATTTTCAATGACTGTAATAATTCCAATTGCTAAAAATAAGAAAGTTGTTAAATGTGAAGACTACAGAACAGTATATTTGTTATCTCATGCTTCTAAAGTTTTATTGAGAATATGAACTCAAAGAATTTATGAAAAAATAGAATATTATATTGGTCGAGAACAGTTTAGTTTTCAAAGAGGGAAAAGCACAAAAGATGCTATCGGTGTTGTTAGAACAATTGTAGAGAGATATATTGAAAAAGATAAAAAAATTGATATATGTTTTGTGGCTTTAGAAAAAGCATCTGATAGAGTAATCTAAAATAGATTTATGATCATCTTAAAAAATAAAGTAGTATTTTGAAAAGAAAATATATATATATATATATTGTAACGGGCACATACGTACGTTACATTGTTTTTTATTAGTAAACATTAAAAGAATAAAAGTTCGCAAATAAAAACTTCCTTTTTAAGAATTAAAAATTGAAAATTAAAATTCTATACTAAACTCGTATATATAAAATCGCACAGATAAAATATGTAACGGGCACATACGTACGTTACATTGTTTTTTATTAGTAAACATTAAAAGAATAAAAGTTCGCAAATAAAAACTTCCTTTTTAAGAATTAAAAAATTGAAATTAAAAAAATCATCTTAAACTCGTATAGATATAAAATCGCACAGATAAAGAAAAAAATTATTAAAATAAAACTATTAAAAATAGAAAAGGTATTTTAATTTTTTTTTTATCTGTGCGATTGTATATATACGAGTTTAGTATAGAATTTTAATTTTCAATTTTTAATTCTTAAAAAGGAAGTTTTTATTTGCGAACTTTTATTCTTTTAATGTTTACTAATAAAAAACAATGTAACGTACGTATGTGCCCGTTACAATATATATATTCACTAGAATAAAAACTACAAAATTTTAAAAAATGCCTATATAAAATTAAGGATTAAAATTCTTTGCTATAGCCAGCTTCGGCGTATCCCGCCATCTTAAGTAGCAATACGTTAATATTTAAATATTATCAAACTCTCACACCAGTAACGTTCCCACATGAATTACCTACTTTCCATAAATTGTGAATAACTGAAACACAGGCTTATTTCATACCTGTGTCTATATATGTAATATATAGGGTATATGAGCACAGACTTTCAGATGACCCATCACTCTCCACTCTATCTAATAACACTGATACACTCAAGCACATATATGCTGAAAAGATAAATAATCACCAATATACGTATTTCATGCTAAACCAGCAATTATCAGTTGGTCCAGATTATCATCTCCCACACATATATACTATAAATACTCAGATATATATATTAAGATAGACAATCTTCATACTTTAATGGACAGGCTCCAATCTACTACACACTCCAACTCTTCAACCATCCATCCAATTGAAAATCTGATGATGGAATGCTCGAAGGCCAAAGGTATATACCCTATATATTACATATATAGACACAGGTATAGAATAAGCCTGTGTTTCAGTTATTACATTGTAGAGATGTCTGCCCATCATTGCATATGTATTAAATGAATAATGTCCTATGCATGTGGGGTTCAGATTGACCTTAGGTCAACATGGGTGTGACAAGATTCTCAGCCTCAGGGTGGCCTTCAAGCATTCCATCATCAGATTTTCAATTGGATGGATGGTTGAAGAGTTGGAGTGTGTAGTAGATTGGAGCCTGTCCATTAAAGTATGAAGATTGTCTATCTTAATATATATATCTGAGCACTTATAGTATATATGTGTAAGAGATGATAATCTGGACCAACTGATAATTGCTGGTTTAGCATGAAATACGTATATTGGTGATTATTTATCTTTTCAGCATATATGTGCTTGTGTATATCAGTGTTATTAGATAGAGTGGAGAGTGATGGGTCATCTGAAAGTCTGTGTTTATATTATAACTTGTGAATATTAACACAATGACACTGTTTATTCAATACATTATCCATACTATAAAATAGGACTCCTTAATTCTTCTTTTCCTCAAATCATTTTTCATATGCAAAATAAAAACTCTATCAAAGCATATGGAAAATGATTTGAGGAAAAGAAGAATTAAGGAGTCCTATTTTATAAATAGTACAGATAATGTATTGAATAAACAGTGTCATTGTGTTAACATTCACAATTTATGGAAAGTAGGTAATTCTTGTGGGAACGTTACTGGTGTAAGAGTTTGATAATAGTTAAATATTAAAGTATTGCTACTTAAGATGGCGGGATACGCGGAAGCTGGCTATAGCAAAGAATTTTAATCTTTAATTTTATATAGGCATTTTTTAAAATTTTGTAGTTTTTATTCTAATGAATATTTTTATTATACTTATATTAATATATATATATATATAGCAAGGGATAAAAATTGGACTGGAGAATAATGAGAGTGATGAAGTAAAAGAAATTATACAAGGATGCAAATTGTTATCTAATCTTTTTAATATTTATTTAAAAAACTTTTTAAATAATTATTTAGACTGTGAAGGACAGATGTTGAAAATAGAATACTAAAATATATAAGATTTGCAGTTGATATGGTTCTTATAGCTGAAGATCAAAAGTGATTTCAGAATATGTTGAATAAATTGGAGGATGTATTTAATATAGAATGAAAATTAATGTTGAGAAAATTAAGTGTTTATGGATAGGAAGAAATGCAAAAAGTTTGCAATTTAAAATTCATGATAGCATAGTTCAAAAGATAAAGAGATTTATATATCTGTATAGTTGGCTAAGAGAGAATGAAAGAAGTGAAAATGAAGTTGAAAGAATCACATTGACAAAGGAGGCATTTACTGAGAAAAAATATTTTGTGGATCTTAGAAGAGAGAAATAAGTTAACAATTAATTACATGGTATGAGTGGTGGAGTGTACTATTGTATGGTTGTGAAAGGTGGACAATAAATAATAAAATTCCAAACAGATTGAAAGTCTTTGATATGTAGTCATGGAGAAGGATGGAAAAAATTAGTTGAGTAAATAAAATAATAAATGAAGTTTTGAAAAGAGTAAATGAAAAAAGAAATTGATGGGGAAAATTAGACATAGAAAGAGAAACTATATTGAACATATATTAAAAAGAAAATATGGTTTAATTAAAGGTGTTTTGGAGAGAATGGTAAGTAGAAACAAAATGAAAGGAGAGAAAATGTTGAGATTTCTGGATAATATGAACTATTATGATTTACTTGGAATTGAAGGGCTGGATAATGAATAGAATGAAGGGGCAAAATGGATGAATTGGTGATATGACTGTTATCTAGTACCTACCCATTGGACATAAGGCTATTGATTGATACAAATTTTATTGTATATATAAGGGACTTGAAAGTCTGAGTTCAAGTCTCTTATAATTATATTAAGCATCTAGTATAGATAATATACATATATTTAAATATTATATATAATCAAATAATCTATATAAAACAGCTGCTCTTGGAAGTTCTTTAGCAGATTCTGAACAGAATTCTAATAATCAATTTCAAATAAATAATTAGTATAAGTATTTATCTAACTATATATTTGGCCCTGTAGGCTAAATATATATTGTTTAATGAGTGATTTTTTTTTAGATTATAATAAATAAATTTCTTTATTATTATTAAACTATAAATTGTTAAGCTAAATGTTTTAATATTATTTATTAAAATAGTTTTCTTGGCCTAATTAACTCTTAGTTACTTAGGAAATAAGTAGATTATTTAATATTTGCTAAAGATTAAAGTTAGTAATTTGAATCTAAAGGCAGTGTTAATTTAAAGATTGCCAAGTTTTAAGTAGATGCAGTAAATAAAGTTTAGAATATTTGTTTGTTTGTTTTTAAATAAATTTTAGTAATAACAATTTATAAAATGACAATTTATGTAAGAGTGTTTAAAGTTATAATTTAGAGATATTAAATTTAACTCTAACTACTTGGGATAAGTTTCATTTTAAATAAGTTTCAACTTGAATAAATGTTACTAACTAATTTATAACTTTATTTGTTTTAAAATCTTGGTTATATTTAATGTACATGTGAATGTATGTATATGTCTACATGCATTTGAATATATGTAAAATTTTAAAAAAGATTTATTAAAAGTAACAATATTTTATAAAAAGAATACATCTAATAATTACAGTATTAAAAGATTCTAAATAGATTGAAAAGAGAGAATTGGGATAAAAGGAATGTTTAATTTTAAAAAGTAAGTAATTTTATCAGAGTCGAATAAATAAGTTATTTAATAATTGAATAGAATTAATTAATTATGTGGTAATTTTTAGTCTAGACATCATGTGCTAAAACCATTTGATTGACTTAGAAATTCAAGATTAGATCAATTAACAAGTTAAAAATTATATTAGTAATTTAAATAGCCTGTTGAAGTACTCAAATATTGTTTATTGAACAATATCACATTACAGGAAATGCAGTACAAATCTTAATGTGCATGTGTGTATAAATGGAGCACATATTATTGTTTTAAGCACACATTATTTTAATTAACTTGATTGGTTCTGTTTAATTACTATTTGCACAATTTATTTTGGATCGATTTAAAAGTTTTAAATTTTATTATTTTAACATTTCAATTTTTTGTCTTAAAATGTTTAAAAGCTATCCTACAATATTATCCTAAGATATATGATTGGTTGACCTATCAAACTGTAACATGGGAAGATATTATAAATCATATTAATTTTAAAAGGAAATCAACTGACATTGAAAGTGTATGTTATTTTATTATTATACTAATCATTATTCAAATTCCAACTTCAGCTGTAACAATTACTTTCTACAATTTGAATAATATTTTAATTAGTTATAAATAATAATACTAATTACTAATAAAGCATTTCTTACAACTCCACAGAACTCTAACCCAAAGATGAATAATTAATAAATTATCTATGAAGACAATCACTCTTAGTTTCTTTTGGAAATATGTAAAAAAGTTATTATATTTACATCAAACTAAATGTATGATAATGATAAGCACCCATAACAGTATTTAATGTATTAAAAATAGAAGAAATTGTAATGAGTGTGACTTGTATTATAACATTTTAAAGAAAAAAACCTCATAAAAATGAACCTTCCAAATATTAAAAAAAAAAGATTGTTTTCAGCTATTTTTATATTAAAATAGATAATCTGACATAGGATTAATCTAATTATCTGTTCCATGATAATGTGTCCATTCATTTAGAAAATTTTCTAAATTGTTTCATTATTTTTTGAGTATATTAAAAAATATAAGAAAATAAATTTAAACTGACATCATATTTAGTGTTATAAAATATGGAACTTTGTCAAGAACTTTTATTAATTAATCTTCTTTCTGTTCAATTCGTCAATTTGTATTACAATTATCAATACTATTATAAAGAAACTGTATATTATTTAAAGTATCTACTATAAATTGTGTCATTTTTAAATTTGTTAAATTTTATATTACTGATAGCATTTGTTTTATTCCGCTTTGAATTTGAACATTGAAATAAAAACATTTTATAACCTAAAAATAAGATTTTGAAATTGTAAAAGAACCTATATTTTAAATATAACATTTAATTTAATATAAATACATTGTTTTTAGCAATGAGAATTACTTATTATGTTTGTTATAAAAGGGCTCACACCTATAGAAAATCCATTGTTTTTATGGTGGTCATATGACCTATTATTTGATTGTGTGGTCCACCATTTCTGAGTGACCATTTGGCAAGTTACAATTGTGGGTTTTAATAAATTAAATGGCCTTCTTTTACATATGCTGCCAATGTCATTGTACCACCACTTTCCTTGGCCACATTGCCTGAAATATTAAATATTAATTTTATATTTACTGATATTCTGACAAAGACAAGTAAATTGTATAATGTTATTAGGAGTACATGGGAAAAAAAATCATTTTTATTTATTTAGGTTTAATTTCAAAACTACAATCACACACACACACACACACACATATATATATATATATATATATATATATATATATATATATATATATATATATATATATATATATATATATATATATATATATATATATATCATTTGATTTATATAAACTTAGCTGCTGCAGCTGGAGGATATGGTGGTGGATATTCATTAGCAGATTCTGGACAGAATTCCAATAATCAATTTCAAACAGGTAATTAGGACAGTTACTCTTTTTTTCACATACTTGCACTCATGTATACATAGAAAATGTTATAATGTTGAAGTGACATTCTTTTTATATGTAGTAATTATTGTATTACTCATTTCTTTTCAACAGAATACCTACAGGTAGTAAATACTAATTTTTTATTTGCAGATATTATGACAAAGAAAAGAAGGTTTTGCAATGGAATTGGAATAAATTGAAAAAAATTCATTTCAATTGATTTAGATTTAATTTTAAAGCACTATATATATATTATAATGGCTGGGCAATAGATTTAGATTTAATTTTAAAGCACTATATATATATTATAATGGCTGGGCAATAGACTCTTCCTCCATCTGCCATACAGGCCACCACCAGGCCATTTTAACATGGAAAATTTATATAGTAGGCAAATACTTCTTGTTAAGATTCCATTTTACTTTGACCAATATGCCCCAGACATTAGCTCATGGAGTATCTTAGATTTCATGATATAAATTCTTAAACATATTTTAATTTGTGAAGTACAGATATTTGAAAATTGAATTATTTGTGAAGATATTTAAAGCTTCAAGCTTTCAATCCTAAATACTTACGACTGGTTAGATATATAGAAAGAAAAGTTGAGAGAATGATGGCTGCCCTTTTCTCGTAAAATCTTTGTTGTGTGTTTGGGTTTGATTGTCATTTAGATGGCTATCATGATATCTGATTGGCTGTTGGATATGTATTTTAATGAGTGCAGTGAGATTCGGCAGTATCTCAATTTATTTCAAACATATTTTAATATAAAAAAATATAATAAATCAATCCATTACCAGTAATAATCACACAAACGTTTATTTACACACATATATAAATCTGAGGAAAAAAATTATTTAATATTGCTTTGGTTTTTGTTATTATTATTTTTAACTTTAAGTTTTTATATTTTGGTAAGTGCATGCGGATGGACAGTTTATACAATTTAATATATTACAATATGTGATCAATGCAACATGAAGTCATCAGCATAAAACCATACTGACAGTACTGTCTCTGCAGTATGATATTATTTAAGAAAGAATGATCTTCATCCAATACAGGAAGTGCATCTTTCTGGCAAGCTTAGTAATCATTTAATATGAAGAATACAAAATGTTCTGCATGGAGGGAGAACAGTCATTGCTGTCTTATAGTCCCAATCCATAGAGTGAAAAGAATCCATAGCAAAGGCAATATATCTGTGTCAATTGACAATGTGATGGCTATACTTTTGGGCCTTACATTCAGTTTGATACTAAGTCATGTATGTTAGTGCACTTCATATTACATTGACATAAAACACCCATACATCCCTCCACCAACCTTGATTCAATTACAAGATAGAGAGTCTGAAATTAACCCCCTTAAACTAACATAAACATAATTTTATGAATCTATGCAGCCATTTTCACTTGACTAAAATTTAATACAAGTTAGTAATTTAGTTTAGCACATAACAAAAGACTAAAAATTCAAAAATGGAAGTGATTGATTAGCAAACATATGACTAATTTATATTTACACTCAATCATATAAGAGATTTTTTTGGAGGTTTACTATTTGAAAAGTTCTTAATTACTTTTAAATTTTTTTGAAGTTCCTATTTAAATTTAGATAAACAAAAGTCTGTAGTTTTCACAGTAGATTTATTTGAAGTCCATCTTGACCATGATTCATCTCACCCATCCAATAGAAGTCCATTTAATATTCATATCATTTCTGAGAAAACTGGTCCATTGTTTGCTGTCTTTCAGTAATCATCAATTTGGAAGTCACATCAGTTGATGCACAACAGGAAATTAATTCATTGCAAGACCTTTATATTCCAGAGTCCACAATGCAGTTCAATAATCAACAGTTACTTTATTTTCTAAATGAGTAAAAAGCCTTTTTAATAATTTAATATTTCATCTTTTATAATTTTATAACCTCCCTTATCTCTTATCTGACCTTTACATTACAAAGTGCCCAAACACTTGTTTGCTTTGGATTCAATTAATAGAACAATCATTTATATTCACTAAGATTTAAACATGATTCTTTGAAATAGAAACTAATTAATGTTTGTTTCTATTTTTTTATATTACTTTTTAACAAAAATACTAATCTTTAGATCTTTACTTTTTTGAGCTGTCTTTCAAATAATTTTTTTAATAGTTTTCTATCTGTGCAATTATATATATATATGTTAAAATAACTATTTTCATTTTCTTTTACATTTTTAAGAACTCAATTTTATTTACGATTCATTTTCTCTATACCATTACTATATATATATACATATAAATTTAGTTGCTGCGCTTGCAAATTCTGGTGGATATTCTGTAGCAGATTCTGGACAGAATTCTAATAATCAACTTCAAACAGGTAATTAGGACACACTTTTTCCCACATACACTCATGCATACATAGAACATGTAAAACAATAGAAATTCTTTTACATGTGCTGTCCAATAATATTGTACTAACTGTAAGTCAAAAAAGTTGTACAATAGTATTGGGACTGAATAAAAAATAAAATCATTTTTATCCTTTTAAATTTAATTGCAAAGCATATCGTTTAACTATTTAACATTTGTTTGATTATATGTTTCAGCAATGTGTGATGAAATATAAGTTTGAAAAATATTTACATATTATATTAAGTTAAGCACTTAAATATCTTTAAAATATCTATATATAAACAATAAATGTGAAAGTTAACCTACTTAATAAAATAATCAAAATAACCACAAATCTAAAACTCACACAGACTAGCAAAAAAATGAAAATAAACTCTAAAACACAACTGATGGTTTTACTAATACAAACAGACTTTACAAGTGTAAGGAACGACAGAATACCAATATATTTAAACTAAACATTACCCACAATTCCACTTACATCTCATACACTTTTAATTTTAAAAGAACATTTAAATAAATAATTGCTTCAGAATCATAAATTGTTAATAATAACATTTTTTTTAATTTTTCTGTTTATTTTATTTCTCTCAAAGAAGACAACCTTATCTTCATCAAAATTAATAGTATGCCCTGTATCTTTTTCATGGATATATAAATCAAAACTAAGATATTTATTTCTAATCCTACTTCTTTGTACCTTCATTCTTTCATTTAAGCTCAAACTACTCTAACCTATTTACACCTTCTTACAAAAACAAGGAATAATATACACTAATCCAGGAATAGTCATTCATTAAAAAATGTGTTATGTATTATTTAATAAACTGTTCAAAGTAATACCCCTTTTCCAAGAAATTTTCTTATTTTCAAACAAATTACTATTTTTACACACACATTCTATAAGACAATTTAAATGGCGAAAAAATTAAATCATATTTTTTATTCTACTTTATTTCAAATATTATTATTATTGTATAAAATATTTTAACGAATATATTTGAGTAGCCAACACTTATATAATCTTTATAAAATTTATCTTTTTGAAACAAAACTATCCTATTATTTCATTTTTTTTCTATAACAACCCAATAATTTCTTAAAGCAGCTACTTTATGAAATGCAGATTGATAGCTATGAGGTTTAATTATAACATTAACTCTTTACACTTAACATAGTGAATACATACCAAACATTTATTTTTTTTACATTTTAATCACTAATAAATCTAAAAATTTTAATTTAACAAAATCTAATCCCCTTCTTCTACAACATATTTTATAGAGGGATCAAAACAATTAAACTCATTTACCAACTGTTTAAATTTATCACTCTTAAATAGAAACAAACAATCATCAACATATCTAACAAATAACTTTAAATATAAACAATCTTTTTAATAAAAATGTTCTCTTTCAAATAATTAATACAAACAGAACAAATGAAAAACAATATAACCTATTATCTGCCTATTATCTTATAAAAATTATCATTGTAAGTAAAATACATGGAATCCTCCAATAATAAAGAATAAATCTTTAATAACTTTAAACTTATTTTTTGACAATGTCACATGTTTAACCAACACAAACATAAGAACATCAATACTGCTTAATCTGTTAACAGATTGGTAGTATTCTTACTATTGAAACTACCAAATAACAAATTACTTCCCGTTTTAAAATTATTAATCTTATCAAAATCTTCAAAAGAAGAAGAAATTATGTAATGACACAACTCAGCAAATTGTTTTAAAAAATTATTCAAGAACCTAAAAATACCCTCCACATCACACTACTTGTAAAATCAAAAATAATTTTTTTAAGGAAAACTATATTCGTGATTCTTATTATTTGTAAACATCTTAGCTGATATGAAGTTATTAGGCTAACAATTTTAATAATCTATCTTATTACATTCAAATATCAGCCTTTCAAGCTAATTTTGCGAGTGTTAATAATAATAAATGAATACTTTCTTCTCCAATACAAGATATAGTATTTATGCAGAAATAAAATGAATCACTTATTCCTACAACTCAAATGCTTATATATGAGCAAATCTGGAGTACTAAAAGTTTTCATATTTTCTATTAACCTTTTTTAAATAATATAATCGGGTTTTTTTAAGCATATATTTATCAGTATTTAATTCTTTATCTATTTTCTCCCTAAACTCAGAGAAATGATGACGTCATTATCAATTAATCTAACCTCAGTGGGATTAACAATATTTTTTCTTTCCTTTTTAATGTTTTATTTAAAATCAATTGCATGTCAACTTCAATCTAGTAATTTGAGTGATGAGCAGAAAATTGGCATTCAATTGATTTAAATAAAAACTTAAAAAGGAAAGAAAAATTTATTGTTCTTTCTGTTGAGGTTAGACACCTTAGGGATAGGTTAATTCCAAATGATGTAATCATTTCTCATGAAGACAAAGCTGTCCAGTTTGTCATTATGAAAAAAAGTGAGGTTAGGGAGAAAACAACTAAATAACTAAATAATTGTAAAATATATGCTTTCAGAAAAAAAAAAATCATGGTAATATGATTAAAAAATGTTAATAGATATTATTTAAAAAAATAGTACATTTAAATTTTTTTAATAGGATACCTTATTTAAAATGTTATTTTAATGACTTCATATTGGCTAAAATGTTAGTGAATATTAAGAATCACAAAAATGTTTTAGGTTTAAGATTTATTTTTGACTTTACAGATAGTGTGTTATAAAGGGTATTTCTAAGTTCTTGAATAATTTTTAAAACCATTTGCTGATTTTGGTCATTACACAGTTTCTTCTTCTTTTGAGGCTTTTGATAAGATTAATAATTTTAAAATGGAAAGCAATTAGGTATTTGGTAGTTTCATGATTGAGAATATGTATCAACCTATTAACAGAGTAAGCAGTATTGGTATTCATATGTTTGTGTTGGTTAAACATGGGTCTTTGTCAAAGAATAAGATTAAAGTTATTAAAGATTTGCTTCTGCTATTTGAGGATTCTATGTATTTTATTTATATTGGCAATTTTTTTTAAAATTAAGGAAGGATGGATAATAGATTATATTATTTCTCCTTTAATTTGTTCACTTTATATTTATTATTTGGAAATGGAAATTATTATTAAGAAAGATTGTTTATATTTAAAATTATTTATTAGATATGTTGGTGATTATTTGTTTGGTGTTTAGAATGATAAATTGAAAGAGTTGGTAAATGAGTTTAATTGTTTTGATCCTTCTATAAATATATTGTAGAAGAAAGGAAGTTAGATTTTGTTAAATTAAAATGTTTATAATTATTTATTAGAAATGTAAAGAATAATTGTTTGGTATGTAGTCATTATGTTAAGAATAAAGAATTACGGTCTATAATTAAATATAATAGCTATCTATCTGTATCTCATAAAGTAGCTGCTTTAAGAAATTATTGTTGTAGAAATAAGAGATCAAATCATTTTAGTGAGCTATCTTTGTTTCTAAAGATTATTTGAGTGTTGGCTACTCTGATAAATTTGTTAAAAGTGTTTTATTTAATAGTAATAATATTTGTAATAATGTAAGGGTTAAAGAAAAATGTCATTTTATTTTTTATCATTTAAATTATCTTCATATACAATTGTATGTAAAACTAGTAATTTGTTTGTAAATAAAAAAAATTCTTGGAAACAGAGTATTACTTTGAATAATTTATTAAATAATACAAAGTAAAGTTTTGATAGAAAAACTATTCCTGCAATATTGTATATTATCCTCTGCTTTTGTATGAAAGTATACATAGGTTAGAGTAGTTTGAGTTTTAATGAAAAAATAAGGTACATAAAAGTAGGGTTAAAAATAAATATCTTAGTTCTTGCTTTATATATCCATAGAAAGATACAGGCCACAGTTAATTTTAATGAGACTATGATTGCCTTCTTTGACAGAAATGAAATAAAAAGAATTAAAAAAATATTTATTATCAAAAATCTATGACTCTGAAGCAAGTAATATTTACTGAGGCTATAACCTCGACAATATTGTTGAGGTTATAGCCTCAGTAAATAATACTTATGTAATTAATGTGCATTTAATAAATTTATAATTATGACTCTGAAGCAATTAAATTTTTTAAAAGTTTTTTTTAATATTAATCAACTCATTTACTCTAGTGATAGATCCATGTCTGAAAAATCTGACTATTAAATATGTTTTTCATCCTCTATTGAGAAATTTTGCTACCATTTTTTACAGCTTTAAAATTTATGTATAATTTTTTCTAATATTTTAATTTCCAAAAAAATCAAAAGGTGTCAGGATAATCTAATAAGTGAAAATTTCAAAGTATCTGAAACCGCACATTGATGACTAGTCATTGTATATTAGGCAATCTTGAACTTTGCCAGATTACTTCACAAAAATACTATGATGATCTAAAAACTTGATTTCTTGGAAAGTTTATGATTATGTTTATATTGTAATTTTGTAATAATTATTAAAAATTCAAAATATTTATTATTACATATTTATTTTTTATATTCTTCTGTGTAATGTTACCATAGAGATAATGGTCACAGGAAATACAACTGTCTAGAAATGATGTCACTCTACATACTGTTATAACATTCAGTGATATCCTAAAAATTATAAAAAAAAATTTAAACTTTTGAAGCATAAATAAATAAATTTACTAAGTATTAAAAATAATCTGTTCAGATTTTTCAAACAAACACCAAACAAAGAAAATTTTGTTTATTTGCAAATTGAATCTTCTCTACCAAAAACTTGATGACATGGCAGCACTTTGTTTTCATTAAAATCTAATTTTTTAAATAATTTTGAAATTCAAATGTTACTTTTTAGAATATATTTAAATTTTAAATAAAAATATCTATCAAACGATATCAAATTTATTATATACTGATAAATAATAGTGAAATTTGAAAGCTCAAATCTAATGAGAATAAAAAAATCTATCAAAATGTTGAGTTAACAGTGTATGGGATATAAGTGGAATTGTGGGTAATGCTTAGTTTAAATATGCTCTCCTTTTGTAATCTTTTACATTGGAGAAGTCTGCTTGTATCAATGAAACCCTTAGTTGCATTTGAGAGTTTCATATTTTTTTTTGGCTATTTGAGTTATGGATTTGGGATAATTGTGATTACATATATATAATCAAAATCATCTAATTTGTATAAATTTAGCTGTTTCACTTGGAAGTTCTGGTGGATATTCTTTAGCAGATTCTGGACAGAATGCAACTAATCAACTTCAAAAAGGTAACACACATGCATATATATATATATATATATAATAGTTTAAAAATTAAATTATAAACTTTTAAACCAGTATTCTATCTAAAAAATAATTTATTTGTTGCAAGTATTATAATTTTAAAAAGAAATTGTTATATCAGCTTACATCATATTTGACATCATCAATACTTTACCAAGAATACCAAATAAATTTTATATTTTTAAAAAAAATATTGCTACTATGTTTTACATTTTACACTGCCAGTAAATTATTGTTTTTGTTACTATAAATTTTAAATTACATTCTGCATGATATGTGACTTTATTAAAACTGAAAGTATTCATCCCAAATTACTGTATTACGATCTAACATTACTATTACGATTGTTGTAAATGTTTATCATTATTATTAAGTAGTCCATTAATGTTTAGTTTCAATATAATAAACAGGATACCTTAAATAGTACTTTTTTTTATTTAGTATTAATTCGCGATTAAGAAATTATATTTCACTTAAGCATTCTTTTTCACCTCAGTTTCTAAATAATTTAATAACTACCAAAAAATTATCTCTTATTTGTGGTTATTTATTTCTTAAAGAATATTTCAAAATGTATTATTTATTACACACATATATAAAATAAAATCAATCAAATTTTGTGGTAAATAACTAGGTTTCTGTAACTTCTCATTACTGAAGGCTTGACAAACATTTTACTTTTAATTATATTTTGATAACTTTGTGCAATTAAATCAAATTAGAGTGTATATTTTATCTAGGCTATCATTACCTGTTTTTATCCATATATTTTAGAAACTCAAATGAAGTTGTATACCACTGTTTTATACATATTTCTGTTGTAAATTAAAAATATAAAAAGGATAAAAACTAAGTTTTGGGCATTACCTACAAGAAAATTTTAAAATAATTAGGCTAAATAATATTCTATGATTCTCTAGTTATTTAGTTCAATATGACATAGATTATCAGAGATATAGAATTAATAAATACTTTAAATAAGGTGCAAGTTTTAAAATACGATGTCTCTTATTGATATCAAAAATCATATAAAGTGGATTTTGATCTATGAAAAGACATAATGCAATATATTAAAAAAATATTTGTGTTGCCTTGTTTCACGTTGTAATGGTAAAATCATTGGATTATAAAACAATTTTCTCCATAACAAAAAATTATTTAATTATATGTTAACTGCTGGAAAGTTTATATATATATATATATATATGATAAATAGTAATCCATATTTCAATAAATTAATGACTATATTTCAAACATTTATTTTTAATTGCATTAGCTTAATTCATCATTTTTTAAATAAGAAAATTAAAAATAATAATTTAATGATTATTAACTAATATCTTTCAAGCACAAATCATATGTCAATTCAAAACATTTTAGATTTAATAATCAATATATATATATATATATATGATCATTACATAATATATATATTATGTAATGATCAGACTGAGCATAGTTCAATTATTTACATTTTCTCTAGACGTCCTGTTTTTTAGATCCCATTCATGATTGTGATGTGATGTGATGTATTGTGGCTTCTCCTTAAACGAAGTCAAGAATATCTCTGCAATTATGCCCAGATAAACCTGTTAGCCACTTTATTTTCCATTCCCCACTCTAAATTTTTTCATATTCTCCATCCCATTTCCACAACATAATCTTTGTCAACTCTATAACCTTTATATCTAAATCCCCTTTATCTTTTCCCAAACCTAGCATAAAAACCAATAATTTATTTTCTGTATAATCACTTTTTTCATATTTATTCTTCCATAACTTTAAACATCAGAAAATAAAATAATATGTGTATATAAAACAATATTTTATTCCATATAATAATAAAAACCATTACACATCCCCATTTGCAATGCTGGAATAAATCGCAATAAACAAAAGTTACTCCCAATAAATGATGGCAGACCACACAATCTTACATAAACAAAATAATTATTTAATAATTTATTTACATGTTTATTTATTAATTGATATACAATTTATTTTCTTTAATAAAATTAGCAAATCATGTAACAGTAATTTATTTACACAGTACAATCATTAACTGATATGCAATTTATTTCTTTAACAAAGTCTTTTAATCATTATATATTATAATATTAATCTATTCATAGATAATATAACACATTTGCAGTACCTTAAACCTTGTCTACAATAAACTTAAGACAATTCTATGCATGTATGAATCCATAAATAAACATATTTGACTTATATTTCTCCTAGAACTTAAACATATGTTCTATATGGTATAGATATCAATGTTATCTTTATCACAATAATCATATGGAATGGTCTATTTAGATTCTAATCCTAAACATTATCACTTACATTATAATAACTATAAAAGGATGGCCTTTTGGTCATAATTTTAATTAAATAAATCTTCTATATGGTCTTTTGTTTCTAAATCTAATTTAATATAACTACAATCCATTTAGGGATAATTCATTCTGAGATTGATCCCTAAATCCTTAAACTGGTAAGAATGTATTATCTCATATGGATGTGACCATATGTAAACTATTAAACTTCGAACAAACAACTGTGTACATATAAATCTATCTGCATAAAATCCAATTTTCAGTAATCAAATATAAGTTTAACATTAATGAATGAGATTAATGAAAATAATTACATTGTTAACTATGGTTATTTGTGATTTATACAATTTATATATGTACATTGCAGTTACATGATTATTATTATTTCTTTAAGTTTTTCTCATAAATTAATAACTTATATAAAATTCATAAACTTAGCATACATATGTCATATATAATAATTAATTTTTTAAAAAATAATTTTAACAAGTAAAGAGAATTTGTTACAAATTTAATATGTATATACAATAGCAGAATCCATTTTTACCTTTGTTATTGTTTTAAAACGGACAGTTTCTTGCATAATAATATTTGAATAAAAAGCATTATTTACACATTCAAATTATTTTGACAAAATACAAATCAGTCTTTGAATATAAGACTCACCCAAAACAATAATTGTCATTTACTTCTTTTCTGACAAATATTAAAAGTCCATCTAGGGTGATAATATAGTCTTGTAATTTCTAGCTGCCATTTTTTTTTTTTTATTTCAGTCAAAGATATTCAAAGTATTATTCAAAAGTATTTCAGATATTAGTAGTTTCACTTTTTTTATTCACAAAGCATAGTTAAGATCCTGGTATTTATATGAAATAGTATTTCCTTCTAATAAAAAAAAAAACAAAAAAACTTCATTTTATAAGAAGAAAAGTTACTTCTGTTTTTGCACACTTATTTCAGTTCACTTTTTTAAAAACAAAAAAAAACAAATTTGCATTTCATTTTGCTTACAAAAATATTTTTTATTGAAAGGAATAATAGATTGTTCATTTATATGTATATATATATATGAAAAGAAAGTTACTGTTAACACTAACTGAAATAATTATAGAAAATATACAAACCATTATACAATTACAAATATCCAGTAACGCCCTCTGTATAAAGATCTATATCTCAATAATAGCAAACCTTAAAATGATTTTAAGGTTTGCTATTATTGAGATATAGATCTTTATACAGAGGGCGTTACTGGATATTTAGGTTTGCTATTATTGAGATATAGATCTTTATACAGAGGGCGTTACTGGATATTTGTAATTGTATAATGGTTTGTATATATATATTGTAACTAACAAAGATGTAATGAGATAAAGGAGGTGTTGAAATATAACATAATTTGTAATTGAGAAAGAGGAAATAGTAACATAATCAATAGATAAAGACTAAACATAGCAATATTATAAGCTCAGGGTTATATATAGCTAATTGAATAATCAGCTCAAAACCTAGGCTACCTCTTCTATGTGCTGCTTGAAGTGACAGGCATTAAGACACACGCAAATATCAAATCAAAATGAGAGTTTTGATAAACAAGATATTGGGGGGAGAGTATTCTGATACTCTCTTTAAAACAATAACTCCTAAAATCTTATGCAGTACATTACACAAAATATTAGGTTACTTTCAATACTCTTCATCTAACACATCTAAAATAAAATTAAATCTTATAATTGCAATTATTTTTTAAATTGTCACATCTCAGGCATAGCAATTCTTGCTCAAAATAACTCAGGTTTTCTATGCAATATAATTCTTTCTTAAAAATATTTTATCTCAGCATGTTATTTTTTCTTAAAATAATTATGATGATCAAATATCAGAGTTTTTTCAGTAATGAATTTTTAAGTAATAAATACGTTTTTTTTTTGTTTTAAAATAATTTTAATTTACAATTGATCTCTGAAATTATAAAGACTCAAATGTAAGTTTTTAAAATTCAAAAGTTCTGGTCGGACAAAAAATATATGTTTTGTTTTTGCAAATGATTAAAAAAGGTCAAAATATTGGGATAATAATGCTAATTGTATCTAACTTAAAAAATTATTTATTTATTTCTGAATTATAAGAATGTGGAATGCTTTTTTTTTTTAAAAAATAAAATGGTAAAAATATGTAACATTTTAAATAACAATTCATGCAGGAAATATTACAAGATCTGGTCAATGATAAATGAAAAACAACAATTAAAAAATTAGTAATTGTTATATAAAATAACATATAGTTTTGTTAGTAATAGAATAAAAAAATATTATGTTAGTAGCTGATTGCTTTGTATATATTGATAATGAATGTTTTTCAATAATCATAACTATTATAGGTAAATATTAGCATTTTGCAAAACAGTAGAAAATGTAAGATTAAAATAAAAGACAAATGTAATGTTATTGCAGCTGTTATGTGTAAATAATAAGATTGCTCACAAAAATATGGTTTAGTATATATAAAATTATTCAGTCTTAATTATCTAAATAAATAATCAAGCAACATTTATTAACTAATTCCAAGCTCTATTTGCTAAAAAAGAAATAGTAATCATACGCCAAAATAGCTGTTGTTTTATTCATGTGAAAATGTGATTACTTAAATACATCTTCTCAAATTATATTTTGAGCTTAGTGATGTCTAAATAGCACAAAGTCTAAAGAACAGTAAGACACAAAGATAAAAAATGAAGAAAGTGAGAAAGTAAAAGCAGAGAAATAAGAAAACAATTATACATAATAAAACAGTATTTATTCTTAATATACAATAATGTAACCTATTAAACAGAAAACAATAACTGGTAGTCAATCCCTAATTATTAATTTTTTTGATTAATAATCACTTCTAAAGATTTTTACACTATTTGCTACCAGACAATAATAATTCAAAATCAACACAAAATAAAATTATGCATACATCTAGAAATAGATATATGAATGTAACTTCTATCAAAATATTTTTCAGAAAGATCGTGCTCTTATAAAAAAAAAAAAAAAACTTGTTAAAATCTGAAAAAAATAAGAAACTACCACAGTTGTTAAATTCTATTGTAATTATTTTTCAAACACTTTTGCATTATTTAATTCAACGAATTACCAATTTTCAAATTAGTTATAAGATTTGTTATATTAGAATCTACAAAAAATTAAGTACTAGTAATATAATTTTCTTTACAAATACAAATTCTACAAAACAACTTAATGCAAGTCTGACAATTTTAGCAAATTAATATATATATATATATATATATATATATATATATATATATATATATATATATATATATATATATATATATATATATATATATATATATATATATATATATATATTTCCCTTTGTATGGGTCTCCATAAATTGTTGTATCAATCTATTAAAAAAAATTTAAATTTAAGATATATTTAGTTATATGATGTTAATTTTATTTATAACAATCTTTTAAAAAGTGTATTTAAAGTAATCTATGAATATTTGATATGTGAAAATTGTGCTGATGTTTGAGAGAGACATTTCAATAGGGATAATAATAGTATATGGTTGGGAAAACTGGCCATGATCAATACTGCATTAATAAGTTTAATAAATAAATGTTTAAAGTTAAAGTTTTAAAAAGACAAGTTAAAATTAAATGCATATATTTATTGTTGATAAAGATTAATATTTAATAAGTGAATATAAATATTTTAATTATTAGTAATACATAATATAAGATTAATATTTGATTTTAATAATATCGAAGTATTATTTAAAAGTTGTTATAAGATATTATTTATTTTAAAAATATTTATTTTTAAAAATGAAATTGTTAGTTTATTTTTAGATTATTACAAGCGTTTGTAGCTGTGTTGTAAAACAGATGTTAGTTAGACACATACACATATGCTTGTGAGTTTTTTTAGTAAAGTTGCAAAACTATTTTAAAATTCTGTTATAAAATTTATAAGTATTATATCGGTTATCACAAGATAAAAATAAAGATAATTAATGTGAAATATTAAATCTGATTTTTAAAATACTGCTTAAAAATATAACGAATAAAAATAGACTTAATTTGTTTATAAAAATAATCTTATAAAGTTAAAAGTGAAATAAAGTAAGAAATTATATTTTAAAAAATGTTTAATGGATTTAAATAAACGATAAAGATTAATTTAAGAATTTAATAATGTGATAAATAATAAATATTAAATAAGTCATTATTTATTTTTAATTCTGTATTGTTGGTAAAATATGTAAATAAGCTAGCAAGTTGATTGTTTAATTTAACAATCAAGTGGGGAGTTTCTTCGGGTATAAAACCAAGGTTCAATTGTTCGGAAGGGGATTATGATTGTAATTTTTAAAGTAAAGTGTGCTATTAGAAATAGCTAAGTAAAATTATAGACGCTCTCGTAGTTGTTTTTTTTTTAAATTATAAGAGAGTAGTTTTAAAATAATTTATAAAAGTTTACCGACAAATATGCAGTGCTAATTTTAATTATAATTTCCTATTGATCGTCTCGATCGAAGCTCAATTTACTATCAAATAGTCATGAAAACATCGTATAAGGATAAAATGTATTGGAGACTTTATACTAAAAATTTAACAAACGCTGGATTAACTAGGAGAGTTACTAGATGCATAAAAGTAATATGTTGGACCTTATATAAATTTAAAAGCTGATTGTAATTAATTTTATAAAACAGATATTTAAAAGAATGAGAAATACTTCTTTATGAAGAAAGTATTTGGGAATTATAAATTTAAGTATATATCTTGGTAAAGATATGATAATTAACAGTAATTGTATAAATACTTGCCTTGTTAAGTCTTCATGGTTTAAAAGACTAAATTTTAACAGTTTTAAAAGGCAAATAAATTGGAAATTTAATGGGTAAAGAAATACCTATAAATAAAAGTATTATATTAGTAAAGTCTGAATGCTGGTCATACAGAAGAATCTAAAATTAATTTTACCTAAATATTTGTTAAGGAATGCGCAAATCAAATATACGTGGATATCCAAATCAATTAAAAATAATTAAATAAGAATATTGGAAATTATAGACTAATTCTAAAAAATAATAACTTTTAAATAATAATATTTTTTTTTCCTTAAAAGAAATGAATCCGGATTCCATAAACTATTTTAATTATTATTTTATTCTTATGGTGGAACTGACTTTGACTTTTATTTTATTTTTTTTTAAAAAAAGAACGTTTTCATTTATTCCATAAAAACTTTTAAAACACGTGATGTACCGGAAAAGGAAGTAATGTTTGGTGAAAATTTGTGCCTAGAAAAAAGAACAATTATGGGTGAAAAGAAGACACCGTTGGATTTTATGTAATATGTTTTTATTTATTAACTAACATAAATATTTAATTAATTATTGATTTATTAAAGATAGGAAAGGTACATTTACATTTTTTTTAAAAAAAAATAACTAAATATTAATATAACATTTCATTGCATAAAGTTTATTTTATAATTATACAACACGTAATATTTTAAAGAATAATTGTTGAGTGTAAATGTGAAATTATTTTGTAAAACTGTAATCCTGGAGGACATCGTGTGACGGACTGTACATTGAAGTATCATTTATGGTAAAAAATTATGTAATAATAATAATTTGATGTATTTGCTATGTTTTCTTTAGATCAACCAAATGTTATTTGATTGTTGAATGGATGTATAAATATTTAAAGAATATACACGCACAATATTAGTAATAACAGTTTTATTTTAATATGCATACTTTAAATTGATGATGTAAATTTAGTACAACATAATATGAGAACCTAGAAATAATTATATGATTCTTTCGTGAATAAATTTTAATGTTTCTGTTACAATATTAGGAATTAGATTTATTATATTAGTGTAAGTTATTTATTTTTCTTTTCAAGTTAGTAAGAGGTATATAAAATCTATATTTTATTTTATTTTTATTAGATAAGTAAGTTAATTTTATGTAGAAATTTATATTTTGATTGAAGGTTTATCGTATATAGATGATGAGGTATAAGAGTTTGGATAGTTATTTTTTTTTTTTAAAAATTGGTCATCTGTTTTCCTGAAGTTAAATAAGGTTAAAATGATATTTGTAGATAGAAGTTTATTAGGAAGAAATAGGAATAACAAGTAAAAAGAGTAATAGTTTAAATAGAAAAGAATCATAGAATTTTATTTGATATAATACTTTATAAAATTTGAAATTGTTGAATAATTTAAAATATTATTTTAAAAGAACATATACGTATTGCATATTTTGGTAAGACATGTAATATGAAATCACATCGGAATGACATAAATAATTATAATCAATAATTGTTATTATATTACAAAGTTATATCAGTTTATACATTAATTGATCTTTGAGTAATATTAATAGTAAATGTAATACATACTAGTACATTATAATATAAATAGCAGTAAGACTAAGTGAAATAGCATTTTAATTATTAAAGTTTGTTTATTTACATATATGCTACATGAATGATATTTCACATAAAACCTTTTCTTGTATTAATTGATGACAAATGATGTTTATTAAAATTAAAGTCATAAACTTAATTAAATGTTATTGATAGAACATTTTAAGAAATGTATAAATTATCTATTTATGATTATGGAAATAGTAACAGTGTAAAAATCTTGTATTATTATTTTTCTTATTTTTTGTTTTATTTTCTTTAGTTCCATTTGTAATGTAAATAGTGTAAATAAGTTATTTATTAAAGTTGATGTAAATAAATTTGTTTAAGTTGTTTAAAAGTGTGTCGAATTCATTATTTTACACCACAGCATTTGACAACAGATAATTTGAATAAACATAATATTTGCACAATATGAATTTATTATTATTATTATTTTAGAAAGAAACACAATATTTTCTTAATATAATTTATAGAAATTGATTGACATTAACGTATAATATTACAATGGTCACAAAGTAATTATAATGCATAATATAAGAGTAAATATTATTTATTGCCACAGATTGTTAAATTATAAGACTTTAGTATATTTTAAAATTAAGATATTATATGGAAATGAAAAACATGTATATGATTTACTTATTTTCTTAATGATTAATAGTATAATAAAATAGATAAGATTAAACTATACACTAAAGATTATTATTGTTAGTTATTGTTATTAGAATAAGTTAGGTGTATTTAGGTTTGATATTAAATCCCTTATCATTCCTATCTGCACGAATTATTATTACTTTAAGATAATTAGAAGAACCTGAGATTATTTAATTATATTTCCTTAACAAAAGATTGAGATTTATTTATCTATTATTATTAAAGATAGTTCATTTATAAAAGTCATAAGAGTGCTGTAGAGTTAGTAATGAGATAATAAAGAGGTAATAGTATTCTTATGCTATTGAGACAGTGTCTTGGAAAGACATTGGCTCAATGTAAATTCAATTACCAATTGTAACTTCACTTCATAGTCTCATGATTTTAGTAAATACTTATTTAATTGGTATATAATACTGAATTATATTAATTTTGGATAAGTTATAATAAATCTAATAAGATATAGTATTATAGAGATATATTAAAGATAGTTATATATTTTAGCCGAGCATAATGATTTAATTGAGCTAGTCATATTTTAAATTATATTATATATCGAGAAGTGAGGGTACAATATATATATACATATATAGATACAAAAGATATATATAATATATATATATATATATATTGTACCGGTCAGAATTGTATGTTCATTTAACAAGGTTTAGAATCTAAGCAAAAGTACCTTAAATCCACTCATGCCCGAGATACACAGGTCAGGAGCAATCATGAATTCTGCCCTATTTGCTCTTCTCTAAAACTATAACATTATAAACAACACTTCTGATGATAACATGAAATTTTATTCATTCTGGTCCCCGAGACACAGCAGAGAAACATGAGATCTATAGGGTAATTAATATAAATAAATACCAAATATTGGCTCAATCAAATATCTTATGTGAAGGGACAATTTATAAATTTTAAATGAATTGCACACAGCTAGCATTGCAAAAGAAACATGAATTATAGAATAGTATCCATCCAGAATGAGCAAGAACAGAATAACCCAGAGATAAATATCTATTTGAAGTAATCAGTTATAACTTCTAAATATTACTGACATTATTATAAATATTTAATGGAATTCAATGAGTGAAAGTCAGTAAGACACAATGCATGAGTAATTATTAAAATATAATAATTTAATAAATATAAACAATTTAATTTACATTAAAAAACATAGCACAGATTTAATGCGGTTATTACTTTGCATGTAAGCAACTGATTTAGTATACTAATGAGTTATAGTATAATAATAAATTAATGTTATCAATGCGGTGATCATTACTTTAAGTAATGATAAGGGCGTTTACAAATTCATCTCTAAAGAGAGGTTTATTCTTAATATGATAGTCAATAATTTATCATTTATGAGCATATTTGGGCCTGTACAAATGAGGAATAGGTTAGCCTAAATTAGCTTTACCGTGACAATCCTAAAATATTCGACTAATTATAAAATGAGTGGTTTATAAACATCACTGTGCCACGTCTTATAGATAAAATGAGAACTACATATAAAGAACTCGCAGTGCTAACTATAATGACAGCGTTTAAAATGGAGATGTCCGTCTTTGGACTGGAAGGCTTTATCACATATATGATTCCGCTTGTATTTATCACAAGGCGATATTCGAAAATATGAGTGGTAAGGATTCCATGGCACACCCTCCAACATGTCACATGCATATCCCTAATACTCTAATGTTTATCCTGAGATCGGTTATACCAAACCTCATTCCTATACGAGTTACGTGAAGAAAATCCGGATTTCGGATGAGTAAATATGATAAAGCAAAATATAATTCTTTAAAATGCTATCATAAGTAAGCAACGCGAATATGGCTTAGATCTTAAATGACTAATGAAATAATTTAAGCTTAAATTAAGCAATAATAGCATGTGTAATGCCATGATAAAATAATAACCCACTCAGCATCGTACGTATAACTTTAATAAATTTAGGATGTCGAATATAGAAGAGGGAAAATATTATTTTTCCTATTTAACAAGCCCAAGCAGTCCTAAACGACAATATATTATAATTAATTTAACTCTTAATGGTGTATAAATAATAAATAGTTATTAAAGTACATTAATAATCAAATTTTTAAAAGAACATAAATTGCATTTAAATATCGATAGTGATATGATTTTTAAACAATCCGCCATTAACCAAATTTTCAAAATATTTAACCGAGCGAACAGCGTTCAGTAAAAAAATTTACGTTTAAACTATTTAAACATTCCAAAAATATCGAAATGATGATTGAAAGAATATAAGTTCGCTAGATTAAAACATTAGCACACTAAAACTAATTTAATAAGATATATATTTAAAATGAGTTTTGCCGCATGAAATAAAATAATTAGAGTGTGAAACTTAAAAAAAACTAATAATAAATTTACAGTACATAATTCTGTGCTTAGCGTTTTAAAAAAAACAAGTTTAAAAATTTAAGAGAAAATCATAAATTTAACGATAATTAAGTTTATAATCAGTTATAAAATAAATAAAGATTACATTCTGATTACAATTAAGATTTAGGAAAGAAATGAAGTGAGGAGAATTAAGAGTTCATTCTTCGGCAAAACGGATTACCTTTAGAAATTATGGTGGCCACTTATAATAACGTATACGAAGTTTAGCAAGGTACAATATTAATAAAATAATGGTAAGCATCTTCTAATATTCTTTACAATTAAACATAACAGTTCTCAAGCAGCGATGGCATGGCAGAAGGCAGGACAGAGACGATTTAAGATCAGGGAGGCAAATTCCTGTTACTCACAGTCCATTTTGTTACCACTCTCTACACAAATACCAGAGAGAAGAGTGATTTGAACTCCTTCCGCGCGTTCCTAGAACTTCTGCTCCTCCTATACTTGAAATTTAGCAATATTGGAAGATGTAAACAATACGTTCCAGAAAGCAGATTATTTAAACGTATTTTTAAAATTGCAAATAACTTTAAAATATGATTTTTGGTTTGATTTGAAATGAGAATGACATTTTTAAATTGTAATAATATTTTTTAGAATTTCTGGCATTGCTTTAGCTCTACATTAATTGTATTTATTTTTATATCTGTAATACATATACGCACATACACAATTATCTAAATGAAGGGAATTTACAAGCTTGAAAATAAAATATACTTAAGCTAAAATAATAATTTAACTGGTTACACATAACTTTTCTTAAATAAACAGGGTGGAAGTGATATGTGTATATGTGTGTGCTTAACATTCCTGGATGACCAAATAAACATATAAACAGGTTCAAACCCTACTTTAAAGGTATGTAATGTCATCAGGCAGTGAAGTTAAATATGTACTACAGATTTACCACTTCAATATATATATATATTATAGTTGTTATCAATTATTTTTATGTTAAAATGTAAAAAGATAATTATTTATTCAATGCATTTCATGAATAATGATCTCAAATATTCATTAGAAATTATAATGTTTTCATAAGAATATTCATTGAATCCATGCAACTATGACAAACAACAGTATTTTCAAGAAAATCAAACTGACTACATTTACCCACAAAATCATAAAATGTTTTATTTATTATTTCATAATAACGAATTTTTTAAAATATATATTTATTTTCCAATATATACTTATTAATATCCTGATTCATATAGACCATTGTTTATAGTATGGGTTTTGTAATTGTCTGAAAATCAACTTTATCTACTATTAAACATACAGCTTTTGTAACATAGTATAATAATTATTACATTAACAAAGTTTATATTAGCCTAATTTTTTATATATTTTGAACAAATATTCTATTTTTCCATCAATGCACTTCTTTCTTTCTCGACCAAACATGTAAAATTAAAATAATAGGCTAAAAATGTAAACATCAAGTTTCCTTTTATATCTCCAATTCTGTTCAAGGAAAAAAATCTATAAATGTACCAGGATCTTATGTATATATCAATATATTTAAATAAAAATGTAACCTATATATGTATATATTGTAACAGTCAAGTTTATACATTCGCGTAACAGAATTCAGAATCCAAGCAAAAGAGACCGAAGCTGACCAGACTAGGGCTGTGACATCCCAAGTCCGACCACACTTATAATGTACTTTAAATGAAAGGAAAATATAAATAAGTCAGATTATTTAAACTTTAACGACATTAAATTTTGATAGCAATTGACATATTTAAAATATTAAATGGATTTTAAGTTTTGATTACATTTAGCTTTATCATTATTTTAAAAAGAAAGTTAGCTAACTTATATAGATATTATTTACATTTACACAGAATTACACAGAGCTCTGCGGTTTGAAAAATAAAATGGTACCGGTATTATTTATCTGGACTGCAAGTTCTTGGCTGTTGGTTTGGTTTAGTTTGACTGGGCGGCATCATCTTTCCCATTATGTTAGGCTCGTCTCTTCTATCAGCATGATGGTGGTTTAGGCATTTCGACGAGAGAAACCCCATTCTCCCATGGAGTAACAGCAACAAGATGCCCGCTTTTAGCCGGACTTGTTAAACATTAACAATTGTGAAGACTGGCTGCAATTCTCACTAACAATATGGCTGTCTTGTTCAAAAAAATACAGAGTATTTATATCTTTTCCTTATCGGAATCTATCACCTCAAGACTCACTAAACTCAGGAATTTAATTAAATAATTTTCAATTTATAATCCAGATCTTAGATAACTTATGTTAGAAACATTTCATAAGCTATTATTATAATTAAGATTTTTCATTGCAAACAATTGTCCAATTTAGATTTTAAAATAACTTAATCTTAATTAAGGGGATTTTAATTAGTAAATTTTGAACTAATTTTACTTTTTACGAATTCCCGGTGTGGTCGTTAATGACACTTGTTTACAACCAGAAATCTTTTTAATTACTTGACCAGCTTTTAATCTTACATATAATAGAAACTTTTTATTTTTAAAAACAACCTTTTAACATTTTTTTAAAATGAAAACATTTTTAACATATTTATTAAAAATAATTTACAAACATATTTTGATATAGCTTTTAAATATATTTTCGAGAAACTTTTCCCTGAAATATATTTAAAACAAGAAATCTTTTAACAATTTTTAAAGACATTTAATATTATTTTTAGATAATGTCTTTTACATATTTTAAATCATGTCTTTCTTCTGTATAGCACAGATTATATATCCACATACGAAATTACAATATTAAACAACAAAATTAATAATTTACACTTAACTTAAATAATATAACGAACATTTTTAGAATTATTAAATCAATTTAGTACACTATAATTTTACTAATTCTATCTAATTATAGTGTTGGTTCGCACGCAAATATATAATACTGTTTATACAGACATGAACTAATTTTAAATTTATTAACATTTAAATAGGTTCGAACTTAGCACAGATGAGAGTGTCATTAGGTTTGATGGTGAAACGATAGGGGCTTGGAAAGTTATCGTTTCAATATCTATATATTTATTTATCATCTAACTATCTATCTATTTATTAATCTAATTTTTTATCTATCTCTGTATTTATCTGTTTATATGTATCTAGCTAATTATCTCTTCACATGATCACCATCTCTTATACTAGCACATAAGAAACTAGTCTGGGCATATTGTATGAATAGGCACTAGATAGGGATTTTATGAACAAGCCTTCTGGCATCCATTGATTACTCTGGTTGCACAGGGTGGCACTACTGTATGAAGAGTTTTGCCTGTCTAATTGTCTCTTCTTGATTATTTTTCATCTATCTAATTATATATCTATTTATATATACATATATTAAATTATCTATCAATTTATGAACCTATTTATTTTTTATCCATTCATCTATTCATTTATCTATCTTTTTTGTTATTTAACTATTTTTACCAGTCTGCTTATCTCTAATTGTCTATCTATATAAACCCAAGCTGGTCTAAACTATAAATCTTCAATATGTTGTCAAGGAAACCTCTATAAGAAAAAAATGAATTCAAACTTTTTAGTCTGGTTTAAGATTTTAAAATAAACATGAAAGTTGTACACTTAAACTTTATTATATTGAGATTAAGTTTAATGAAATCACAGTAAACAAACAAGCATAACTTATTTTGAATGCGACTAATAAATAATCATTTTTAAAACTTTCAACCTTCATTGCTATTTATTAATATTTAGATGATAAACCTGATTTTATAAAAAGCTGGGTGATTTTACAAATATAATCATATAATAACAACCCAAGCTTATGTAAACCATAATTTTCAATCTGTTATCAAAATAATCTCTATAAGGAAAAATCAATTCGCACCTTTTATTCTAGTTTAAGGTCTTAATATAGACAAGAAAGTGTTTACTTGAATTGTAACAGTATCAGATTTTTATATTCGTAGAAATTTAAATAAGCCCCATTAAAAGGCAAATATATACTGTTTTGAAATAACCTCATAAATCTTTTTTAAAACTTTCAAATCCCCTGGCTATTCATTATTACTTAGATAATAAACTTGATTTTGCATAAAGCTACATGCTTTTATAAATGCAATTACATAATAACACTTCAAGATTATCTAAACCATAAAATTTCAATATGTTGTAATCAACTTCCATGAAGATAGATTACTACCTTTCACACTGATTCAAATCTGAAGGTTAATAAACTTGAAATTCCATATAGTTAAATTTTTTATCTGTGCACATTTTTAAGACTATTGTTTACAAATCATTTTTGCAAGTTATTATTTTAAATGTTTTTCTTTTACATATTTCATTTGAAAGTTATACTAATCCTTATAAAAATATATTTACTTACATCAACATTTAGTAATGGATTATGTTTTATAAATCTAGTCATATATGATTCCATATATTTATAATATCATACTTTAATACATATGAGCAAACTTCATCAAATTAATTTTTCCATATTTCTTTACTTATTTTTCATTCTATATTTTATTATAGGAAAAGTTCATCAGCCATGTAAAACCTTTAAAGAATTATAAGTCTTTCTCTTCCAATTCAATATATTACTTTGTATGATAATAGATACTTATCATATGGTTTTCATATATCAATTCAATTATATTTTAATAGCATCATTATCTTAATTTTACAAAGTATGCTTAATTCTTCTTATTTACATAGTTTTAATCATTATAACAAACAATATTTTTTTAAATCTTATGAAATAGTTTATTAATTAACAATTATTTAATATTTAAATCAGGTTTATTATTAAATAAATAATTAATTAATTTTAAATACTTTTTTACAATAAGTAAACAAACATAAATAGTTATGAGTATTTTCCAAAGTTTTTAGCCCATCTATATTCCAATATTTGTTCTAAAAGAAACATTTTCACTGAAATCATGGTAGAACTTTTGTTTTAAGCAATGTATTTATCCCAAAGTAAACGAATAACAGAGATCAAAGCCTTTCTCTTGATGAAGTATTTTTTGACTTATTCCATTATTATTATTATTATTATTATTATTATTATTATTATTATTATTATTATTATTATTATTATTATTATTATTATTATTATTATTATTATTATTATTATTATTATTATTATTATTATTATTATTATTATTATTATTATTATTATTATTATTATTATTATTATTATTATTATTATTATTATTATTATTATTATTATTATTATTAAAATAATATATTATATTTTACTTATATGTTTTTAGCAATATTTACCACATTTCTGAAATTTCAAAATCAAACTTTAAATAGATTTAAAAACTTCACGATAATTAATGATTATGTCTCTTCTAGTTATTTCATCTTTTTTTTAAAAAAAAGCAAAAAATCGACTGCTTTTTTTTTTATTAAAGAGTGACATAAACATTAACAATGTCTTAATACTGATTCATCAATTATTTTAAAACAAACTTCAAAATTGATGATTTAATAAATTTATTTAAATACTGTTCTATAGACACTGTACATCACTGATGGCACTATTTCTGTGAAAAAACACTGAAGTATGCCATTTTGCAGCCGAACCTATGGCTAATACAACACTACATTTGTAATAGCCATTTTGGACTGCATGATAGTGATTTTTCTCTATTCAAACACACAGAAATCTTATGCCTAGCTATGTGTGGCCATGCTTTACATGTATTTTCAGTAATAATAGTTCACTACCATTTGATATGAGGGTGTCTGTTGTTCAATTTCACAGAACTCTTGAAATGTGTTTTTAAAATCATTTTCTCACACACCAACTGTAGTAGTATTGCATAGTAATAATTATAACCCTGTCAGTATGCTGCCCTATACATTTTGGAAGTTGGTAGAAATTTGGAAAGGCTTTGGCAGAGCATGATGTGGTGGATAAAAACATAAAATTTCATGTTGTCAGTGAGAGAAATAAAATGACTGAAGGCAACAGTGAACATTTAAAAATGTGGGATTTACTTATCACAGAAGCTGGTGTTGTTGCCTTTCTGCAGGCATATAATATCCTGCCATATGCCAAGCAAGATGTGTGGAAAAGATTGTTTTTTGAAATAAAGTTATTGTTGGAATCAATGATTGTTGTGGTGATTTATTGGAAACACAATCAATCCAAAACCTTATTTTCAATTGTATTACAGATTTAAAAACAATGTCAGCTGATAAATATGAAATAGATTGACTGATTACTTTTTCAATGAAATATTTTGGTTGGTTTTTTAATTTTGTCTAAACATTTAATTTACTATTACAAGAATAATGTAAATTTGGAAATCAAAAGAAAAGTGTTTGGTTTTGCTTTTTATTTTTGATTGGCATAAAAAACAAACTCTTCTGATTACTTTTTTTAATGAAGTGTTTTGGTTTTCTTTTAATTTTGTTTAAACATTTAATTTAGTATTAGAAGAATAGCGTAAATTTCAAAATAAAAAAAGTGTTGTTTTTTTTTTTTTGCTTTTTTACTTTTGATTAAATGTTTAATTTAGTATTATAAGAATAATGTAAATTTGAAAAAAAGTGTTTTGTTTTATTTAAATGTTTAATTTAGTATGAGAAAAATAATGTAAATTTGGAACTATAAATAAAAGTGTTTTTTTTTTTTTTTTTTTTTGCTTTTTTACTTTCAATTAAACGTTTAATTTAGTATTAAAAGAATAACGTAAATTTGAAAAAAAAAGGTTGACCCAGAAAAGTTATATTATGTTTTTGAACATAAACAGCACTACCAAGTGATGTACAGTGGCTAATAGAACAGTACCTTGATTTGTTTTTTCTCACATATAAAATCACATATGATATTTGATTTAATTTACAATATTACTCAAGTTTCTTAAACATTTTATATTACGACATAAAAATTTATAATATTAAATTTAAAACCATATACATTTATTTTTAAATAATTTTTTTATTTAAATGATTTAATCACATTATGTTTTATTTTATTCACTTCTTTCAAATGTAGCAATTTTGATTTTCCAAAAGGACAAATAAATTCAAAAATTGTTAAAAATAAAATTGTAACTGCATTAAGATTTTTCACACACATAATTTAAAATAATGTGCAGGGATAGAAATAGAGAAAAAGGTGATGGAAGATGAATGGGGGAGTGACGATACAAAAGTGTATTTTCAGAAGTTCAGGGAGTTATTGAAGGATACAAGCATAAGATAAAGCTTATGGAAAAACGACCATATCCAGCTTGAGCATACCCTATACCACACCAATACAGAAATGCATTGGAGGAACAACTAGAGAATATGTTTAAATGGGAATTATTTCTAAATGCTCTTCCCCATACAACAACCCATTAGTGCCAGTAAAGAAAAAAATGGGTCTATTTGATTGTGCCTAGATGCATAGCAGTTGAATAAAATAACAGTGCTAGATACCAATGCACCACCAAATATAAGTGAATTATTAATGAAATTCCATAAAAAAAGATATTTTCAACTTTTGACCTAATGATGTGTTACTGGCAGATCAAGCTGCATCCTGATGACCAGAAATACACCACTTTCCATTATAATGGCTGGGCATATAATTTCAACTGAATTTTCTTTGGTTTAAAAATCAGTGGGGCAGGATTAATGCAATGCCTTGACCAAGTATTATCTGAAAATATCATAAGTTTGATTACAATGTACATGGATGATATTATTTTAGCCTCAGAATGTGTGGAAGAACACTTTGACCATTTGAAATTGCTATTTGATAATTGTAAAAATAAGGGAATTAAATTAAATTTAGGAAAAAGCCATTTAATGACTACAGAGGTAAAATTCTTGGGACACATAATTAGTGAACAAGAAATATCTCCAAATCCAGAGAAAATCCAAGCTATACAAAATTTTCCCAGGCCTACAAAAAAGAAAGACATTAAATCTTTTCTCAGGTTGTGTAATTTTTTCAATTGAATCTATAAAAAATTTTCCTCAGATATGGAGCCTCTGTTACAGCTATTAAGAAATGATAAAAAGTGGGTGTGGGAAGAGCAACAAGAGTGCAGTTTAGAAAGTGTGAAAAGAGGTTTTTTAAAGGAAGGTCATGTTGACATACCCAGACATTAGTAAACCATTTGTAGTACAAACAGACAGTAGTGGAATTGGATTGGGGGCTATGTTATCCCAGGTGCAAGATGATGGAAGGTATGGGGTGCTTTTCTTTGTAAGTCATTTATTAAATGGGCCAGAGAAAAATTATATGGTAACTGAAAGAGAGGCTTTAGCGATTGTATGGGCCTTTAAAAGTTTAGGCAATACTTAATATGATCACAGGTGATAGTGATCACCAACCACAGGAGCCTTGAGTTCCTTAATCATAAATTTCTTACAAATAGTAGGTTGATCCAATGGAGTCTATTCTTGCAAGAATTCGATTATAGTATACAGTATTGTCCAGGCAAAGACAATATGGAGGCAGATGCTTTAAGTCAATACCTGATAGAACATTAGCTACAACATTTAAATTGTAATAACACATACATAGCAACAGCATAAATACATCAAGATGAGGAGATAGAATGCAGTTTGAAAAAGTTAAGAGAGTTGCAAGAAAAGGATGCAGAATGTAAACAAATAAAATACTATTTGCATCATCAACCTATAGGCGGACCTGTAAACAATACACTATGGAAAGAAAGTAAATGATTTTGTTTAAAATCTGGACTTTTGCAGCACAAAATAAAAGATGGTGAACATACACGAATTGTTCTTCCAATGGTCATGTAGAAATGCATGATGAAGTACATACATGAAAAGTACTGACATTATGGAGCAAGCAAAACTGAAGGATCGATAAGCAACTGGTTTTATTGGCCAAGAATGTATAGAAGTGTCTTAAATGTCATTGAGGTGTGTACCATGTGCACAAAAACCAAATCTCCTAATACATCAAATGCAGAACTGCTAAGACCCATATACACATATCAGCATAACAGTTTATTGACAATAGACTTTTATGGACCATTACCTCAATTTAATTGAAAGAAATATCTGTTTGTGACTTGTGATGCTTTTTCCAAATTTGTGGCCATTTAGCCAGTGTCACAAACTGATGCTAGACAGACCATAAAGGTCCTTGAACATCAACATTTTTGAGATGTGGGAATCTCAAAACAAATAATGTCAGACCATGGAACACCCTTTATGTCTGAAGAATGGAAAATATGGACAGAGCATCACACAATAAGACATATCCTCACTTCAATTCACAATCCACAATCTAATCCATGCAAATGAATCATGAGGGAATTGGGATGTTTATTTTGTGTGTACCTACAGGATAATCATCCTAGATGGGTGAAGGAGGCAATGAGAGTCACTGACATGATAAATTGGTCAAAATATGAATCATCAGGGTTCAAGCATATTAGAATCCATCAAGGAAAGAATATCCCATATCCATTCAAAACTATCTTACCGGTTAGAGTGCCATATATTGACAAGAAAAAAAATGTTGATGAGACATGCCATAAGCTTAGAAAGATGGGAAATATAAGACAAAAGAGACAAGGGAAGGTCAAATGTATGTTTAAGTTGGGGGATGAAGTTATGGTAAGGGTAAATCCAGTAAGCCATCCAGTGAAGGGAATATATAAAAAATTTCAACCAATATATGATGGTCCTTATATAATCATAAAAGAATATGGGAATAATGCATTTGAAGTCACTCGGGGGTCAGAGAAAACAGGAACATTGAATTCTCAATCTCTGCAATTACTAAAAAAGAATTATAGATAATAATATGGCTATAGGGAAAATGAATTTCAATTTCATAAAGCAATGGGACTTATATAATACTTATAAATTTAGATTTTGAAACTAAAATGCTCAGAATTATATTTTAGTTTCAGGAGAGGAATGGAGATAATGTACCAAGGTACATTGTGACCGAATGTGTAATATTCTTTAAAAGTGATAATATTTAAAAAATTTCATTTTTAAAAAATAAAGTGGAGGAAATTAAGTTAAAATAAAAGTTAAAAGTTGAAGAAAAAGGAAATTTAAGAAGAAAGGAGTATGATAGGGGGGATATTGTTAAAGAAAAATAAATAATAAACGATTTTAAAAGGAGGGTACGATTTTTTTTTAATTTTAAAAAAAAGTAAAAAAAAGAGAGTGAAATAAAAATGATTTAATATTACTTTTGATTAGTTCATAATAAAAAGTAATAAAGAAAAAATTTGTTTTGTTTTATAATAAAAGAATTAAATGTGTGCATGTGTAAAAATTTTGAATAAAAAAAATAACATAGAAGCCCAATCAGAGTGTAGTAAACGTACAATAATTTCACGAGATAATAAATGCTGGATATAAAAAAAACTTTTTCATTGTTTAAGATGGTTTGAAAATTTCCACATTCCATTATTATTATATTTTAAAAATATTTCAAAATATTTCATAAATTCAAAGAATCAAAAGAAAACTATATAAATTTTTATATAGACAAAATGATGAATTCTTAAATTTATCATATTGTGAGACTAACTGGAGCCATCACTGCAATACCATTGGCAGAATGTTCAGAGGGCAAACCATGTTTGGATAAAGTCAACAAAGTAACAGAGTGTCTATGCTGAAAATCCATGAAGGCCATGTAACATCATGAATTCAGGAAAGATTTACTGGAGGTTAGTGCTAACCAGTCAGAGATAACATTTTATAGAAATTACATTGTGCTGCACGCACATCAATTCAGATTTCAAATCCTAGGTAATGTTTAATTTTCATATTCCCTAATTCTTGATTTTTTTAAAAAAATTGTGATAAATAAATAAATAAAACTTTCAAATTTACCAAGTAGTATCTGGAAAATATAAATGATATCGGCTTCTGTGTTCAACTTTATTCAAAGACATTAATTGTATGTATGTGTGAATTTTAATTCAATATATTATGTATATTTCTAATTGTTTATAATGTATTAAAACATTTGTGTTAATGAAAGAACATGCGTGGTTGAATTATAAAACAAAACAATTGTTTAAAATAAAGATTTAAACTGTCATTTGAAATATTTATATTAATAAATGAATATACATATTTATGATGAAATAATATTTTTATTAAAGTGGGAAGAGAAAATACTTAATTGTTATTTAAAAATGATTAAGTTACAAATAAAAAATAGAGAGAATTTTTCTTTTAAAATAAAGATTTGTTTATTTAACGACACCAAAGTCTAATGTATGGTAAATCTTCATTATTATTTAAAATAGAATTTTTAGATTGGGAGGACATTTTTTTTCTTTTAAGGCAGCTACAATTTGATGAGATAGCTGGGGTCTCTGGTACTAGATTCATTGCTGGTCAGGCAAACACATTAATTACTATGTGATTAACTGGCGCCTAAAGGGTTTACCTTAAAATAAATAAAGTGTTTATTTGGTCAGTATTTTTCTAATAGCCAAGTGTATATATTATTGGTAGCTTGCTGCTAATGATATTGGTCACTCTACCTGAGGACCAAGCACCTTCAGAGATTGGATTGTTTTAGTAAGGAAGGAACAATAATAATATATTTCTATATGTTATTATTATATAAAATAAAATAAAGAAGGTGGGTGGTTCAATATATATATATATATATATATATATATGTGTGTGTGTGTGTGTTTATATGTTTTATTTTAATATTTTAATTAATATTGATGCTAAAACCCAAAATAATTAAACCAATATATATTTATTATATATTTTAGTCAGGTTTGAAAGTCATACAGACGATTTAATAACAGATGCTGGACAGAAATCCAATGATCAACTTCAGAAAGGTAATAATATATATATATAATAATTCATAGAATAAGAAAATCATATTAGTTACAGAAAATTATTAATTGTAACCAATCGAATTTACATATACCTTTCATGAAAAAGAGCATTTGTTTCTCATTTTAGATTCTAATATTTAATTAAGAGCTCATTCAATATTACATATGTTATTTTCAAAATTTAATTAATAAATTGCAAGGAAATGTTGAAAGAGTTGTCAATTAAATATTAAGCATCCTAAAAATATATCATGTTTTCTATTTTGTTATAAAGTAAGTTTGTAATTTCTACAGTTGCAATTAATTATTTCAGCATTTTACATCTCATTATATTACTTATATGCATAACACAGAGATTAAATTTATTACATATATATAATAAAATATTTACTTATCAATTCATATCAAATAATTAATTATTTTCAAATGATCTTATACATCATTAAATAATAATTTACTAAGGCTGTAACCTTAGAAATAAGCGTCTGAAAAATACGAAGGTAGGGACCTCTATAGGCCTTAAAAACACAAGCTTACACTATGAAGAAAAGAGAGAATCCAGAGAATCCTTCTTTACTTCAACCTACTTTTATATATAAATAGGTGAAGCTGAAGTGTTTTGATCTAAGAGTGTGAAGCTATTCAATACTTCACTAATTAAGTCCACAATTCTTATAATACATTAATACTCGCGAAATCTTAAGATTTACTACGAGTCAATGAAAAGATCTTATAGTAAGAAATCTGTTACGATAATTTAAAGTTGTAATTATAAATTTTATTAAACGCCCATTATTATATTAAGTAATAATTTACTAAGGCTGACTTTAAATTATCGTAACAGATTTCTTACTATAAGATCTTTTCATTGACTCGTAGTAAATCTTAAGATTTCGCGAGTATTAATGTATTATAAGAATTGTGGACTTAATTAGTGAAGTATTGAATAGCTTCACACTCTTAGATCAAAACACTTCAGCTTCACCTATTTATATATAAAAGTAGGTTGAAGTAAAGAAGGATTCTCTGGATTCTCTCTTTTCTTCATAGCGTAAGCTTGTGTTTTTAAGGCCTATAGAGGTCCCTACCTTCGTATTTTTCAGACGCTTATTTCTAAGGTTACAGCCTTAGTAAATTATTACTTAATATAATAATGGGCGTTTAATAAAATTTATAATCATTAAATAATAAATCATAAATTAAGTCTAACAGTTTATAAGCAACTAAAAATATCTAGAATATCAAAAAGAAAAATATCCTGAAATAATGTACAAATTGTAATTATTATTTGCTTTAAAATGCAATATGTTAGATTTCTACTAGCTTAAAACATATCTAACGTCGGCAACAATTTAAACTATCATTTAACAGTTAATAAACTGATTTGACATCAAAACTGCTGTCTCCTTTTAAAAATAGTTTATTTGTTTATGTATTACATTTTATTTTTGCACAAATTATTATTTTAATGGAAAGGTGTTATTTTTTTTTAATTAATAAAAACTTTTCTAAAGTCAAAGTATCTTGAGACAATTTTAATATGATTATAAGCAAAATCTCAAGTAATTGCTATCTTCTAAATTAAACAGGCAAAACTCACTATATGTATTGCCACACACAGCAAGCTAGAGTAATCAATGAATGCCAGAAGGCTTGTGCTTAAATATACCATATAATTCCTACTCATCCAATATCCCTAGACTAGTTTCTGGATTGTGGCTATTGTCAGTGAAAAGCCTTGGATTTGAGAGCACAGCAGATAGATCTTAAGATCTAATGCAACCCTCCAGAAGCCACCTTTTATCTCCACTTAACTACAAAACTATGAGTCTTAAACTGAAAACACTTTAATGTTTTCAATACAAGCCCATTAGCTTATATAGTCTGGGGATATTGGATGAGTAGGCACTAGATGGGGATTTTATGCACAAGTCTTCTGGCATCCATTGATTATCCTAGCTTGCTGTATGGCAATATGTGTATTGAGTTTTGCCTGTTTTAACAACAGTTATACACAAGCATAAGAAGTGGTGGTCATATAATGTTTATTGACTTAATTTCTAAATTGTTTTTTCTTCTGGGAATTCATATATTTAAACAACTATGGCTATTATCTACATTGTTTGTGGTTTTTACTTCAATTCTAGACTGCTCTCCACAATTTGAAATCTGCTTGCAATTTCCTTTTTATAACTACCTTTTGTGTGATACATTGTAAATGAATAGTTTTACCATATATGTAGCATCATCACAAAATGAGAAAATCATTCTATGCATTGTCTTGTTTTGATATATAAAAAATGTTGATATTTTATTTTCTATTTTAGGATTTATGTATACCATTACATATTATATTATCTCTAGATTTATTTTCTCTGCTTCTGCTAATAAAATATTTACTGAATTTTATTATTTTATTATTTTTTTTTTATTTCAATTTTTTCATAGGATAAACAGGAAGAAATAAATCACCAAAAAAAAAAAATTAATTTGAGTTGACTTTTTAATACCACTATTAGAACAGTTACACCTACAAAAATAATATTAAAAACACTGAAGAAATGTAAACCCATATTGTGTAAGATATATATGTATAAAACTCTGTCTCATTTTATGCAGATTATTTTAATGTGATTTTGAAGTTATGTGATTCATGTTTCTTTTTAATATCTTCCATATTTCACTATATTTATTAGATATCAAGAAATTTAAATTATTAATAACTTATTTTGATTTGAAATCCTTTTTTTTTTTTAAAAAATGTAACATTATATTAGCAGCTAAAATGAATATGGCCTGAAGCTGTATTTAGAATCTTAGCTTCTGTGTAAATAACCTACTTATACTAATGAGTAAATAATAATAATAGATTTATATTTAAGTATAAAAATATTACAATAAATATTAAAAAAAATTAAACTTTTAAAACATATTTTATTTAGATTTTTTTTAGATTTTTAAAATGAAGATTTTATTGATTTTTTAAACCGAAAATAATATTTCTAATGTTAATGTATAATCTTTTTGTTTTGATTGTGATCTCATTGTTTTTAATATAGAAACAGAAAACCATTAACGCAGCACAAGAGTGAAAATGGAGCTAGTTGTACATCACATCACAAATCTGATTTTTCACCAGTTCACAAATGAATGCATTTTGTGAAATAGTGGTAATGATTAAAATAGTATGAAAAAATGAAAAATTAAATAGTGTAGTTAATAAAAAAAGTAAAAAAAATTTGTCATGTATTTTTTTTTTTTCAAATATTTGAAATGTTTTATTAGTCATACTTTAATTCCTTATTTTTTTTAATGCAAAATTTAAAGGATTTTTCCTTGTTGCTTAGCTTTTATGCAATTTCTAAAAATGACAGAATCTATCCCCCATTTTTCAAGGTAAATTGAGTCTATTTTTGTGTGATTTTTTTGCGCACATTTTCTGAGATAACCTATCTACCACATAAAACAAGACCCAGATGTACTATGTAATGATATAAAAAAAAGAAATGTCATTTGGAGATAAGATGGGGAAATGACAAACATCATCACCTCCATTGAATACATAAATGAATACAGTGAATAAATAAAAAAGAGTAAATATAACAGGTGTGTAAGAGAATCAGCATAAAATATAATAAATCATTCCAACAATTATACTAATAACAACTGTAACTTACAACATCAATATTAAACATGAGCAAGCAACAATAACCCCTTGTGTCTAGATCTAAATGAGATTAAATATCAAAGAAGAGAGGCCACCTATACAGCCAATTCAAAACTCAAGATATCATATGCAAACAATAATCTAATGTCATACTCATCATCATCAATGGTCTGACCATATAGTACCATGAGTATCTAGACAAACTATTAATTATTTTTTAAGTTTCTAAAGAAATTGCAATGAATGTAATTTAAAAAATATATTCACATTTATGACAGTGAAACTATCTAGATGTCCCAATACAAATATAAACCTCATGCATAAATAAATTAATCATTATTTCTCTACAGCTAGCCCAAGATTACAAGGACCTCAGGAACTGTTTAACAGGAGAATTTATACATTTATATGCTTAATCAATTTTAAATACTTTTATGGAGAAAATTTACAAATTCCTTAAAACATGACACTATAATGAAATCCAGTCAGACATTCCTAATTTGTGCAACATATAGCTGGCAGAATAAAGACATTATTGCCTCTACTTTTTTAAATAACTATTTATTACATTAACTAATAAATTAATTAAGAAAATTGAGAAATGTTATGGTAATATAATAATTCCAACTCATATATTTTATTAAAAATATAATTGTTTATAGTAAGTAATATTAGCTTCTTCAATCTAAATACTAATTTAATTATCAATTTAAATAATACATTCAACACATTTACTAAGAAAATCTTGTTTAATACTTTAAAATAAAAATGTTAAATACATCAAGCTAGTATGCTGAGCATGCTTTTGACTAACTAGTAGTTCACAACAATGCTCAGCATATGATGTTAGTACATTTAACATTTTTATTCTAAAATTTTATTCAAGCTATATTAGTAAATTTATTGTATATATTATTTATATGGAATTACATTTTTTCAAGAACAGTTTAAAACTGTTGGAATTAAATTATTATTAATTTTTTGGTTTATCCGCAGGGTGTATCAACTGAAAAATTTTATTCATGGCTTTAAGTCACTCTAAAATCATCATTTTTTATGTTACCATAGTGAATTTATGGTCATTTTAAAGCTGAAGTGATGTGATGTGATGTATTTAGCTTCTCCTCAAATGAAGTCAAGAATATCTCAGCAATTATGCCCAGATAAACCTGTTAGCCACTTTATTTTCCATTCCCCACTCTAAGTCTTCCCATATTCTGCCCCATCCCATTTCCACAACATAATCTTTGTCAACACTATGGCCTTTATATCTAAATCCCCCTTATCTTTTCGCAAACTCAGCATAAAAACTAATAACTCACTTTCTGTATAATCACTTTGTTCATACCTATTCTCCCATAACTTCATTATTTGTACTCTTTCTGTTTTAAAGCATTTACATTCAATCAACAGATGCCTAATATTTTCTATACCTTCCTTACACAATTTGCATACTAAATCACCCATAGTTTTTCATTTACATGTATATTCTCTTGTTGCTAAAGATCCCATTCGAGCCTTGAACAATAAACAACTTTCCTTACTATTATAATAAATTAACTCGCATCCAATATTTCGTTTACTTCTATATATATTTAAACTATTCTTACCCTCCATACTAGTTCTGCATCTCTCCAACTCCTAATTTTTTATTAATGCTTCTATTCGTTTATCGCAGTCCAAGCTTAAAATGTACTGTAAATGCTGCCCTCTCTAGAATTATTTTACAAGTAAAAAATCAATAATATTTAAAGTTTTAACAAAGGTGCTGATTGTTTGTTTCTCATCTTCAACAAAAGGAGCACTTGTCAATGATTCTTTGTTTTTATTTTCAAAACAATATGAATATTTCCATTCTTTCGCACACCAAAACAAGTTTGGTCAATTTGGAGTGTGTTTAAGTTCTACAATAAAGTTTACAAACACTTTGTATCTGATATGAAGACATTGCTACAATTATTACATAAGGGGGCATCATGGAAATGGACAGAATATCATAAAACTAACTTTAAGATTATATAAAGAAAAGTTCCTTACCCATGTGATGTTGGTTTTCACTGACATAAGGAAACCGTTTATTGTCTAGGTAGGTAGTAGTGGGTATGGTTTAAGTGCAGCTCTTATGCAAGCTCAGAAGGATAATGGTTGTAATTTATTTTTGCAGCAGACCATTGAGATGTGCATAAATTAATTACTCTGTCATGAGGAGGAAGGATTTGGATGTGGTATTGGCATGTCAGAAGTTCCACAAGTTCTTCATAGGGTAGAAGTGGTTGTTCAGATAGATCATAAAAACTGGGTATTTCTAAACCACAACTATTTAACAAATAGAAGGTTAATCCAGTGGAGACTTTTTTCTAAGAGTTCAGTTATTCCATCCGCTATTGTAAAGGCACTGAGATGGAATATTAGTCCTGGGACTCAAAATTATCATCAGATGGAAGATATCTGTTTGAAAAATATAGAATTAGTAGAGGATGCTGTGGTGGAAGAAGGATTTAGACTCCACGGAAAAGTACAATGGCAAAGACCCACCTAAAAACAGTTATTGACCAACTAGGAATCAAAAATGTCCTAGGGAAAATGTTGAATGTTAATACCAGAAATAGATACTGACTGACAGAAGGGATTGTATGGTACATCACAGAACTACCAAGGGATCAGTGGAAGATGATTATACCAGAGAATTTATAAGGGCATATTATGTACACTTAATGAAATGAAAGACTTATTTAGGACATGGTTCCACTGTCAAAATATGAGAGTACAGATTTTCAGCATAGTAAATGCATGTGAAACCTGACAGATGACAAATCCCAGATCTATAACAAAGAACTGGTAAATAAACACATTTATTAAATACTTTTCTTTTCAAATACATAGGCATATGTTCTTTTAGTATTAAGTTATTTCTACCAAAAGCCCTCCAACCAAGTTGAATTCTATGATTAATTTTATCCATTATGTTTTCATATGTAGTAATAATCTGACAAAGGTAATTGTAGTTGTTAACTTCTTCTAACTCATTATAATCAATCTTTATGTTCATCTTTTGACAATATCCATTGAACATTACTTTAGTCTTTTTTAAGGTTTACCTTTAGACCTACTTTCTTACTTTTATTTGCTAACTCTTGCTACATTTCCTGAAGCTCTAAAGCATTGTATGCAATACAGCTGCATCATCTGCAAAATCCAAATGATTTAAATAATCTCCAATCAATTTTACTTTTTCAGTTTCCCATTTTGATCCACAAAATACTTCTTGAAGAACTGCTGTAAAACGTTTTGGAGATATGCAGTCATCTTGTCTTATACCTTTCTCAAAGTTAACTTTCCTAGTATCATTATGTAATCTAATTGTTTGCTGTTGCATTTTGATAAATATTCTTTAAAATATGACAATTTCCTTGGTTTATACCTTTATGATCCAATGCCTTAATTACTAAAGAAATGTTTAGAGAATCGAATGCTTTCTCATAATGTACAAATCCAAACCATAATGGCAACTCATATTCATTACTCCTTTTTTATAACTTCTCTCAATACTTTGATGTGATCTACTGTATTAAAACCACTGTTAAATCCAGCTTGTTCACTTGGCTGCTTGAAATTCAATGTTATTTGTAGAAGAGTTGTAATTATATTCGTAAGAATTTTGTATAAAACTGATAAAGGGTTGATATGTCTGTAATTTCTAATATACTTTACCAAAATTCTTTCTATTTTTTTGACCTGCTTCTTTTAATCTATCGATTATAATTCCATCATTATCTGGAGATTGGCATTTTATCATAGATTTAATTGCATGTCTTACTTCTTCATTTAAAATTTTGGGTAATTCAGAAGATATAATAGATCTAGGGGTACTTGTTCTTTATTACTATATAATTCTTGATAGAACCCTTCTACCCATTTTATGATGTCATCTCTCTTTTTAGTAATAGTTTCATTTTTTTTCTTATTGCAGATATAAATTTCCTACCAATAACGAAATGCTGCTTTACACTCTTGAGACTTTTTTTTTAAGTGTCATAGCATCGACTAGGACGCGAACCCGCAACCAGGGCAATTGCCTGCAAATGCAAGGCAGTCATGCTGACCTCTCGGCCACCAATGCAAGACACACTCTTGAGACTTTTATTCTCTTCTACAACCTTCTGGAAACCTTGAACGTTTTTTCAATTTATAAAATTGTTCATTTCAATAAAATATATTTTAACTTGCATGGATTGCTGCACATGAGCAAACTTGTTAATAATTAAAAAATTATTATTTTAAATATATTGCTTCAACTGAGTTCTGCAGCCAAATGAAAAGAAATATGAAAATACATCCATAATATAGATCTAGAACATAGATTTTACAACAAAATAATAAAGGTTTTTTTATCATTAGAAATGTGTTTATAGTTCAAATTCATTGGTTGTTTTACTAACATTTTTTATATAAATATAACTAAGAAAATTTTGACACTATTTTCATAAAATTGATGTACAAGGAAATTGATTTTCTGATATCGTTATTATATTCAGTTATTTTATATCATTACATTCTTTACAGACTAGTGTAAAGCTATTCTCATGTGCATATATAAGAAGTGAATGAGAGTTTTTGTATTTTTTTAATATATATATATATATAGATTGTGTGTGTGTGTTTTATTTTAATATTTTAATTAATATTGATGCTAAAACCCAGAATAATTAAATGAATATATATTTATTATATATTTTAGTCAAGTTTGAAAGTCATACAGACAATTTAATAACAGATGCTGGACAGAAATCCAATGATCAACTTCAGAAAGGTAATATATATATACATATATATATTGTGTGTGTGTTTTATTTTAATATTTTAATTAATATTGATGCTAAAACCCAGAATAATTAAACGAATATATATTTACTATATATTTTAGTCAAATTTGAAAGTCATACAGACAATTTAATAACAGATGCTGGACAGAAATCCAATGATCAACTTCAGAAAGGTAATATATATATATATATATATATATATGATGCGTAGACTAAGAAAATCATATTAGTAACAAAAATTAATAATTGTAACCAATCGAATTTACATATACCTTTCACGAAAAAGAGCATTTGTTTCTCATTTTAGATTTTAATATTTAACTAAGAGCTCATTCAATATTACATATGTTATTTTCAAATTTTTAATTAATAAATGGCAAGGAAATGTTGAAAGCGTTATCAATTAAATATTAAGCATCCTAAAAATATACCATGTTTTCTATTTTTTTTTTAATAAAGGAAGTTTGTAATTTCTACAGTTGCAATTAATTATTTCAGCATTTTACCTCTCATTATATTACTTATAGGCATAACACAGAGATTACATTTATTACATATATATATAATAAAATTTTAATTATCAATTCATATCAAATAATTAATTATTTTCAAATGATTCCATATACATCATTAAATAATAAATCATAAATTAAGTGTAACATTTTATAAGCAACTAAAAATATCTAGAATATCAAAAAGAGAAATATCCAGAAATAATGTACAAATTGTAATTATTATTTGCTTTAAAATGCAATTGCTAGATTTTTACTAGCTTAAAACATATCTAACGTCTCTAATAATTTAAACTCTCATTTAACAGTTAACAAACTGATTTGACATCAAAACTGCTGTCTCGTTTTAAAAATTGTTTATTTGTTTATGTATTACATTTTATTTTTGCACAAATTATTATTTTAATCGAAAGGTGTTATTTTTTTTAATTAATAAAGACTTTTCTAAAGACAATGTGTCTTGAGACAATTTTAATATGGTTATAAGCAAAGCCTCAAGTCACTGTTAATTTCTAAATGTTTTTTTCTTCTGGGAATTCATATATTTAAACAAATATGGCTATTATCTACATTGTTTATTGTTTTTACTTTAATTTTATTCTAGACTGCTCTCCACAATTTTAAATCCGTTTGCAATTTTCTTTTTATAACTATTTTTTTTTTTTGTGATACATTGTAAATGAACAGTTTTCCCATATATGTAGCAATATCTCAAAATGAGAACAAAATCATTTTATGCATTATCTTGTTTTAATATATAAAAAATATTGATATTTTATTTTCTATTTTAGGATTTATATATACCATTACATATTGTGTTATCTTTAGATTTATTTTCTCTGCTTCTGCTAATAAACTATTTACTGAATTTTATTATTTTATTATATAATTTTCATTTCCATTTTTTTCATAGGATAAGCAGGAAAGAATAAATCACCAAAAAAAAAATTAATTTCAGTTGAATTTTTAATACCAATATTAGAAAAGTTATATATACAAAAATAATATTAAAAACACTGAAGAAACGTAAACCCATATTGTGTAATATATATATATATATATGTGTGTGTGTGTGTGTGTGTGTGTATCCTATGTAATGATACAAAAGAAAGGAATGTGAATTGGAGATAACATGGTAAAATGACAAACATCATCAGCTCCATGGAATACATAAATGAATACAGTGAATAAATAAAAAAGAGTAAATATAAAAGATGTATAAGAGAATCAGCATAAAATATAATAAATCATTCCAACAATTATACTAATAATAACTGTAACTGACAACATCAATATTAAACATGGTAAGCAACAGTAACTCTTTGTGACTAGATCTAACAAAGATTAAATATCAAAAAGACAGGCCATTTATACAACCATTTCTAAATTCAAGGCATTATAAACAAACAATAATCTAATGTCATGCTGATCATCATCAATGGTCTGACCATATAGTACCATGAGTGTCTAGACAAACTACTATTTTTTTAAATTTCTACAGAGATTGCAATGAATGGAATTTATAAAATATATTTTCTTTTATGCCAGTGAAAGAACTACCTTGTTGTCCCAACATAAACATAAACCTCACACATAAATAAATTAACCATTATTTCTCTTCAGCTAGCCCATGATCACAAGAACCTTAGGGACTGTTTAACAGGAGAATGTATAAGTTTACATGCTTAATCAACTTTAATTTAAATACTTTTATAAAGAAAATTTACAATTTTTTTAAAACATGACACTATAATGAAATCCAGTCAGACATTCCTAATTTGTACAATATATGACTGGCTGAATAAAGACATTATTACCTCTACTTTTTTAAATAACTATTTATTACATTAACTAATAAATTAATTAAGAAAATTGAGATATGTTATGTTAATATAATAAGTTCAGTTCATATATTTCATTAAAAAATATAATTTTCTATAGTAAGTAATATTAGCTTTTTCAATCTAAATACTAAATTAATTATCAATTTAAATAATACATTGAACACATTTACTAAAAAAATCTTGTTTAATACTTTAAAATAAAAATGTTAAATACATCAAGCTAGTATGCTGAACATGCTTTTGACTAACTGGTAGTTCACAACAATGCTCAGCATATGATGTTAGTACATTTAACATTTTTATTTTAAAATTTTATTCAAACTTTACTAGTAAATTAATTGTATGAATTATTTATATGGACTTACATTTTTTTTCAAGAACAGTTTCAATCTATTGCAATTAAATTATTATTTAATTTCTGGTTTATTCCCTCCCCTCTCTTTAATTTTAACTTAGTAGGTGTATCAACTTAAAATTTTCATTCATGGTTTCAAGTCACTTTAAAATCATCAATTTTTATGCTACCATAGTGAATTTATGGTCATTGTAAAGCTTAAAGTGTTCCGTAAGATGCTGCCCTCTCTAGAATTATTTATAAGTAAACATCAATAATATTTACATTTAAGTTTTAACAAGGGAGAAGGTGGACTTTCCAAAGTGCTGATTGGTTTTTTCTCATCTTAAACAAAAGAAGCACTTGTCAATGATTTTGACAGATCTATTTTTTTTTTATTTTCAAAACAATATGAATGTTTTAGAGTATTTTTAGTATATGTTTTACATATTATAAATTATTTTGCTAAAATATGCTGAAAATATAATTATTTTAGAAGAATAGTTAAAATTTTAGTAAAAATTATTTACTTTTAGAGGAATGTAAATTGAGAATGAAATCAATGACATATGCAGCATTTTCTAATAAGTTATGAATATTCTTTTTAGGTTTTCTGCTATAGAATATTTTTATAATTATAAATAGAAATTTATTTTTGAAAAAACTTTCATTCACTTTCAGAATCTGACAAATTATTAATTTGCTTTTTACAAACAAAACTAAAATGAATATATTATTAAAAGATGAATATATTTTGCTACAGATTCAGTAATTGACCAATCAAAATTTTAGAACTTTAATTCACTAGGCCAATAGAAATTTGTGCCAGTGATAATGTTAATAAATAAATGTAAAAGCAATATTTGAAAAATAAGAGAGACAATTTTAAATTAACTAAAACTTTTTTACACTTTTGAAAAAAAGTCAAATAAGTACATAAAATGTGTTTAAAAATTTAATAAAAATTATTTATTATTACAAATTATTATTAATACTAAAACTTATTTGTAAATTAGCTTGTGTACATAAAAATATTTAATTGAATATGTGCATATCAACTATATCTTATTATATCATTGTTTCATTCTTTTGAGTCTTTCTTTTGACTTTCTAATTTTAAATTTCTTTCCATTGTTTTTTTTTTTCATGAAAGTTTCAAATATTGAATTTAAATAATTCCTTTTTGGAAGTTTTTTTATTATTTTTTTTTTTTGTAGATTCAAATTTCCATTATGATAACTTTTCTATTAAAACAGATTTGCTATTTACATAAACACAGTTATATATATCCATTTTACAATATAATTTTTAGGTTAGTATAGGCTGAATTTATCCACATTTCAACAATTTTCAGATCAGGTTACCACAGAAAGAGACAATAATATTTTGGGATTGAAACTTACTTTTTTTTCATTTATCCTTAATAAGCAGACTATATAAAGAGGCTTGATGTTGTTCAGCTGCTAGACACAGTTTTTTTTTTCAAATTGCGTTTAAGAAACATTTTAAAAAACTAATAATGAGGTTAGTTTTGCTCCAGATTAAAACTTACCTTCTCACTTTCTTTTTACAATTTAATTGTTACTATTCTTTTCTTTAACAGCTAAATCAAGAATAACTCTTCCTCACAAAATACTGAGCTCTACTACTTTTATCTGCTACCAATCTTATTTTTTGAACAATCTTATTTTCCTTCCAATCATATATAATCTCAAACATTACAGCATTAAAGCTGACTAATTGAGACTAATTTACAAAAGAGTATTTGATTGTTTTCTTCCTTTTTTAAAAATTAAATTTTAAAAATCCAATCTGAATAATAAAAATTTCTTATTTCTTTTTTTCTTAGCTCCATAAATAGTATAATCCTTAAATTATATTTTCATTTAAACAACATTGCCTTTTGTTTTAGAATTATAAATAATAAAACTTTAATAAATTGAAACAATATTTGGTAATAATATGAAAACTGAACTCTATCATCTGATGGTGCTATTTTTCACAAAACACACATCAATATACCATTTTAACATCCTTAACTTATGGCTGACAGTACCAAAGGTATTTTTGAAGCTGTAACAGGCCATCTGATGGTGATGTATTTTATGATTACATAAAAAATACTATGTCATTGCATTGTGACAGTATTCATCAAATGAGTGCTCTTGAACTCTCGCTATGGTCTGATTTGATGGTAGCCATTTTGAAAGAGATGAAATTCTGCAAAAATTTATTGTTGGAATTTTTTTAGAAAGCATAGTGGAATTAGTATTCCATATTAAAAATTGTCATGTCATACATCACACACACTTTCCTACACTTTTGAACTGCACACAACTTGAAAAGGTTCTTCTTTTCAGCAGAGTTTTTTTTCCTATTTCACATGCAAATGCCTGTTTATGCATGATTCCATGCAAGAACTGTAATGTTATCTGAAGGTTGTCCGAATTGGTCAAAGCTAAGTGAATTACAGCTGGTCACACAAGTGGATGCACAATATTGTGTATCCCCAGAAAGAGAAACTTCTGCAAGCATACCTATGTAAGTCTGCATAAGGGAAGTTGTTGGTTTGAAGCCTCCAAAATCCCATTACTTACAGCTTTGAGGCTTCCCTGATATTTTATTTGCATATTACTTTTGGCTGCTGTTTTTATGTCCCCGTAAATGGTGGTGTTTTTTTTTACTTGTTTTGCTTCATAACTTGTCCAAAGTTTAGTTTCTTTTTGATTCAATGAATTATTTTATGGGAAAGCTTGTTGTTGTTTTTGTTGTTCACATGATTATAAAGTAGGTAGGTAATATCTGATAAGTTTCATTAACATTTAAATTAGGTAATATTTTATTATATCAAAAAAAAGTGTTTAAAAGTTTCTTCAAAAGGCCCCACCAAAAAATAATCATAATAAAGAACTGTATAGTAACATAATAAAATGTTCAAAAAGAAAATCCAAAAAGAAGTCGATAATTAAAAATCAAAACAAACCTGCCACTCCACTTTTCCCCACTTAAAAAAAAAAGAGTTCTTTAAAAACGAACTATTTATGTCTTTTTTTAAAAACTTAAAGGCTCAAAAAATTAACAAAGAACTTTTCACTATCATATAAAGCTTTCTGTAGTGTAAACATTTGAAAAAAAAAGCCTCATAATAAATTAACAAAAAAAAAAGAGACAACAATTCAAAATAAAAACAACCCCTCTCCCCTCCACCCTCTAAAAAACCAAATGTTGGTTTATTCAAAAGTACCGAATTGTTGAAATCTTTCAGCAAATCAAAACATCAACAAAAAAAGAAGTTAAGTTAAAAGCAAACAACCCCCCCCTTCCACAATCTAAAAACAACAAAGGGTTTGATACTGTATTTTTGTGAAAACAAACCAACAGAGCGTTAATCGATAATTTAAAAGCAAACCAACACCCCTACACCATCTAAAAACAAAGTGTTTTTTTCTTAAAAAAATGAACCAAAAAAAATTTTGTGAACAAAAAATTGGGTTTACCATAAGTAATATTATGTAAAGAAACCTACGGGCAGTTAGTCATTAATTTACAAACAAACCAACACTCTTAAACCATCTAAAAACACAAAGTATTTGTTTATTTTAAAAAAAACCCAAGTGGAAGAAAAAAACTTTGGTGGTTTATTGTCACCGACGGAAAAAATTAAAAACCAGTTGAAAAAAAAAATATTTTACCGTAATATTATGTAAACAAACAGATGGCCCATGAATTGGTATAATGATGTGAATTGGGTGAAAAAGAGCACCATCAGATGGTAGGTTCAAACTTTATTTAAAAACCTGATAAAGAGTACATAATATTTAACATATTTATCTCTTTTATGATTATTAACTTTTTAAAAATGAAAACTAATCAATACAGAAGAGACAGGAAAAATTATTTACCTTATTATTTAAAAAAAAAAAAAATAGTAAATAAAATAACTGGAGAGAGATAGTAAAAAATATTATTTGTTTTATTTTTTTATACTTTTTATTTCCCTTTTACACCTATTTATAATAAATTATAAATATTCACATTATTATTTTAAAAATGGTTGGAATTCTCATATTAGCATTTAAAGAATGTAAAACGTTTAATTAAATTAATGCTTGCTATAAAAACATTTCACTATTCTACCTTTACTAGCTCTAATAGGCCTATAGTATCTGACATAACCAGAGATGGCCTCTGTTTACAATATTACAATACCCTTTTCTTAAAATGAGACTAAAATGGAGATAAACATTTCATTTTTCATTATTGTAATTTATATTCTTATTTTTTTTCCTTATTACTAATGCTGTAAAAAGGCAGAGGCATATGTGGGAAAGTCTATCAGTCTACGCATAACTGATGATTATTTTGTTCATGTCTGAATTTCCTCATTTGAATTGGATTGTGATAGAGTGGTAACAATCTCCTGTTCAGCTAGTCTCCATTGTTAGTTTTATATAATTACTCCTCTTTCTTAACTACTATTGGTCTTTTTCTCATCCATTTTTTCTCCTGTGGGTCATTTTTATTATTTTTTTAACAGCCTTATCCTTTACATTAATATTTTTTCTCTTTTTTTTGTAATACTTTATTTTGAAAATTGGAGGTGCCAGAATCTTGTTTCTCTAATCCTCCTTGAGTTTGTTATCACAGCCATTCTATTATATGCTCAAGTATTCTTTTATCATGACACAAGTTTGCCATATGTGATAGATTATTGATAATACTTTTATTGTTATTTGACCATTTAACAGGAAAGCAGCAGTCAATACTTTCAATTAAAATATCTAACCTTAAAATAAGTGTATAGGTATGATGGGCAATTATTTTGTATATATCTTGTATCACTTTGTCCTGTACTTTTTCTATTATCTATTCCTTTACCCTTCTCACTATTCTCACAATTTCTTCCTTACATTTTTTTATTCTTTTGATTCATTATTGTCATTTATCTTTATTCATTTTCTAAATTTTCTTCTAATTGTTTTGGTCCATTTATCTTTTGATCTAATTCCTCCAGTTATTTATCTTTCTTTTTATTACATCCTGCTCATGATATATAATATTTTTTTGTTTTTTTATTCTGTTCCTTCTTATCCTCCTCCATTATTTGACTTATATTATTATTATCTTTGTGAACACTCTTTTTCTTTTGTCTCCACTTTATTGTTTTATTCTATTTGGTTTTACAGGCTTTTTTAAACTCTCTGATTAATTATCTCCATTTTGTTTTTCAGTTTTAATTTTGATCTCTAATTTATTTCCTCTATTTTTTGTAGTAGTGTTTCATGTTCTCTCTAATATCTTCTTTTAATTTTCTTAAACAGCATTTGAGATTTTTCTCCTCACTTTTCCTTATCCCCATCTTCTTTAATATGTTTAAACATTTTTTTATTTATTTTATAACAAATTGAAATATCTGAGTTGACATGGTCATCTTCTCTATTCTCTGTGTTTTTCGGTTGATTGCTACTGTTTTTTATTATCATATTTTTAATCACATTTGTCTTGGTTTTTCTCACATCAATGTAGGATTATATACTTGTTTGTTATTGATCTCACAGTAAAACTATATTATATTAATCTTACAAAAAAACAAATGTAAACTTTATAAAATATCTCATGAAATAAGTCTTACATCACTTCCCCTTCCATGCAATCTTTAACTATTATCTATTACTACTACAATTATTATTATTCCTAATCTGCCATTTCTTTAAATATGATTGTCTCAATACCTGACTTTACCTGTCTAACAATTTATTTTTATGCTTTATTGCCCAGTTCTACCTTATTTATGCATGTGTGACTGATTTCCTTATTTATTTATTTTTTTCATTTTATGTAGATGTGCATACATAAAATAAAATTCATATAACAAACTATTTGCTTAATGCCTTTTCCCAAATCTGACGAATATATGACTACAAAGAAAAAAATACTGACATACAATCTTGATATAGATAAATAATCACACCACCAGACTATAAGTCACAATAAAGCATGCAACCATAAGGGATATCTCAATTTAAACACTATAAGCTATTTTCAACCCTAAATATACTTAATAATGCAAAAAATATTTGCAAAGCCTTGCTCTTTTTAGTCTTAAACTCTGGAAAATATTGTAAAACTATGCTTTTCTTATTTCTTTGAGGCATAGAGGCTGGAGATTATGAGACTTAACTATGCTAACTGACCATGTTACAGAGCTGAAAACATCAAAATTTAAACATGGATCACTATACTGTTGAAATAAAACTATCCATGAAGCTGCATAAAATACTGCATTTTCAAGCCAATGACACACCCCCCCCAATCCATTACTAGTACTGAAAGTATATCTAAACAAACTTCAATAGTCAACAATTTAATCCAATCTCAAAAAAACATGCTTGATTTTCTGTTCTACTTTAAATAATTATCTTTAAATATACAGTAATATTCCCTATTTTATAATCTACAATCAATTATACATTAAACAACAAAATCATAATCTATACTCTTGTCAAAAATGTTATTGCAATACATTTTTAACTCTCCATCAAATTTGAACTTTTTTTGTGTCATGTAATAACATTTCAGCTTCAAGGCAAGTGAACTATTTGTATACTGACCACTAGAACATGATCATCAGAAGGCCCACAGTAGGGGCACCATTTGTAACATTATGGAAGAAAGGAGTATTATGGGGAGATGTAATAACCATCATCGTTTTTTCCACTGAATGTTTACAATAGGAGTAAATGAACAAACATTGTCAACAAATAATCAACAAACAAATATAAAGTGAAGAAGACTCAAAAGGAATAAATATAGAAGATGCATGAGCAAATTAGCATATAATAAAATACATCTTTACAACAATTATACTAATAATTATAAGTTACATCATGACACTAAACATGAGAAATCTACAGTCATCTCTTGTGAGTAGATCTAAAAGAGATTAAGTAACAAAAATAAAGTCTACTTATCTAGCAAATGCCAAACTTTGTGAATGATATACAAATAATTATCTATATGCGTGTATTTAAGTACTAAACTATTTATCATAATGAAAAATAATTTTGGAATGCTGATACATGGTGATCATCATCAATTCTGTTGTTCTATGGTAGAATGAGTGTACAGATCAATTATTAATTAGAAATGTCTAAATAAAGTGTAGTGAATAGACTTTGAAGGTGATCTTGATGCTATAATAATCCAAACACAAACATAAATTCTACATATAAATAAATAAATCATTATTGCTCTCAAATTAGCTCAAAATCTTGAAGTCACTATGGTCTGTGACTAAGAATCAAGATAAAGTACAAATTTATATGTGCAATCTACTTTAAACAGACTTACTTGGATACTTTACAATTTTCTTAAAGCACTACATTATAATGAAAACCAAATACCCACACTGTCAATTCATAGAATAGATAGTTGGAGTAATAAACATGTTAACACAACTACTTTTTAAGCAATTATTTAATTAATAAATTAATTATGAAAATTGAGAAAAGCTATGATAATTCCAATTTATACATTTTATCAAAAATATAAAATTTTATTTAGCAAATATAATATTAACATATTGATTCTAAATACTAAATTAATTATCCTTTACTTTATACTTTATCTCTCCCTTTTCAATAATTAAATATAAAAGCAATATCTCACAAATTACAAATAAGGAAATTAATTTAAATTAGCTAAAACTTTTTTTTTGCTATTTTGGAGAGAAACTTATATAAATATATATATAAAAAAAAAAAACATGTTTCAAAAGAAATTACAAAAATTTTTCATTTTTATCAATTATTATTTATATTAAAACTTATTTGTAAATGTAGATGTATTCATGAAAATGTATATCTCAAGATCTGCACATCAACTATACCTTATTTTATCTTGATTTTATTTTTTTGAATCCTTGTTTTGAATTTATAATTTGAAGTTTTTTTCAAGTTGATTTTTCTTCTTGTAAGCTTCAAATATTGAGTTTAAATAATCTATTTTTGGAAGTTCTATTTTTTTTCCTTTCTAGGTTTAAATTTTCAATTATTATAATTTTTTATTAACACACATTTTTGTGGTCTATAAGCACAGTTAAATTTATCCATTTTACAAGATAATAATTTTCTGGTTAGAGTTGGCTAAATTTATTCTTTTTCCAATAATTTGCAGATCAAATAGAGAGTCATGATTTTGGATAGAAACAAGACTGATTTTTTTTAGGAGTAATCTCATTCTTCTACATTTTCTTTTAATGAAAAGGCTACATGATAAAATTTAATGAAGCACAGCTTCTAGCTAAGGTTTATTATATGGTTTGTTTCAATTCCATTTTATGAATCATTTAAAAAAAACTAATAATGGCATTAATCTTGCTTCAGATTAAAACTTAACCTCTTAACTTCTTACTCTACTCTTTACAATTGGACTGTTACTACTGGTTTTTTCAACAGGGGACTCAAGAATAAGTGTTCCTTACAAGATAGTGAAGTCTACTGCTTTTAATTTCCCTCTATCTCAATTTTTAAAAGAATTATGTTTCCCACCCAACTCTATATCAACTCAAATATGTCAACATTAAACCCTAACAATTGAGACTATTTTTACAAAAGGTTACTTGGTTATTTTCTCCTTTTTTAAACAATTAATTATAAAAAAATTTAATTCCAATTATTAATATTCCTCTATAATGATTTGTCTTTTTTACTTAACCCCCCCCCCAAACAGTAAAATCTTTAAATTATTCTTTTTTTAAACAACATTGTCTTTTGTTTTACAGATATAGATAGAAAAGTAAAAACAATTTTTAAAAAAAGTAATAAAACAGTGGTTCTTATCAAAAATATAAAAATATTTTTTCTTTCAAAAATCTGAAATAATATAGATAAAATTTTACTTATTTATCTCTTCTAAACTAATCAATAAATTACAATTCTGAAGAGAGAGAATTAAAAAAAAAGTTTATTATTATGTTTTAATACTTTTCCTCTCTGCTTTATAATTATTTATAACAAATTATAAATATTTATATTGTTTTCATGAAGGTTATTGACAATGGTATTAATATGTTGGACTATTTCCATCATCTATCATTAATTATTGAATGTTTAGAAAATTTTAAACTTTATTCAAACTTTTCAAATACAGCTATTATTAATAATACATAACCTGTGATGTTTATTTGTGTGGTATTACTAATAGTTTTTTTTTTTATATTTGTAAAGTTTAAATAAAGTTTAAAATTTTCTAGACATTCAACATATTACACATTTACATTATTCTTTACAAAATGTTTGGAATTCTCGTATTATCATTTAAAAAATGGAAAACCTTTCAATAAGTTAAAGATTGTTATAAAATAAAACAGGATAAAATATATCTTATTTATGTATCCTAACTTATTAATTCTAATAAGCTTATATTATCTGACATAGACAGAATTGGTCTCTGTCTACAATATATGATTCTGAAGCAATTAATTTACTTAAAAGTTCTTTTAATATTAAGAGTATATGGAAAGTAAGTGGAATTGTGAGTAATATTTACTTTAGATATGTTATTATTTTGTAGTTCTTTACACTTATAGTAATCTTTTTGTGAAACCATTGGTAATTTTTCTTGGCTAGTCTGATTGACTTGTGAATTTGGGTAATTGTGATTAAGGTTGCAGAACATGTATAACATTATTAGTATCTTGTCTAAACTAAAATTTGAACCTATTCTGAGACAAAAGTTGAAATATTATATCTTTAAAATGGGGTAGTATTTCTTAGAAATAGTATTTATATTATGAAAAGAAATTTATTCCTCAAACACTTAAAATATATTGGTTTCTAATGTAGCCTAAAACTATAATCATTGAATAAATAAAAAATCATGAGCTGACTACCCAAAATTCAATAGTTTAATAAAGGTAATATTTTAGTGAGCTTTATTTATAACTTATTGACCATGAATTAATATTGTGTGTTGAAAAGTATAAATAGTTGTTTATTTATAGGATTTAATATGCAATCACTAATTACTCAATTAAGTTCTGTTTGAAATTATCATGTAAATTATTGAGAAAAAATTGAAATGTTATAAAAACAAAATGAGTCTACCATTGTTATTTTGATTTAGTTCAATTTTATTATAACATCCACATGTCTAGCACAGTTCAATGACTTTCACCATATTTTGTCACTACACATATTTTATTTTTAATAAAAGATATTTTAAGATTGTAAAAATATGAAATACCCTAACAATTTTATTGAATTCTTTTAAAAGATATCTAAAATAAACATAAGTTTGACTCATAAATCTTACCATTTTTATGAAATTCTCACTGCAAAAATATTTTGGTGCCATATTTTTATTTCTGTGGTATATGACATAAAATTAACAGTTTCAACACTGTCCTTAAAATATGCATATTTTTTTTTATTTTCTCACCTAAATAAAAATATGCATGGATAGATAGATAGATAGATAGATAGATAGATAGATAGATAGATAGATAGATAGATAGATAGATAGATAGATAGATAGATAGATAGATAGATAGATAGATGGATGGATGGATGGATGGATGGATGGATGGATGGATGGATGGATGGATGGATGGATGGATGGATGGATGGATGGATGGATGGATGGATGGATGGATGGATGGATGGATGGATGGATGGATGGATGGATAGATAGATAGATAGATAGATAGATAGATAGATAGATAGATAGATAGATAGATAGATAGATAGATAGATAGATAGATAGATAGATAGATAGATAGATAGATAGATAGATAGATAGATAGATAGATAGATAGATAGATATAAAAAAAAATTAAATTGACTTAATTCTTTTTAGTTAAGTTTGAAAGTCACAGTGGAGATTTTGTTAAAGGTTCAGCTGGCCCACCTCAAAAAGGTAATACATATATATGCCATACTTAAATACATGTATATTTTCTATACTAAGTTTAATGTAATTAGAAAGACCTGATATCAGACTTTCAACCTTCCACAGTGATCCATTCTATCTAATACAAAGGTTGCACATTACCACATACATTAGAGAAAGATAATCGATCTCCAATATACGAATTGTGTGCTAACTAGCACTCAGGAGTTTGTCCAAATTCCCATGTCCCACACATTTATACAATGAGTGATCAGTTTATATTTAGATAATAAATCTTCAAACTTTAATGGACAAGCTTCAATCTTTTCAACCTCCCACTCTTCAGACATGTATATTATTGAAAATCCGAGGATTAAGACTTTCTAATTATATATGTTTCTAATTATATGAAAAGTTAAGATAATAAATTTTTATCATATTGTTTATGTCATGCATATATTTTTTTCTTTGAAGATTTGATTTACAAATATAAAATCATATAAACAGCGTAAATAAAATTCTGTATTCTCATAAGTATGTAATAGAGAAATATAATATTAATATCTATTTTGCAATTCAATATTTGTTATTTACTCATTAGAGTATTCCGCTCTGTTACACGTAACTCTACCTTGTGAAGTTAAAATTATTAGATGTATTGAATTGGACTTAATTAATAGTCGAAGGTGATTGAAAGTTCAACCTTACCAAAATCACCAGTTAGATTTGGTATTTTTTATATTAACTGGAAAACCGAATTAAATTGGATTAATTTTATATTAGATAAATACTTCATTATTATGTATGCGTTGCTACAAACTGTTTAACGGAAATTTATCTTTTTTACGAAATATGCATAACAATTATACTTTTTTTAATCTGAATGAATATAAAACGATGTCATAATCACTAAGTCTATTTAATTAATAGTTAAACTCATCTCTGTTATATTCAATAATTTTTATAGTAGAAAAATGGTCATTTTTTACTGGACTTTCGATCATTTTATATAAAGTTATCCAGAATAACAATAGTTAGAAAACCATTTCAAATCAACTTATATATTTTAGTGCAAATTGATTTTAAAAATCTGATATTAATTTTATAGTGTAGAAATATATTACTCATTTATAAAACTAACATAAATAATCACCTGTCATATATGTATTACTTGATGGTTATCGTATGTATATGTTTTAACAATAATTATAACAAATGGGAAATATATTCTTGCACTCTTTAATCTGAATTAAAATTTTAATAACATTAGCCACTAGTTAAAGTGAAGGATTTTATACTGCACATGGTTCACTTAAAATCTCAATACATTAGATAATTTATAGATTTAACTATGGTTCATCACGTTAAAGAACCAACCAGAATTTCAAACATAATTGCTTAATATAATTTATTTATAAAGTTATTTGATTATGTTAATTTATAATGGCAATAATATTGAATACATTCAATGCATAGCAGGAACAATTATAGGCTCATTTAAATATTACATAAATTGCCAAAACATGTACTTTTTAATATTGGATTATATTTATTTTTGCCTTGCATAATTTAGTATTATTTTAACTAGTTTAAATAATATATAAAATTGCAAATGTTCTTTAACATCATTTATTTAAAATCATGTATATATGGCTACTGCAAAAGAATTTGTTGTTAACTAAAATGAGATTCTTTGATTCCTCTTGGATGCTTTAAAAGAACTGAGCAGGACAAATCCCTAATGTTCACCCCATATGTTCTTATCAGTGTAGCTGTTATTACTATGTAATTATTCACATTGTATATAAACATGATGGGCTGGTCAAATACATGCATTAGCCTAGATGATATGTTTATTGACTTTTTACCTCTGAGTTTAAAATCAAAAAAACACCATGGTCATTCTTCTCAGTTGTCTAATAAGGCAACATAAATGTGTATGTGAATGATTTTTTTTTTTGTAATAGATATTTACTATCATGACAGACAATAATAAATTGTAGCCCTTTTTTCCAGGAAACTGTAACATCATCTGCTGTAGCAGCAGTTTATGGCTGAAGGCAGATAATGCTAAGAATTCCCTGATGGTGCACCGAGGCTACCATTTGATAATGACTATTTATTTAGACACTTACAACTGCAGAACACTTTCAAGTAAAGGAATATTGCAAGAATTGGAAGAAGAATTGTCTCATATTAAATGAAACATTATTTGATTTTGTGCAGTTAGAAGAAAAGGTGAAGAAATTCTTGATTTACTACAAAGGCACAAATATTGTAAGTGCAAGTGAAGTAAAACTTATTATAAATAAAAAGTGAAAAAACATTATGGAAATTTTTGGTGTATCAGATAGAGTGTCAAAATTTGTTATTCAACTTAATAGCAGGTGCCAAATGCAGATAATTCAGTTTTATGTCCCAACAAGGTTTCATTGTGGTGAATTAGTAGAGTATTTTTATATGGATGTACAAAAGGCTTTTGGTCAGATCAAACAACATTTTTAAAATTGTTATGAAAAGACTTTAATGCTAGAATTGGTAAACAATTGAAAGATTAAAGTGTTGTATATTAAATGAGAGAGAATTGCCAAAAAAAATGTTATATTATGAATATTTTTTGAGAAAAATGTTAAAAGGAGGTAGACATGGAAGCATCCAAATAAAGGCACAGCAAAATTGGATTATATTTTGACTAACAGAAAATACATATTTCAAGATAGTAATGTTCTTAATAAATTCAACATGGAAAGTGAACCTCAATTAGCTAGATATAAGACACAGGTTAATGCAAAACTAGAGAAACAATAATTATTAAGAAAAACAATATTCATAATTGATATTCCTAATTTTCACAAATGCTCTAAATGAATTTAAATTTGAACTTGCAAATCATTTCTTAAATATACCTTGTGGATTTTTAATGCAATTTTGAAGTTATGTGATTCATGTTTTTTCTTAATATCTTTTTATAATGTGGGTTTTCTTTTATGTGATAAAGAAGTTCATATTTCACTATATTTATTAGATATCAAGAAATTTAAATTATTAATAACTTATTTTGACTTGAAATGCTTTTTTTATTTATTTTCTAAATAATTTTATATGTGGTTACAAAATTAAACTTTTGTTAGAAATGTGAAATACATTTGAGAGAATTAAATTACAAGTACATATGTGTTAGTAAAGGATAGATTAATTCATGTTTAAACATCAAAAATTTGGTTTATTAAAGTCTGTCTTGGAATCTGGAAGAGCTTCCATGTATCTTCATATAAGAATTTTGTCAAGAGGGTTCTATCCCTTTCCTTTACATCTCACCAGCCAGATGGAGTATGTCAAAAAATAGACAGTCTAATGGTTGGAATGTTCTTATTCAAAATGCAATCCTTGAGAAAAATTATTCTGTAAAAGTCAATTTTAGAGTTTTGATATATGAATGTCTTAATGTTGCCAAGTCCATTGCATGTATGGATGACATGATCATAAGTCTCTTCATATCTGAGACAATTGGGACATAAAGGGTTTATATTATTAATCTATTTTTTGAAATGCAGAAACCAGTTAGTAGGCAGAGCCTCTAGGTTAACCTTGATTAGAAAATCAAGAAATTTTGGCCCAAGGCCTCAGAACTTGAATAGCACAGTGATTTTATGGTTGGTGAGCCCAAGCTTAGGCTTTATTATGATAGGCTCAGAATTAATTAAGGAGAGGTGTACATCCCAAATTGTTATTTTGTTTTTAAAGGTACCCTCAGAGTTGTTGCTATAATGATTCAAAGTGTGGAGTATTTGATCAAACCATAATATTATATTAGTAGCTAATGTGAATATGGCCTGAAGCTATTTAAGAATCTTATCTTCTATGTAAATAACCTACTTATACTTATGAGTAAATAATAATAACAATAGATTTATACTTACAAGAATAAAAATATCGCAATAAATATTTAAAAATTTTAAACTTTTAAAATATACTTTGTTAGATATAACTGAAATAAATATTCATTTAGATTTTTAAAAATAATCAGAAGTAATGAAGATTTTATTGATTTTTGTAAACTAAAAATAATCTATCTAATGATAATGTATAATCTTTTTATTTTGATTGCGATCTCACTTTTTTAATATAGAAACAAAATGTGAACATTAAAAATTTATTTCAGTAGTAAACAAAAATTTGTATCAAATGAAGACAAATTTATTATTTTCTGATAACTGAAATACAGGCTTATTATATACCTGCATCAATAAGTAATAATAATTTAATCATAGATTTTACATTGATGTGTGATACAAAAAAAATGTCAGAAAATGCTGAAATCTGAGAGAGTTTTCTGCAATGAACAACCTCTTAAATTCCAACAAGAGTTAAATAGTTGTATGTCTGAATATTGTGAGCTTTATAAACAATTAGTAAACTCATCGCTCAAAGTTTAATCATGGAGCATATTGTTGACAGAAAACCATTAGCACAGCACAAGACTGAAGGTTGTGCTAGTTGTACTTCCTCTTGTGATTCCTTATCAGTTCACAAATAAACTGCAAATTGTAAAATAGTGATAATGATTAAAATATGTATGAAAAATGTAAAATTAAATATTGTACTTAATAAAAAAAGTAAAAAAAGTTTGTCTTGTATCTTTTTTTCAAATATTTGAAATTTTTTATTAGTCATACTTTATTTCTTTATTTTTTTATGTGAATTTTAAAGTATTTTTTCTTTGTTGCTTTACTTTTATGTGATTTCTGAAAATTACAGAAAGTATCCCCCATTTTTCAAGGTAAGATAAGTCTATTTTTGTGTGATTTTTTTTACATGCAGGTTTTCTGTGGAACTTATCTACTGCATAAAATAAGATCCAGGTGTATTACCAGATTTTGAGCATGATTCAGATTTGAATAAAATTAATAGAAAAATAACTGATATACTTTTAAAAATTGCAACAAAGATAAGTTGTTAAAAAGCAGCTGTTGTCCAATGAAGTTTCTGCTGAGACTAGAGAATTTATAAAGAAAAGGAGGATTATGAAAATATATAGAAATGATGCATTACAAAGTATTGAATATCTCATATTTTGTTAAATGGTGCTAAAAAGAATTGATAATAAAATAAGAAATTATAATTATGAACTAGTAAGGAAAGCTATAAAAATAATACAAGTTTCAAGAGTGTTAAACAACATTTTGATATTAATAGGAAATTTACATCTGCAATAAGACAAAAAAGGAACTATTACTAAAAACAGAAATGGCATTGAAATGGGTAGAAGAGTATGATCAAAAATTATGTAGTAATAAAGAACAAGCATCTCCAACATCTATTATATCTTCTGAATTAGCTAAAATTTTAAATAAAGAAGTGAAATATGCAATTAACTTTATGATGAAGGGAAAACCTCCAGGTAATGATGGAATTATAAAAATCGATATCTTAAAAGAAGCAGGTGAAGAAATAGAAAAACTTTTGGTAAAGTAATATACCAAATCTCTAAATGATAAAGATGTACCAGATTATTGGAAGTATGCAGTATTAATATTAATATTTTAAAAGATGATAAAGAAGAGAATACAAGGTTTGAGTAATAACTAGAGCAATGTTTATTGATACTAATAAGTTTAACAAAACTAATCATCAAATTACTTTAATAAATGTTTATAAGTTATAATTATACAAATTTGAAATAAAATTGCAAGTTACAATTAAAATAATAACAAAAATAAGTAAATCAAAAATCCTAGCATTATTTTTTATGAATTTATAAAGTTCTCATGTTTTAATAATCTCACTTTCAGTTGCCTAATTCCCTTTAGGGAAAAATGTTTAATAGTTCTAATAAATATAAATCTCCTCGTGATGCGGATGTATTTGGAAGATGTAAAAATTTTAGAACCACCTAAATAATTATAAATTTAAAATGAAATATTTTATCAAGTTTTAAAAACACATTGGTTACGCTAATTGGGCCCATCAAGACTATCAGCATACCATAATTACTTTGATATTACCAAGAATACAAATAAATGCATAATGGGCATCTGTATGATCTTCAAAGTATTTCAAAAGTCAGTATAAATATATGGTTGGCATCAATGAAATGAACAATCCATTATTTATTTTAATAAAACACAAAATTATTCTAGGCAAAATGATATGAAAATTTGGTCTTAAAAAATAACTAAAATGAGATTCAAGAAAGAAACTAAGTTTTGATATAAAACCAGTTTTTCTTTTCTCTTACTCCGAAGGGAGTACTACTTCATTCAAATCCCAGGATGTTTACTAAGTCTTGCGAATAAAAAGGAGGGAAACTGCCAACAATTATCTAGATCTAATTTGGAACAGTTTTGAATCATATTTTGAATAACTCCAACTGAAGTGAAGAATTAGTACTTATTTAAATACCAGCTAAAAGTTTTAAAGCTATATTATTATTCTAAATGGACTTTTAATATTGGTTAGAAAAAAGTAAATGACAATTATTTTATATTGGATGAGCTTGTATTTAAAGTCTGATTTGTACTTCAGAAAGAAATTCTCACTTACAAAACGGCAAGAAAGAAATGAATTTGTGGTAACTTCTCATTACTTATTAAAATTATTTTTTAAAAAAATATGTATTATATGTCACAAATGTATGTTAAGCTTATGAATAAAAAAAGGAAAAGGCAAAAAATAATGATAATCATGTAAATCTAATGCATACATATAAATTGCCTATATCTCAAATAGCCATAATAAATGATTTAATTATTTCAATTAGTCTCATTTGTTTGTAGTTAAACTTGCATTTGATTACTGAAAATCGAATATTATGTAGATAGATTTATATATGCACACTTGTTTGTTCAATGTATAATAATTTACATATACCACATCTATATGGAAGAATACATTTTTATAAGTTTAATGAGTTAGGGAGCAATCTCAGAATGAGTCACCCCTGTATAAATTGTAATTGTATTAAATTAAGTTTAAGACCAAAAGGTAAGGATCAGGACCAAAAGGCAATCTTTTTACAGTTACTATTATATAAAAGTTATGTTTAAGATTAGAATCCAAAAAAGACCATTCCTTATTATTATTTGGATAAAGATAGCATTGATGTTTATCCCATATAAAGCAAATGTATATTGTGACACTACAAATCACCACTCCGTTTTCCAAATTATGAAGAATCCCCAAATTACAGTGACCAATATGAGGGCACCACTAGATGTATAACATAGCACTAGATCATGAAGAAACTTCAATGATCATAGTGTTAATTTATTTACACATTGTGGTCACATAATTTTTAAAGCATAATCATATGCAGAATCTACTAATTATAAATTAGGTTCTTACCAGTTAATACAATAGTTGTTAACATTATAACTGAATTAAAGATAAAGACACTTGAGTATGGCTTTAAATATTTAATATATTCATTTTCAATACTAACTACTTTTATAATTCCCTTTCAGAGTACTCTAAACTGACTCAATTAAAATTTAAGATGGAATACAAATGTACATTTTTATTTCCTTCATTACTATTTTAATATGGTCTATTATTAAACATTTTGCATCTTTTTCTGTGGGAACATGCACCACACAAATCCTATGAATGACAGTGACCCAATTTTATTATAGAGACCAGTCTAAATAGGTGTGAATTTTAAGGTGTCTTACTAATAAAAGTGGGCAGTATTGTGCAGCACTCAAACCCTTTACATGAACATTAAATAATTATATTCAATCCTCAATGGATGGTATAGATGGTCATTATTTGCTTACAACCTTTGAGCATCCATTTTACATATACCTGATTCAGGCATAAGTATCTGGTGTTTGCTTCTGGGTGGAATTCTTAACTGATTCTTGCTCCCACTCCTGTTTGTCTTTCAAGATTAATAGTTAATATTTTGGAGGCTCTATACTGTATGGACATTGAACATAATAAATGCATTAAAATTATACATAATTATAATGACTAAATGTAAGTAAAATAACATCATATCTCCCTTTTTAATTCAATCAACATAGCATGAAAAGTCCTTATTAAAAAACCCACACTTTATTGTTGAAACTTGGAATGTACAACTGACTCAGTTAATGAAGTTTAGAATGCTATCACATTAATTAGAATAAAAGTTCCTTAAGTAACAGTTCATATTCACCCTAATTGATCAGCTGTTTCACTTTCATCAAGTGGATACTTTCCATATATGATTTCAGTCCTGAGTTTCTGGTGTGAATCCTTTGTTTTGTCTACTGATTCTTGACATAGCCTCAGTTAGGTAATTGACTTCATCCTTTCTTTGGTTGAAAAGCTCTCAGGCAGCTGCAAGTCTCTGAGATGTTTTTCCCTAAGGGGGAAGTTCTTGATGTCCTCTATCCAGAGAACATTATCTTGGTACTGGTTAATAACACTTTAAAGCAAAAGTTCTGGATTTTTTTACAGAAACAAACACCACAATTTATACATTTTTCAGTGAACAGAATTCACAGTTTGCAATTTATTTTTAGATGCATTTAACACTTCTATTTTTTCCCTTTTATTCTTGCTGCATTTAGAATTAATGAAAAAGTTATTGGTAAATTAGCACAATAGATAGACTCTAGCAATATTTTTAATTACAAATACTTTTTGTATTGCAAATCTCTCTCATTTTTCCTCAACCCATGTTTTTCCAAAAATCACAAAAAAAAAAAAAGCTTTTAACAAAATATTATCTCAAGATCTAATAAATTTAAATAAATTAAAAGAAAAATCCACTGAAGAAATGTTTGTGTTTATGAATACTACCTGTGTAACATTATATTTAAGTTTATTGAAGTCAGGATTAAAGTTACAGCAAATATGTTACTTTATCTATAAATATATTGATATTATGATATATAAAACCTAAAGAATTTTGTTAAAGAACTAAATTTCATATCAATTAATGATTATACTTTATAAACAAATTACTGTTACATGATTTAAAGAAAAATAAATTGTACATCATTTAATAGGTATACTTGTAAATAAATAATTATTGCATACTTTGTTACTGTTTGTGTAAGATTATGTGGTCTACCATGATTTATCAAGAGTAACTTATGTTTTCCATGATTTAGATTGGGTTACAAATGGAGCTGTGTAATGGTTACATTATTATATTAAATACAATATTGTTTAAATGCACATGTATTACTTTATTTCCTGATGCAACAAGACCAGTGGTATCTATGTGAAATAAACAAATAGAAAAAATGCTAAGTCTGAACATTTTATAGTAAAAGTCTCTTATTGTAAATTTTTGCTCATCTAGAATATGGGCATGAATGTATCTGTTATAAACTTCTATTTGCTTGACTTTGATGAATGATATAATTGACTATACAATATTTTTCTCTATATCGTAATTATATTGTAAAACAAAAAAAACAAAAAAGCAATCTGTGCCATGAAGACAACATACAATTATAGGTGTTGTTCCGGAGTGTTCCAGACAATGATCTAACACTGTTGGTGGTGTATCCAGTTATAATTGTATTACACATAATTAACTAATTGCATTTAAAAATATTGAAAATTATTAAAATGGGAATGAAATGATGAAGGATGGAGATCATCAGGAAATATTGAAAGCAAATGTTTTTGAAACTAGCTGTAAAAAAAATTGCTTAGAAACTTCAGATATGGACATTTTTTATCCAGATAATGTTTCTTGCAATCAAATAAAGTATAAGGACATTAATTTAAAAAAACAAAAATTCATGAGAATATGGCAACATCTTTACAATGAGACATTCTGCATATGATTAACACATTATTTAAACAAATGTATATTAATATTAATAACAGAAATAAACCAAACAATGGAAAATAATCAGAAAAGTAGTCAAAAGTAAATGGAGCAAATAAACCAAACTATGCAAGATAATCATTAACATAATCAAAAACAGATGGATGAACAATATAAATATATGACATAAATGCTGAATAATTTTTGCAAACTATTTAAGTAAGAGCCAAAAGTAGATGATTTAAATCAAAATAGATGATGAGTAAAAAATGAAGAAATACAAATTGAAGAAGAAACAATGGATCAAATCATGGACAATGAACAGCATCAATTGCTTTAAAATCAGATAATGAACCAAAAATATATGATAAAATTTTTATTGAATTGTAACTTGGAATAGAATATACATAGATTCAAATAGAAGAACAAATAGCAGAAGGTGAATCTGTTGAACTAACACAAATAGATGATAATCAACTAAAACTACTGAAAGAAATTGAAAGCAAACCAGAAGTGTTGAAATTAAATACCCAAATATAGAAAGATAAGCCTGAAGACTAACAATAAAAGAGAGATAGATCAAAAGAACGTGATGTACTATATAAAGTGTCACCCATAATCTCACAGATGTATATGCAAATACAAATAAAAATAGAGCAAAGTTAACATTATTTCCAAAATAAAATAAAATCACTGTTAACACAAAAACTAAATGAAGACCTGTTTCTGATGCTGATTGATTTATTACATAAAGAAACCAACAACATCAAGCAAACATTAAATTTATGTGTTATATGGATGTATTGTATTTCTACAGAGTTATAAACAACAAGAATTTTACTGATTGTCATCTTTACTTACAACCAGGAAGAAATAAAACACAATTTTTTCCCACACCAATGGCTTTTCCACAGTTTCCACAAAAGAAAAAGCCCCCATATAGACTTTATTATCAAATTAACAGTCAATCTAGATTTATATTGTCAAGCATTGGTGTTCGAGAGGTCAGCGATAGCTGCTTTACAGGCAGTTGTCCCGGATTAGCAGGTTCACTTCCAGGCTGGTGCTATGACACATGAGAAAAAAATCTAGATTCATGTTTTAATCTAGCTACAAGCACTCTGGATTCTCATTTTATTCAAGCTACATTGAATCTTCATTATGATGACTGAGTAGATAAAAAAAAATACAGCTGATTACTGCAATCTATCCTGGATCATTAGAACTTTCATATTATTTTCAAACAAATCTCTAATTAAAATGAATAAATAATGGTTATTTTAGACTTCAAAACAGGTGATTTTTAAGGACATTATGACAACTTACAAATGGAACTGATTGATATTTGCCATTATAAAGAAATCAAACTATGTACTTCTAACAAACTTTATGTTGTAATTTAATAGATTGGGGTGAATGTTTTATTAAAAAATCTACATTTGTGGTTAAGCTTTTATAAATATATTAACAGCATTTTTAGATCCAAATTCACTTTCTTTTTTACTGTATACAGGTTAATTAAATGTTTTATAAAAAAAAAATTGTGTACAAATTTTTATTTAGAAAATAATCAAAGTTTTAATATTCATTTAAGTGTCAACATATAATAAGAGTAATGTAATTATTAGTTACAACTTTATTGGAATTCCAATCTAGTTCATTTGTACATAATTTAGCCCTCTTTTGATTGCAAAGAATTCGATTTTATGTTTGTAGAGCTTATAATCTATATGCAGTTGTTTGACCACTGTCCAATAGTTAAAATATGCTGTTTCTGTATGGTAAATTTATTCAAGTTTTTGATCTATTAAATAAGGAGTTAGACTCTAAGAAACCATCTCTGTAGTGAAGTAGTATTAATTAAATTGGGATTCAGACCTGAAGTGGCTACTATCTAATTTTATCATTGTGAGAAAGATGTAGCAGTTGCATTTATACAATATTAGATATATGCATGTGACTATGCTATGTTAAGAAACATGACTTCAATGAAATGTCACCATATACAAAATTGTATTCACCCTATATTGAAGGTTTGAATTTACTCTGTGGCAAATATGCTCAATCATGGAAAAGATAAAAACATTAAATTAAGATTTATTGAAAGATTAATGTTTTAAAATTAATCAATTAAACTTTAGACAATTTATAAATAATTATTGTTTTTCACCATGCCTGTGAACAAAAAAGAAAGAAAGAAGAAAAAAGAGATTGAAAAAATGGTTTTATTAGAAAAAAAATATAGTTATCTGTTAAATGGCAATTATATTTTGTAATGAGCTATAGTTTGTCATTGATTTAAATAGTGTGTTAACATATTTATATGTATTATTATCTGGTCTACATATTTATTACATGTTCATTTTATCAGAAATAACTTATGTTCTATGTGATCTAATTAAGTATTGCAATTAGAGCTTGTATAGTGATCGTTATTATCCTCTTAAAGATAATAGTGTTTATATATATATATATATATATATATATATATATGCCAGCATATTTTTTGATGTCAGTTGGTAGATATTGTGCGTGTTGAAATATATTATACATGTACAGTTCAATGGTGTCTTGAAATGTATTATACACTTTCAGTTCAATAAACAATATATGTTCTATTCTAACCAATATTTATAAACAAAATATGAGTTATAATATGTTTGTACAAAAGAGTGCTTGGAACAAAATATAGCAAAGTTTATGGCTCTGCTATGCATGATTTATACATTTATTCTAGCCAATAATATCTTCTACTCAAATGAAATGATAGAAATAACATGATTATTCAAAACCATCTGGATTTTTCCAACTAATGTAAATGGGGAAATCACTGTTGCAGTGATAACATTCCAGGTATTGGTGATTTGCATTAGATCTGCCAAAACATATTTGCAAAACATATTATATGTTTTCAGTAAAAATATGTATAAAAATAAAGTTGCAAATGTACCTTAGAAATATATTGCTAACATTTCTTTTGTCAACTTAAATAAAATTAGCTCTAGTTCAGCATAATAAGATTACTTAATATACATTTTGAGATAAATCTAATTTAATTGTAACTAGTTTAAAATGGTGGCATACAAACCAGGCCAGTAAAACAGTCTTTGCATTATATATTCTATTTTTTTGAACCTGTAATATTCATAGAAATAGTAGACATAAATCCAATTTCCCCTTAACAAGCCAGAGTAATGACTCTTCATAACTTATCATTTTTGTCAATTATATACAGTAACAAGCTTTTTTATAATTGTCAATGAAATGACATTTGTCAATAAATTTGATAAAGTTGCATTTTGGGTCCCAACTTTTTAGATAAATATAAAATGATATGATTAACTTATAATCATCTAACTGCAACATGGATGAATTCTGCAAATCGTCTTCTACAGAGCTACTAACAATTAATGAATCTGAGATTACTATCAATCAAACATATTCAGAAGTTAAAATTTTATCTGAATGATTTCTAATTATAATAGCTATTATGTTATTTTTCCCTGACATTATGTCACACTATAATTGGCCAGCTTCAGAAACAGACTTTGTTGCACTGTTAGTTATTCATGTAACTACAACCCAATAATTCCAAGAATTTTATAATCAGTCAGTACAATAATAAAAAACCTTATTAGAAACTCTCTTAATTTTTCAAAATCCCACTCGATTATGAGAGCTTCTTTCTCGGTATTACAATAATGTAGTTCAGCTTCTTTCAGAAATCTACTCAAAAAATACAATATCTGTGCTTTATGAAATTCTTTCCATTGAAATATCACACTTAACCCCACAACCATTACTGTCAGTAGGTAAATGAAATGGTCAACTGAAACTAGGCTTGTATAAAATTGTCATTTAACTGGGTGTACCTCAGACAACATTCATCTTTACATTTCATTAATAACTGAGATAAATGTATGGTGTCATAAGAAAACTGGTAATAAAAGCAATAATAAAAATTGCAAATAAAAAAGAACAGAAAAGTTCTAAATTGCAGATATTTTATCTGGATGGAGCTTAATGCTTTTAACAACAACAACTTGACTTTAAAAAACTATTTTCTTTGCAGTTATAATGCTTTTGTTTATGTTAATTTTGAAGTTTTTACCCCAATAATATTCAAATGCTGTCAATACTCCATCACATATTTATAGGCAATTACTACATCAACATATGGATTCCTATGGTACCTTTAACTGTTTCAAGAAAAACGTGATAAACAACAAATTAAATCAGTGCCAATATTTGTTAGAATGATTCGCATCTTCTAAAAAACATAGGAATGATTCTCATTTTGAAAGGCAATGTGTTTCTGGTCATCATTATGTAAAAATATCTGCCAACAATGGGTGATAAGATAAACAGTAGTATTTTTTTCTTCAAATTTGATTAACAGCTCCTAAATGGTAAGTGTGACATCTCTTTCAAGTGGTGTAAGGCAATATAAGAACTTGGCATTTAAACCAGATGCATACAGATCCATACATTTTATACATTGTAATTAATGGATTATTATAAAGTAGAAACATTTTTTATAATGTTGCACTCAATAATCTGGCTTAATTGATCATCTACTTTTGTTTTGTGGCTAGAGGGTATGGGGTATAACTTGCAATCAGATATACTTCAACCTTTCAAATGGACGTAATGTATATAATCCTTAATAATTCCAAGTTGCTTAGAAAAAATACTTTTATATTCACACAATTGGTAAAATTGATTTTTAGTTTCAATAGATAACAAACTTTTATAACTTTAATTAATATACAAGGTCAATAGACATCTCCTGGACATAAACTAGACTTATTTATTGATGAAATACAAGGTGAGTAAAATTACAGTGTTCATATTGACACTTTCATTTTGAAGTTGTCAACACTATTAAATCTGTGCATGAAATCATATCCTAAAGCTCACCCATGTATAAGCCCTAGCATAAATAAAAACACGTGTTTTATGCATATCAATTTATATATAAACTAGCCAACATTTTCTGGGTAAACAATTTGGCTTTCCCATTATTTTCTAATATAACTTTCAATTACCTGAAGAGTAAAGTTGGAATTGATGGCTCCTGATAAACTAATTTATTTAATATGTTTCTAAGATAATTAGATTTGACTACCTGTATTCATCAAGGTTTTGCTTTGAATTCTCTTAAATAAGATATTTATTTCAGAGTAATTATTCACAATTAGGCAATAATAAAGTGACTCAGGTTTAAATTCTTCTTGAATTAAAATGAATAAAATTTAATTGTTCAAATACCTTGTTCTTCCTCAAATTAATTTTCAGCCCCCATTATGAAAAACATTGCCTTGAGATTTATACTAATTTAACATATTAGTTTTACATATTATCCTGGATGTCTTAATAGCAGTACTTGGCATGATAATGTTAGCACACTTTCCAGGTGGCAATTAATTCTCTTGTTGAAACATTATTTTTTAAACCATTTGGGTGGCTATCATCTGGCAATCTTTTTTTCTGAACTGATGACCTACCATTTTTGTTGGGTTGCATCTCAACAGTGATTTTTATTTAGGATATAAATAATACTTCCAATGATGTAGCTTGGGATTTCCTTCTGAGGCATATGTGCAACTTCTTCATAAAATTCACATCATCACTTCTTGAAGCTCACAACTACTTTTAACACATGATGATTGGAAGGTATTAGGAATTACTTGTTGTGCCATGGCAAACTTCATTGTAGTATAGGGATAATTTGCATTTCTAATAACTTTCACATCTTAAGATTGGCTAACATTTGGCAAATATACTGGGTTTAACTACCCCTGATGGCAAATATATCTAAAATGTGTCAATGTACTGCTTTTCCTTGTTTCAAATGTTGGTCATAATGGTGAAATAATCTGGAACTTGTGAAATAGTGACCTCCACTGCTTGCTAACAATGGCCAGTTTCTCCCACTTAACAATACTGCTCAAATCAAGTAATTTCTCTATCTTATTGAGATACTTATATGAGTTTTCATTATAATTCCTCTTGAACACTTTTAATCTGATAAATTTGGACATATCTAAAATAATGGCAATTTGGTATTATAATCATTTTCTGATAAATTCTTATTAAAATATCAATTCCTTGTTTGAATTATATCTAAAGCAAACCCTGTTCTTTTAATCATCACTACTAATATCATGTCAGAATTAGAAATAATCTCCTGATTTCATGATTCTGGCTGCTTTGAATTGCAGATCATCCATCTTATTCTCCAAGATCACATTGCAGTCATCCATTTCATTCAGAATCTGTTTAAATCTACATTCTTATTCATGGTTGACAGATTCAAGCTAATCTTGGATTTACATTCACTCAAGCTTATACTTATACTGATCAACTTCTTAACCAAGACTATGACATATTTCTCCACAGTTGCTAACCTAATAGTAATAATGACTATCTAAATTCATCTGACTCACCAATCTTTAAATTCTTTAGGCATTAACTCTTTCCAAGTCTTAATAGATTTTAAGTTAATCATTCTTCTTTCAATAAGTTGAATAATATTCTCTTGACACCTGTTGAGATCATCTTTCATAGACACGCCTACATGATTTTTTCATTTACTGTGACAAATGATTAATATTTGTGCTGCATTTCTGGGTCACAATTTTGGATCTATCATTAATAACACTAAAAATGTCTTTCCTCTGTTTGTTGGAAGGAACCTTTATTTCTTGTTTAAAGTTTTTGTGGACTTAGGAAGAACACTTCACTTCCCTCTTAAAATTCATATCTATACGGAATGTTTAGCTTTTTATTAGCATTTGCTCTCAGAATTTTTCTATTTGGTGTTCATATTTTTCACATGCAACTTAAGTTCTAGTTAGAGAATTCTTGATGATTTTTAATTCTTTCCAAAAGTTTCTAGATTTTTTTACATAGTGAATTTTGCATATAAATGGATGAGAAGTGTCCACATGAATGTATTATATTAGTGTGTATTTTTAAAATTATATTTAATTTATTATTTATTTTAATTGTGGTGGTCAGAAAAAAAATGATGCAATCCTTGTAAGAATATTCTCGAATGAAATTAAGACAATTGACCGGAGACACATTAGTCCGAATTAAAATGTTATAATTTTATAACAGTAATGTAAAAATTCATTAGTGGAAATTTTATCCACTTCAAACTTGTTTTAAAATTTTAGGTCATATTTTAAAACAATCATTTGAGAAATTTTAACAGGATTTTATTGTCTTTAAAACTTACTTAAACAAAAGGTGCATACGGTCAGAAAATTCCAGATCCACTAAGTGCATAAAGTGCCTCAGATCTACCAGCTAAGTGCTTTCCAAGACAAATGGAAAAATAGTATAAATACTGCTAGATTTGAATCCAGAAGGAGAGATTAATAACATTTAAACAGCAGTGGTAGAGATAATCCATGCTTGTTGTGACAATAATTCAATGTATAGTGAGTAGTGGAAATTTTCACCTTTCTCTGTTCAAACATGTTCTTTCCCACAATCATCACTCAGGATCCCATTACCCATGAGCTTTAATATGCTTAAAGACTGAATAATTAAATGCTAACTACCTGACTGACCACATCTAACTAGATCTAGTTCACCAATCCCAATGAACACTGAATCATCAAGGGTTGCCACTAATTTTATAAAGATGAAAAAAATCTATCCACTGCCTAATGTCTAAACTCTTAAATTCAGCCTTCTATAATTATTTTTAATAACTTTGTATATAATTTAAAATATCATTTAATTAGCTGGTTCTTCAACCAAAAATTTAATATTTTGTTAAAATGATCTGTAATTCACTTACCACTAGCTTGTATATAACTCTATAGAACCCTCTTTAATTTCTTTTTATTATTGAGCCACTATTAAATAAATGTAATATTTTTCTTCCACCTTCATGTGGCAATAATATTTTATAACTTTTATTATCATGTTTTATATATACTTAAATATGCCAATAAGTCCTCAAATTCTCCAGTGTCATTTTTCTTTTATTTTTATTTCCCCCCTCTATGGGGTGACTAGATTAAGTTGAATTAAAACATATTTTATTTTTATCTTAGAAAACGCTTGCAAATTTGGGGAAAACAAATTAATTATTTTATAATGTCATTGTAGAACAACAGAGTAAAACTCTGTTTTTCTAAGAATTTTTTTTTTATTTTATTTAAATAATAAGTGCTAATCCTAAAAATTCAAATTTATTATATGAAATTAAATCTGTTTATTCTCAAATTAATAACTACCACCCCATTTGTATATGTATAATTATGTTTATTCTAATAAAAGCACTTATTACCGAATTCTCATATTTATTTAAAATTGTGGGAAGTTTATAGATAAATTAAAGTACTGGGGAATGGTAGTCTCTATTTTAATGATTATGTATTTAATAATCCATTACTGTTTAGTATTTAAATCATACACTATTATGTTGGATATTCCCAATATATATATATATATATATTGGGAATATCCAACATAATAGTGTATGATTTAAATATATATATATATATATGTAATATAGAAATCAATATATATATCAAAATACAGTACAATTTATATAAATTATATTCTTTTAGAAGTACTTTCGACTATACACTTTGTAGTCTTTATCAACTATATAACGTTGAATAATCAAAATGAGAGTTATGAGGGTTGTCTCGTTTTGATTATTCAACGTTATATAGTTCATAAAGACAACAAAGTGTATAGTCGAAAGTACTTCTAAAAGAATATAATTTATATAAATTGTACTGTATTTTGATATATATATTGATTTCTATATTACATATATTGTGAAACGAATACAGATATCAAACTTTATTTATAACATATATATATATTGAAGCAGTCAGATCTGAGTTCGATCCTAGCTTCATGACATCTAGCCATAAGCCCACTTCAAACCCTAGTACTAACCTTAAATTTCCAATGCAATGGAGTTTTTTATGTACAATCCACGCTAATTTCCATAAAGAAAACTTATTTTATAAATGCGTATTAAAATTAATTCTTTCAGATTTAAATTGATCAATTCTATTAATAAATTCATGAAAATTATTCATGAATTTATATATATTACAACTGCATGGATTGTGTGTATATATTTGTAAATTTGAAATATATATAATTGTTCGAAAGTTTCATTGCGTTGGGAATGTTTGATTTTATTTTTAAATAATTTGGTAAAGTTTTATTGATTAAAAGCTACATTCTTTCGATAAGCTTTCAGATTTTCCCTTTCCAAAAACAACAGTTAAAGTTTTATTAATTAGAAAAAAAGATAAGGATTTCCTAATTAAAATCATTTTCTGATTTTAAAAATTCATTTTCTAATTAGAAAATAAATTCAAGTTAATGAATTTGAAAGCCTTATCGAAGGAATGTATCTAAAAACAACCAGCAAATCTAAAAACATTGATAATGAAAGAAACGCTAGCCTGAAGGCATCAGAGGACAGTATATAGAGCTCAGAAAAGTTTGGATAGGGGACAGCCATCTTTGTTGTAGAGAAGTGCAGCAAACTCTGTGCGTTTTAAATAGTGTTTCGATAAAGGTAAGGGGCTAAACATCAGGAATCTGGCTATTGGTTCCTAAAGTCCCCTGAAAATCTTCAATGGAGCTGCTGAATCTTTTCCAGACAAATCATGCTGCCAAAATCAAATAAAATGCTGTTCAAGTAATCAACTAAATGTGTGCCTGCATTTTTACCAACTCAGACGTGTAACCTAAGGATCCAGCCCAGAAGAAATGGGTAATATATTTCCATAATGAATCTTAAACTTTCTGGCCAGTTCTGAACTTTACTTTACACTCCCTTTAAGAGCTCTTTTCATTCTATAAATGTCATAATCTCTGTGTAATAATCTCTGTGTAAACTTACTTTTATTTATGCTATTATATCATAATTCTCTCAACTTCTAGTCTTTAACTTTCCTTTCTGACGTGGTGGTTCATTTATTTTATTATGTATATTTATTGAGTAAATTTGTTAATGTTGTTATTTTTAATGATATGCCAATAATCCTTCGACTCGATGATCTCCTTCATTTTCTTTGCCTTATACAAGTAATATAAACTTAATTCTGATAGTTAATTCTCGCCCATTAGAACTAGATTTATACGGTTCTATTAATCATTGAGTCGAAAGAAATTATTAAATGTGTGTTATTTTTATAATTGGCTAATAATAAATTATTAGCTCCATTTCTAATCTATGCCCCAGTTATTTTTTTGTGTTTACCAATATGTATTTATTCATATATATAATGTTAAAATATTTTTGCAAAAGGGACGAAAAAGGAATCAAATATATTCTAATTCAAATTTCAATTACTTGCTATTTAGATTCAGGAAGGGGGCGTAATTAATTGGATTTACAAATACTTTAAATAATTTTAGTTAAAAGCTCATTTGACTTTGATTAAATTGATCAAGTCATCATGTAGAGCATTCTATAATTGGGTTTTATTTTTCAAACGATGACTATCAAGTCATCATCTTTGAATGTTGCTGATGTAGGGCAATCTTCCACTCCGTCAGGCTGGTCGGTGATAATATTTCTGTTATTTTAAATTATCGAGGAAGAAAGCACTTCCTCTCCTGTTCATATTAGTCAGAGGGCATAAGACTTGTCATATGCAAGCCACCATAGGACTTAGATTATCGACCAGCTATCGTTTTTCAATTTCATTTTATAGCTCATAATTTGTCAGCACCATTGCCTCTATGTTCCGGTAAAGCGCGCTCTGATGCTCGTAATTCGTGATGAAGTGATTTAAATTAAAGTCCAACAAATTCTCCATTATATCTCAAAATAAGTTCTCTAATAAATATCAAAGTTATGCCCTAAAATATGTATCTTGCTCTTCATGAATGGATTTGCGAATGTGAAAATAAATATCACATTCTTTCGTATAAAATTAGAGTAAAAATTTCCTTTACTAATGAATACCTTTATCTGCCTTTTATTCCTTGTTGGGGGCATAGACATAGACTTTCAAATATTGCGTAATATTCATTGGCATATAATAAGTACCACCACTCTTATTATATTATAAATTCTGTTAAAGGCTAGAGGTGATTAATATAATCATTATTTACAATTCAAACAAAACAAATTATGATTATTAAATATTTTCTAAACACACTTGGTTTCTTAGTTCTATATCTTTTATTCAATAATTATTTTAAATGTTAATGCTTGCTGTCTGTGTTGGCAACCCGAACATATACATATGATTCGATTTAAAATCCTTTTTAGTCAGTTTATTATCAGATATTAATGTCAGTTCAGGGGTCTCTGATCCTCACCAACCATTGAGCTCGTTTCTTGGCGCATAGCACTGTGCCGTCAATTTAGATTTCTACTAATCTGAGCTGTTGAGTTGGGTTTGAATTCAGTTTGGTTCAGCTGAGTTTGGATCCGACTTGCAGTTCTTTTGGTGGGTTTTTCGAATGGTACATGGTTATGTTTTTGGCTGCCCAATCGTTGTGGCTTGATTTAATAAACCCCACACATGCCCTGGAGATAGTAATTATGATTTTAGTTACTCAGTCAATTGATATCTCAATAAATTAAATGTTTCTGTAGAGTGATATTTTTGTTGTATATATTTAAGAGAAAAGTTATGCGATTTATGACACATAACTGAAATGATTAAATAAACTAAAATCTCATTTTGTAATTTTCTTTCTTATAATTAAATGTTTTCAAGATTATTTTTTTAAATGCTCAGTCAGTAATAGAATTTGTTTGTTAAAATCCGTAATAGTACTGTTGGTTAAAATAATAAGAGAGAATATATATAAAATAATTATACATGTACTATATCAGTATATATATATATTATACGTTTGTTTATGCGCGTTCATGACAGTAGGAAGAATATTGTTAGAAAAGTAGTAAGAGTCCATAGATCAAAGGAAGGGGTAAAATAAATGAAATAGTTTGTCTGTGTCAAAATTAATTATATGTATCTCAGTTTAGTTTTAAATTTCAAAGTATTGCTTGCTAGCACATATATTAACATTCGCTCCATATTCTTAGTAGTCTCAAAGTAGGCAAAGACCTTCAAACTGGGAATTATCTGTCAAGTGGTCCAATGCAGTGTGACATTACACTTTAATGACAATAATTTCTAGAGTAACCTCAAAGCAGGTGAAGACCTTTTGTGTGCACCAAGCAGCCAGATGCAGTTGGCAAAATGCTTAAATGGTTTACACGTTCTTATGCTAGCAAGATCAAAAATGATATCAACAAATAAAAGTTATTGTGTAATATTAATTTTGACATTTTTTTTTCTTTGTGTGTGAAAGCCTCATGCTTAGTAAAAATGAAGTAATGAACTTCTATATTTAAACTCAGGTCAGGAACGCGTCAGTTGGTAATAAATAATAAATATTCATCAATAGAATTGTTTTATCAAAATTAAGTCAATCATATGTGGTTTGGGGGTCAATGGGTTATTTCACATGCCCTATTGATATCATTTTGCTCACTGGCGCCCATATAAATAAATTTGTCAGCAAATTTGATTGTCAGCACAGTAGTGGGTCAGTTGTCTAAATAATAAAAACCAAATGTGTCCAATACAGAGAATTACTTGTGCAACCTGCTAATATATATATGAATATTTGTATATCACTAATTATTTGTATAGTTTTTTTTTCAGACATGGGAGAACAGTTGAACAGAGGGAAAGTGAGTAATGTTTGTTTCTTATCTTTAATAGTTTTTTCTAAATAAAATATATGTCTCATTCAAAGAATTAATAGAAAGAGCTAACCAAGAAAACATAGGCAAACTAAAACTAAACTAAAGAAGGCAGATTACATAGATTGGGGAAATAATGTGCAGCAGCTAATGAAGTTAGGGACAATGGGATCAGTAGTCAGAGACGTAACTAAATGTACTAAAGAAAAAAGTTATTATTTAAGTATACAGAGAGTGTCATAAGTTGTGATTCACACTGTCTATTATATTATTTACTTATTTTCAAAAATCGAAGAGACACTTTACATACGATCCTCAGAGAAATGAGAGAAGACAGGAAGCTAATGATGATGATGATGGAAAGGATTTTAAGGCTTGAGGAAGAATGAGGCATCCAAACCAACTCAAAAACAGAGAATGTAAAGCATCAGCAAGAAATAAATCCATATGAAGCCCAAAAATTGATGATGAAGATGATCAGACCACACCAAAAGAAGTTGTGGATAGCAAAGAGGATGACAGTGGAGAAGTTGAGTCAAATCAAGAAACAGTTAAAGAAGCTGATATAAATACAGAAAGGGAAAAAGATGTTCAGACCACTAGTACAATAAAACCAAAAGTAGAAATGGGACAGATGATAAATCCTCAGCTTAGTATGAGGACTTTACAGATGCCATTCCCTGGATCCTCAATACAGACTCAAATTTTCAAAGAAGATCCAGGAGGGAACCCCCTCACTCATTTAGATAATGTTAAAGAATTTTTTTGTGCATTCAGTCACAGAAAAGGCCATAGAATTACTGACTGCAATAGACTATGGGAACTTGACGCGAACCAGAAAAGACCAAGACTACGACCATTATCAAAGGTTAAAACCATATGTGCCACCTGATCCAGAGAAACAATAGGACAACCATTAAAGGAATGACAGATATATATGCAGATGACCAACTGACACGACAATAGGGAAAATGAGACTTGATTATTGAACCGATTTATTATAAGCTTATTATAAGCTAGATAATATTTTAAAAAAATGATCACAGTGAGACATGTATAATTTTCTAGTTTGTACAGATGATATTATTCATGCTCATGCTGTTCTCCCAGAGTCTACTAACTAGTCGAGTACACTTATGCGACTGTATCACGTATAAGTAAAGAGATTTTTTTTTCATTGTTTTTTTGAAGTGAAATGAAATGAAGCAGTCGGATCTGAGCTTGATCCTAGCTTCATGACATCTAGCCATAAGCCCACTTCAAACCCTAGTACTAACCTTAAATTTCTGATGAAATGGGGCTTTATACGTTCAATCCACGCTAATTTCCATAAAGGAAACTTATTTTATAAATGTGTATTAAAACTAATTCTTTCAGATTTAAATTGATCAATTCTATTAATAAATTCATGAAAATTATTCATGAATTTATATATATTACAACTGCATGGATTATGCATATATATTTGTAAATTTTAAATATATGTAATTGTTCGAAAGTTTCATTGCATTGGGAATGTTTTAATTTATTTTTAAATAATTTGCTAAAGTCTTATTGATTAAAAGCTACATTCTTTCGATAAGCTTTCAGATTTTCCCTTTCCAAAAGAACAGTTAAAGTTTTATTAATTAGAAAAAAAGATAAGGATTTCCTAATTAAAATCATTTTCTGATTTTAAAAATTCATTTTCTAATTAGAAAATGAATTCAAGTTAATAAGTTTGAAAGCCTTATCAAAGGAATGTGTATAAAAACAACCAGCAAAACATTCATAATGAAAGAAGCGCTACCCTGAAGGCATCAGAGGACAGTATATAGAGCTCGGAAAAGTTTAGAGAGGGACAGTCATCTTTTGTGTATAGAAGTGCAGTAAACTCTGTGTGTTTTAAATAGTGTTTCGATCATGGTAAGGGGCTAAACATCAGGAATCTGGCTATCGGTTCCTGAAGTCCCCTGAAAATCTTCAATGGAGCTGCTGAATCTTTTCCAGAAAAATCATGCTGCCAAAATCAAATAAAATGCTGTTCAAGTAATCAACTAAATGCGTGGCTGCATTTTTACCAACTTGGATGTGTAACCTAAGGATCCAGCCCAAAAAAAATGGGTAATATATTTCCATAATGAACTTTAAACTTTCTGGCCAGTTCTGAACTTTACTTTAACTCCTTTTAAGAGCTCTTTTCATTCTATAAATGCCATAATCTCTGTGTAAACTTACTTTTATTTATGCTATTATATCGTAATTCTCTCAACTACTAGTCTTTAACTTTCTTTTCTTACATGGCGGTTCATTTATTTTATTATGTATATTATTGAGTAAATTTATTAATGTTGTTATTTTTAATGATATGCCAATAATCCTTCGACTCGATGATCTCCTTCATTTTCTTTGCCTTATACAAGTAATATAAACTTAAATCTGATAGTTAATTTTTGCCCATTAGAACTAGATTTATATGGTTCTATTAATCATCGAGTCGAAAGAAATTATTAAATGTGTGTTATTTTTATAATTGGCTAATAATAAATTATTAGCTCCATTTCTAATCTATGCCCCAGTTATTTTTTTGTGTGTTTACCAATATGTATTTATTCATATATATAATGTTAAAATATTTTTGCAAAAGGGCCGATAAAGGAATCAAATATATTCTAATTCAAATTTCAATTACTTGCTATTTAGATTCAGGAAGGGCATGATGATTGGGGCATAATTAACATGATTTACAAATACTTTAAATAATGTTAGTTAAAAGCTTGTTTGACTTTGACTAAATTGATCAAGTAATCACATAGAGCATTCTCTAATTGGGTTTTATTTTACAAACGATGACTATCAAGTCATCATCTTCGAACGTTGCTGACGTAGGGCAATCTTCCACTCCGTCAGGCTGGTCGGTGATAATATTTCTGTTATTTTAAATTATCGAGGAAGAAAGCACTTCCTCTCCTGTTCATATTAGTGAGAGGGCATAAGACTTGTCATATGCAAGCTGCCATAGGACTTAGATTATCGACCAGCTATCGTCTTTCAATTTCATTTTATAGCTCATAATTCATCAGCACCGTTGCCTCTCTGTTCCGGTAAAGCCTGCTCTGATGCTCATAATTCATGATGAAGTGATTTAAATTAAAGTCCAACAAATTCTCCATTATATCTCAAAATAAGTTCTCTAATAAAGATCAAAGTTATGCCCTAAAATACATATCTTGCTCTTTATGAATGGATTTGCGAATGTGAAAATAAATATCACATTCTTTCATATAAAATTAGAGTAAAAATTTCTTTTACTAATGAATACCTTTATCTGCCTTTTATTCCTTGTTGGGGGCATAGACATAGACTTTCAAATATTGTGTAATATTAATTGGCATATAATAAGGACCGCCACTCTTATTATATTATAAATTCTGTTAAAGGCTAGAGGTGATTAATATATCATTAATTACAATTCAAACAAAAGAAATTATGATTATTAAATATTTTCTAAACTCACTTGGTTTCTTAGTTCTGTATCTTTTATTCAATAATTATTTTAAATGTTAATGCTCACTGTCTGTGTTGGCAACCCGAACATATATATATGATTCGATTTAAAATCCTTTTTAGTCAGTTTATTATCAGATATTAATGTCAGTTCAGGGGTCTCTGATCCTCACCAACCATTGAGCTAGTTTTTTGGCACATAACACTGTGCCGTCAATTTAGATTTTTACTAATCTGAGCTGTTGAGTTGGGTTTGAATTCAGTTTGGTTCAGCTGAGTTTGGATCCGACTTGCAGTTCTTTTGGTGGGTTTTTCGACTGGTACAATATATATATATATAGGTTATCATTCATTCGTCCTTAGTGTTTAAAATATTTATGTCTTTCCTTCCAGCATTGTATGCAAACAGCCCTCCATGTTCAAATACACATATATGTGTCTTCGTGATTTGTTCCCCAAGATTTTTGGTAATCCGGATCCCTTATATTCATTCCAAGTCTAAGAACACAGCTGGCAACCGCCCACCATGGGACTTATTCCTCATATGAGGTATTGACATAGTATTGCTCCAGAAAGATCTGGCCTATAGTTATTAATAGCCAACACCTTCATTCTGTGAACCGAACCTGCCAAAAGTAGCAGAAAGAATTCATTCATCACTTTCATTCGTTAATTTGGAAGCACATTTTTGGATCCAAGATTGGATCATTTAATTCTTCCATCATGCATATGCTGCTCTCTTAAAGTTCTCACCATAAGGCAAACCTATGAATGTCCATAAACTGTAGTGTTATGATTCAACTAAACATTTTTTTTATGTTCATTAATAGTTTCATGTTCACATATTTTAATGATGCAATTATATATACATTAATGATCTATCCCACACATGCTTCTCACTCAGTATAAACTGAGAGTAGTTATTTATATCTTTAAAGTATATTTTTGTCATAAAATTATCATCCTAAATATTCGGTCAAGTGCTATATTTTCTTCTTTCTGCGAGTGAATTGGTATCTCAAAAATATATTTCCTCATAGCACTAAATCAACTGTTCATCAGTATCTTTATAAATTATTGGCATATGAGCTAGCCACAATAAAATAGAATAATAATTAAAGTTGTCATTTTCTAAGTTATAAACAATTTCATGTGATTTACCTGCCACTGTATAAATGTCAATCAAATTATATGTTTGTTAAGAGGCCAATGTGATTTTTGCATATTTTATATAAATTAATAAATTTTATATATCTCATAACTTACAGAATCATTGTTTCTTTTTACTTAAAATATTAATATTATAGTTATTATATTATGCTCGCCCTGACTAGATAATCTCCCATTAATTTTATAGATATAATTAATATAAAAGATTACAACCTTTAAATGAATGAGTCAAACATATATTTTATACTAAAATATTCTGTTATATAACTTCAAATTAGTGTCTTTTTGTGTCTCTGCTTTGTGATGCTGGTGGAGAGAGATAAATTAGATTGATATCATCGGAATTGTTGCTCATAAGTTGGTAGATCTGGAAAATAGGCCAGAGTTCATGAGTGTTCATGACTTATGTATCTTGCACATGATTGGACTCTAGGTACTTTTGCCTAGATGCTAGATCTTGTTATATGAACAGACAAAAGTGACTGGTACCATAATGTTTATTCACATAATCATCAACTTATAAATGTTTGCAGATTAGAATATATACGATCTTGATGCAACATTTTAGTTTTTGGCTTGCCCAATTCATGGGATCTAATCATAATTTTGTGTTCCAAGAAAAAAAAGTAGTTATCATTTCTAAGTCATACCTATTGTTTATGTTTATTTATTCCATTGTAATATATATGCTTGGATTCCAATTTTTCGATTATATATCTATAATATGTAAATAGAAGAAGAAAAAAATTTAATTAAATGTAATTAATTTATCGATTTATTTTTAATTCTAGCAAGGTTGCGAACTTCCCCAGAAGAATCAAATAGACTAAAACAAACCAAGTTAGAAAACTGGATAGCTCTACAAAGTAATTATTATTATTATTATTATTATTATTATTATTATTATTATTATTATTATTATTATTATTATTATTATTATTATTATTATTATTATTATTATTATTATTATTATTATTATTATTATTATTATTATTATTATTATTATTATTATTATTATTATTATTATTATTATTATTATTATTATTATTATTATTATTATTATTATTATTATTATTATTATTGTTGTTGTTGTTGTTGTTGTTGTTGTTGTTATTAAGTTTCAACAATAATAAACTTTATTAATCTTTTTAGTTACATAGTATTACAATGCCACTTAATTGTAGCAAGATACACGTTTAATCCTATTATTGTCAGTTCAATTTTGAGTGCTACAATATTCATTGTTAAAAGTACATATTTATATAGGCAATTTGTACATGATTCTGTCCACTTTAGAAGGGTCAATTAAGCACATTATTGTCCAATAGGAGCGTATTCTGCACCATACTTTCTTCAATTCTTAGAAAATAGATCTAATTTCATCATTGTTTTTTGATTTCAAATCTCGTAGTATATCATGGAAGACATTATATAAATTTCTTTATCTCACAACCTTTATATTCTTCTAGTTTGTCCTTCAAACCCAAAGTCCCATGATCATATTTGTGATCATTTACAGTTTATTCATAAACCAGCAACTTCATTCTTTATAACTTTGCTGTTTGTCTGAGCAGGGACCAAGTAGTTGCATAAATATATGAGCTGGTGATCTGCTTGTCTCTAACTTGAATTTTTATCAACTTATTATAAAATGTGGCTGGATGCCATCTGGGGTTATTACCCAATAAGAAAGCACACCTAGTGCACCAAAGTGCATATAAGACAAATGCTGAGGCCCTTATGGCTGGTACAGACCAATCTTTGTAAGTTGACAATTTGCATCATTGTAGTGTTTTGTTTTCTATATTTCTCTTGCAGAATGCATCTAGTCTGCTCCATGGCCTTGCAGTTGAAAATTATTTGCTGTAAAGTCTCCTCAGTCATATGGCAAAGGCCACAGAATGGCTCAACTGACCTGTACATTCTTCTGTGATGTAAAAAATATTTAGTAGGTAAAGCATTCAAATTCATTTTGATTATAAAATGTAGGAACTTAGGTTCTAGTTGCCATATTTTGTATTGTTTGCTCAGGTATTTGTTTCCTATTTTTAGTATTGTTGGGATCTCCTCATTGTAATTATTTTGATGTATAAACTTATATATTTCCCAATATTTATACGTTTGCTCAAATTGATCTGGGATTGTTGTTTTTCTCCTGCATTGGTAGATGGTGACTGCCAAAAAACAATCTTTTGGAGGAGGTCTATCTGTGGGTGTTTTCTGCTCTAAGTGTCTTAATTTAAAAAATTTAGTGAGTATGGCAATTATAGCATTCCTTGTTTTGAATGTTTGAAATGTTTGTAAGCTATGCAACCCCAGTCCATTTGATATAAGAGGGTGATTGAGTTTTGCCATTGAAACTGTCACTGTCTTTTTCCCCAGATGAGCTTGCAACATATGAAATTAATGCATGCCATAATTGTTTTTGAAAAATCAACTACAGGCATGTAATATGCTATATTGGTTATTATAAGCTTGTTAATCAGTTGCACCTTTGCATATATGGAAAAAATGCCTTTCTTAGTGATTTGGCTATGCTTTTGACTTTTTCTTTGAGCTTGACTTGGATCTGACATCTCATTCCAGTGGCTCCTAGAAAAAAAGCAAAGCCTAGAAAAATGGAGTAGGTTTTGCTTGATACATTGGCCCACATGGCCTTCCAGTGAGTAGCATCCAGGCTGCAGTCTTTTCTAGATTTATTCTCATCCTGTATTGTTTTGAGAATTGTTCAAGCACTGCCTGGACCTGTGGTATTTGCTACTTGGATGTCAAGAAGACTGTGATATTATCCATGTATTCAAGACATAAAATCTTCTGTGTTGTACCAAGTATTTGAACTCCAATGAATATGCTATTGATTTTTTCAATAAGTGGATTGATATAATAAATAAACATTAATGCCCTCAGAGGAGACCCCTGGGAAAGTGATTGTGTTGGGATAAATGAGAGTGAATTTTTGCCATTCATAGTAACATAAAGTTCTCTGCTCAGTATCAAGTTTGCAGTTAAATATAGCAGACCTTTGGGTATTTTAGTAATCTTGAGCATATCCAGTAGCACAGAAATTCTCAGTGAATCGAAAGCTGAAGCAATATCTATCTGCACCACCACTGTGCTGTATTTCTTCCTCACTCTAGTAGCTATCACCATGGTCTTGAATAACAATACTGATTGCACTATTGATGATGTCTTTTTTGCAAATTGTGATTCACTGATGGTCAGTAAAATATAGGGCTCAATCTTATCTTTTATAATCTTTTCCAATATTAATAGGAAGTGGTCCCATAGATATTGGTATAAAGCTCATTTGGCATTGGTATGCCTTTCTTTTTTTTATTATATGGCACTATTGCCATGGGATATATTCCTGTTGTTGGCTTAATTTCTTGAGCAAGGTGGTTTGCTAAATCCTTGAGGTATTTAGCTGTAAAAAAAACTTAAATGCTTGAGAATGAACAGTGGTATTCCATGGCCACCTGGGTGACAAGCATTGCTGATAGTTTTCATTTTCTCTATTATATCATTTTCACTAACTGGTAATTCACTCTCAATCTCTCCAAACATTTTTGACAGGAAGAAAATGTGAGGTTCAGCACTTAACTTTTTTTGAAAGTATTTGAACAATGGTATGATTATGTTATGGCCAGTGAACATACCTATCCTCAGTCTGGGTGGACATTGGCACCTTTAAGTATTATTATTATTATTATTATTATTATTATTATTATTATTATTATTATTATTATTATTATTATTATTATTATTATTATTATTATTATTATTATTATTATTATTATTATTATTATTATTATTATTATTATTATTATTATTATTATTATTATTATTATTATTATTATTATTATTATTATTATTATTATTATTATTATTATTATTATTATTATTATTATTATTATTATTGTTGTTGTTATTGTTGTTGTTGTTATTGTTGTTGTTGTTATTGTTGCTGTTGTTGTTGCTGTTGCTGGTGTTGTTGTTATTTAATATTTTTCCTAAGAGGAAGATTAATTAGAGGCTTCCGTACATTGTGTATTACCACACTGGGTTGACTATAAAGGTAAATAATCCTATAAGTCAACCCAATGTGGTGATACACAATGTTTGGAAGCCTCTAATTAATCTTGCTCTTAGGAAAAATATTAAACAACAATAATAATAAACATCACATTATCACTATTTCTTATGCTAGCATATTACAGTTATTAAAACAGGAAAAACTCTTCATACAGTAGTGCCACTCAGGGTCAACCAGAGTAATCAATGGATGCCAGAAGGCTTGTGCATAAAATCCCTATCTAGTGCCTACTCATCCAATATCCTCAGAAACTAACTACAAGCCAGAAACTAGTCTGGGGATATTGGATGAGTAGGCACTAGATAGGGACTTTATGCACGAGCCTTCTGTCATCCATTGATTACTCTGATTGGCACTGAGTGGCACTACTGCATAGAGAGTTTTGCCTGTTTCAGTAATAATAAATTAATTAGCCTTGCTCATATAAAAAAATTGAAGAATGCAGGAGGATTTGAATCACCACTCATATATAAATATATCAAATTTTTGCAATGTCTTGTCTTTGACAGAATAGCTCAGCTGTTTAGAATGTTTGCCTTAAATTCGATATTCAAGAATCTAAATGGGGGAATATTGTCACTGTACATATAGGCCAGCAACACCTGAAGAAGAGGAGAATAATACTACTCAAAAATGTTGTTTAATTACTAATCTGTGTTGTCTATTTGGGTGTTATTACTAACAAGTTCTTTGTATTTGGAAAGTTTAAATAAAGTTTAAAATTTTCTTTACATTCAACATTCACTCAAAGATGATGAAAATAGTACAACATATCAGATCTATATGGTAAAAAATAGTTCTAAACAGCATTTTTTTTCTTTTCAGCATTGGATACGTGAAACACTGCTTCTTATGTTGAGACTTCAAATAAACTAAAGTAGATTACATTGCTTGATCTAGACTAGAGTGAAACTCCTGGTTGCTTGTTTTCAATCTATTTATACCTATTTGATGTTGTTCAACAATATGTTTTTCAAACAATGAATTTGTCACCAGCTAGTTACAATATTTGACTTCTTTTCTTACAACAATATGTTTTTTGAAAAAAATTCTGACAAATTCACACATATTTGAAAAATATATCTTGGCTTGATATATAAATGAACAAAAAAATAGCCTTCCTTCTCCCTATTTACATTAGCTAACAGATAAGAAAAAAGAAAAAAAGACACCTGTTTTTAAAAATAACTCGATAATTATTTCCAATAACTTTTTAGATTTCCCATCACATTTATTACAAAAATGTGGGGGATTTTATTTAACACTTCATTCAAAATAGGCAAAGTAAGAAGATTCCAAATGCTTAAATGTTTATTTTTCTTTATTCCTTTACATTGCAATTTATCATTTTATTGTTACTCACTCATTATAAAGTAACTTTTATAAAATATGAATAAACTAACTACTCTTTTTTTAGGCAGCTTACTCAAGTGCCATTATATACACACACATTCACAAAGAAGTTTTAAATATTTATTACTCAATTTTGATAATGAATAGTTATTAAACAATTTTTTTCTTCATGCAGCTTTGCAAAATATTCACATTCGAACTGCTCTCGGATTTGTTATATGTAACTTGAAAAAAAACATTTCTTTTTAATTTTTGCACAATCTGATAATTATCTATTTATAAAGGTATTATTTGTTTTTATCTCAAGCTCTAATAGAGATCAGGCAACATGTTTTTTTATAATTTAAAAAAAATGATCTACTTAATTTTAATAATAGCTTTTATTAATCTTATTTTTATTGTAACCGTATTTTTAATCTTATTGTCTATTTTTTTAATCTTTTACTTTACCCATAACTCATTTTTATAAATTGTTTTTTATCTTTTTTTTAGTTTCAAAATTATATATTTTAAACATAACTTGTAATATTTAACACATTATTCATTTGTTATATTATATAATCAATGATTTTATAATATCTGTGTTTCAATTTTATATTTTTTGATATTTTATATAACTGGTAGTCATTCTTAAACAAACTATTACTTATATTTATTACAATATATATTTGTATTTAAACATAAAACATAAGTTCCCTTTATATGTTGAACCTAATAAATTTACTTATAAATAATGACAGAGTTTTTGCTTCTGGTACTTTTCAATTTATATGTTTCAATTATAATCATATTTATTTTGTTATCATATAAATTTGACTTTTTTAAAGCAATGATTTTTATTTATTATAGTTTACATAAAGTCTTTTGGTCAATCACCTTTCAAAATATTAAGATATTTCAGTAATGCCCTCTATGACTAAATATAGAGTCTAAACATCAAACAACTGCTGTCTACATTTATTTACAGAGACTGTTACTGAAATATCTTAATGGAAGAGTAATTTAATATTTTCTATTTCATTTTCAGATAATGTTGTGCATTATGTGTGATTTTATTGTTATAGATTAATGCCTGGTTTTTGAACAAAAGATTCAAAATGAAATTAAAATTTTTCTCAATTAGATGTAGGTTTTTTCCAGAAAATTATTTGTTATAATTGTAGAATTAATATTTTAGGGGAATAAATATTTAAACTGTCATATATAGTCATGCAGTTACAATTATCGTTTTTACTTTGCTATAAGAGTCAATATCTAAAAAGATATAAAATATGTAAAGCTATAGTTTTAAAAAACAACAATCACCTGATTGACTCTTAAAACAAATTTTATTTTGAATGAAAATTAAAATTAGAAATTAAATAAATACTATTTACATCATTGAATATCAATTAACATAAGTCTATAAAAATTATAGAGTCCAAAATATTTTCTAGATACATCTGGTACTGTTTGCAGTGGCAATGCAGCTTGGTAGGTAGCACTTTGTTGAAGTTTTGTGTTCTTTTTAAAATTGCATGAAACCTACAAGCACAACATCAACAGAAATCCCAGCATTTGTTGTTGCTTTAAAATCTCTATAATGGTGTATATCATGTCAGAATCTGATAAAATTTGAATTTTTTATGATTTTTTTGTAAATAGATTCATTTTTTTAATTTTCTGCTCAGTTTACTAGTTATCATGAAGAAGATAAAGGCAGAAATTTTTAAATGGTCAAAAATCCTACTAAAATGGATTAAAAATTTTCTGATAATTCACATTTTAACACTTCTGAAATGTAATCAGAATAAAAATGGTATGTTTATGTTTGTGTTGGTGTCTGTGTAGTATATAAATGATATATAATATTAAATCATTTATGCTCTTTATTATACATATATAAATTTGTATTCAAATAGAACAAAAGCAGTTTGTAATTTTGGGCCTCTGATCTAAGTTTGGGCAATGTTATTTTTGAGACGTAATGATTCTCAACAGGTTTAATAATTTATTTTACTATGTTTATATTTGTATTACTGTCTTTGTGTTTTAAATTGCAGGTCTATATTTATACAAGTAATATATATATATATATATATATATATATATATATATATATATATATATTGTAACAGTCAAACCATGTCTAGCTCACTAACACACTGCATATTTTAAACCCGGGACATAGAACTCAACACTATGAGTGTTACCTCCCAGAAATCCCAAGTTCGAATCCAAAGTCCAAACTCCACAATGCCCTTTATGTGATAACACATTTGATGCTACTAATAATATAGTTTCATGCCAGTGCCAGTGATCAGGTAGAAAACAAAAGACCCTAAATCTAAAATAGCCCTGGGTTCATTTAACAATAACTTATAGATGTGTCAGAGATAAATTTAATGTGCTATGTAATTTAGATTGCACCCCAAATAAATAAAGAAAAGAAATAAATTTACAAATAAGATTTTAATAATTTGATAATAAAATAGTTTAGCGATATAAATTGGATAGCTATATAATAACAACAAGATGGCTGATACCTCATACTTGGGTTCATTTAGATAACATGTCTAAAACCTAGTGACATGGAAGGCATATAGTCTAAAATTTACCATCAACATACAATACCCTACTACCACAAAAACACAACTAAATTATCTACAATCACTATTCCATAGATATCTTATATTCGAATTTCTAATAATTTGATATATATTTAAGTTGTCGATACAGACACAGGTGATTGACTAGATTTGAGATAATAATCAAGAGAGACAAAATTAGATTAGATAAATTTTTAATAAATTATAAACATTGAATAATATTATTTACATGGTAAAACTCTCATATTATTTTATAATAAATTCTGCTAGTCATCAATAATCGGTTTGTACTGATTAACAAAACTCATGCCAATATTTATGTGTTTTAACTGGTTGTATAGGTCGATATAAAAATCAGAGTAACTGGAGCATTTAAAATATTTAACTACTATTTTATATTAAGGTGTTTTATTTAAATAGATTCAAACCATTGCGTATACGGATAATTGGAGCGGTTTTATATAAAACTATAATATATAATACTGATGTACTGATGGTTGCAGGGATTAAGGTATACTACAAATAATAACTTGCGGTGCATTGACGGAATACCGGGCAGCTTGTACTTTGACAAGTCTTAATGCCCCCAAGTAGATCCGGGACACTACAACCAGCCAGCTCATTTTTGAACCCCGGTGATCCAAGAGATAACCTGGAGAAGAATTTCTTTCTCTCCATGTGGTAGTAAAATGAGACGCCAACTTAAGCGAAGGTAAAGGCATTGCCACAGTAACATCGAGGAAGAGTGGTCGGAAGTGGATTTTAAAACGAAATTATATAAAACCTTTTCTCTCCGAAACATTTTCTACGCAACAGTCCGATATAACTATTCAATAAAACTGGCGAAATCAAACGATCGCAAAAGTAATAATTAATTAATTTCACTCTGAAACCCATAACTCCCCAGATTGTTCGGAAGGTAATAATAGCAAAAATATTCACTTATTATTCTTACTCCGTAACAATATATAAAAAATTATAATAAAATTTTAGACTATTTTAAGTATTGAGATTTGGAGTATAGATTAAAATATTATAACGAAGTAAAAGAAACAACAAAAATATTTGAATATTTCTCAACTCAATATAAATGAAACAATTTTTAGTTCGATAAAAGGAAATTACTTTTAAAATGAATATAATAAATATTATGAGATAAACTTTACTGACTTTAATTAGAGTTGAGAAATATTATTATTGGCATCGTTTGTTTGTAAAAATAAGTAATAGTAAAATATAAATGTATTCACTAATGAATTATTATTATTAGGCACAAATATTTATAAATTATCATCTAAAGACTAGAGCACAGAAATATTAGAGAAGAAATTTACTGACAGGTTTTAGTGTAACATTTTCAAATGGAAAACAAGAAATTTACATGCAACTACTTAGATTAACAGATTAAATATACAATTATTAAGCTCAGAGGAAAGTTAAAAAGTTCATGTAACAAAAATTACCATTCTTTCTTCGTCCGGCTTTTCTTCTTGTGGTGATATGTATGAAGAACGTAGGCACGCATTTTGAATTTCTTAGAATGGCATGGTTAATTTATATGTTGGAATTTGGAAGACTGGAAGCACGGAAAACATTACAGATCAGCGGTACGAAAGATTTAAATTGGCAGAACAGGAATCAGCTTCTTGGACTCACACATCATGATTGCAGTTTACCGGCAACTTTTTAATAACGGTTGAAGTGATTTCTCTGGAACAACTACTTTGCTGTAGTTTGAGCGATCTAACACAGCCAAGTCAAAAGTTAGAGTGTCTATCTTATATTTAAGATGGGGTTGACCTTTCTGCCTAGTTTTTGTTCATAACTCCGCCCCCTTTGATTTTCGCCTCCACAATATCTAATTTTTGACTATACAATACATTTCCTTTCTTGATAAGAGTTCTACGTTTCTCATTTATTTTTAAATTTAATACATGATTCTAAATTGACAAAACAATTACATCGGAATTGTGAATACAAAAAATATAAATTCATTATCTTAATTTATCGAAGTACAAATTAATCATTCTATACCTTTTGTACAAGTAAGATTTTGATCAAAAATACTGATCAAAGGAATGTGACTTTTGGTCAGCATTTTTAAATGACTTTGTATAATTTGCAAAATTAAAATTTAAAGACAATATACACGCAATTGAAACTTTTAAATTGAGCTAATATAAATCCACAAACCACACACACATGAATATTATTTATCATGATTTGTGACATTTATACTCATACTCTTTACATTATTTTTTTTAAACAAACACAAAATAAATAACTTAAAATTTATGTGGCTTGGAATAGAAAAAGTCTCATTGCGGGTAAATAGTGGTTTAGAATTACCGTTCTTAAATGACAACCATGAAACTAAGATCGATTCTTCGATCTGTCTGTTTCAATACGAGTCAAGTAAAGTCTAACAGAGTCTGAAATATTTTAAACTATTTATAATTGGAAACTTAAATGGAGATCGAGAGTCGCTCATGAGGGGATTAACTAGATTATAAGATCAAGCTATAATGAACAGACTTGAAATTCATTTAATTAGCAGAATACTGTTAAATAATTAATAAGGGAAATGTACGGTGGTGCCAGTGAGTATATGCCAAGGAGGGGTGCAGTTTATGAGTATGCAACTTTAAAATATGATGAAGGGTCTTAGCATTGATAGGCATTTCACCTTTTATTTGGGACTTCTCTAGCCCACTCACAGCTCAAGACTGGCTCACACCCAGAAGCTTCGTAACTGTGGGGATGTACGCGAAATAATTCCCAGGTGCCATTGTAGCACTGTACTGGGAACCGCGGAGTAAAATAAGGGGATGGATTTAAATGATGATGACCTTTGCCAACAGTAGGATTCCAGCACCCATGCATATTTACTAGCAACACAGTTTAATTTTAAAAGGGTTAATAAAATAAAGGGCAGTTTATTAAGGAACAGACGACATAGCTCACTCTCAACTTTCATATTTTAAATGCCAGCAGACTCTCAACAAACTTAAGATAAATAAATATTTATTCTAACAAAGTTATACTTATTAACAAACTTATTTTACACAAAATCCTTTAAAACATATTTAAGAGATGGGAGGGAGAAAATGCGTGTTTGTGGTTTACAAACTAAGATGGCAATCATGCATTATTTAACTTCCCTACATAACTCGTATTTGCCTATAGAAATTAATTAAATATTTCATTATATTACATTTAAATAAGACATTGATAAATATAATAGGAAATCAACCCAAGCACAAGTTCAGGATGCATTAAAAAACTACACTTGAATAAATACATTTAAAGAATATACAAAAATTATTAGCTATATAGCTTGGAGGTTTCCAAGAGCTTGGGTTGATTTTAATTATCTTGTTCTTTCAAATTTGTCCGTGGGCATTTCCAAGTTGGTAGCAAAGTTCTTAAGTTAAGTTATGATGTTCCTTGGTTCATGGTTCCACAGCAGCAGTTAGTAGACTTCAGGAGCAGCATTTCTTTGGGCTGGTTAAGTTGGATTTGATGATACGGTGACAGGACATTGGATTTTGAATGATGGACAGCTGAGGCACAGGGCTCCTGAGGGAAAACAGCCTACTGCCCCGTTACCCTGACATTCTAAGGTTAAATGATTTTAAATCTGGATTTACTGTCAAAGCAAGCCAGTCAGTCCAAAGACGCGAATAAACAAGGAATCGGAAAAATAGTTTCAAAATTACAGAAAATATAACTTCTGCTGTCACAATCAGGTAGGTTAATTAATAAATCTCTAATAAATATCTAATAATCAATCAGCCCTATTTATATGCTCTCTCTCTGATTACAATCTAACCCTGTGGTGATAAAATCTGTTTGTTAGGTCATTAATACATTTGAAAAAATGGACTGCATTTAGTTTCAATGATAATAATTTATTATTTCTAATGTATACAGTGATGTGTAATCATACAATTGGGGTTTAAATTGTTGTTCTAACTATCTTGTTATTTCCATTTGGGTTCTGATGAGTCTACGTTGTCCAATATTGTGTGAACATTAGATCTTTTACATATTTGTTATCTGATTGTTAGCCCCCCCCCCTTTTGCCTTGTTGTTAGTTTGGCATATTGTATAATGTCCAAGTGTCTTCAAATGTTTTTGACGATGCCAGGAGTTTGTCTCTCTTCTGGATTTTAATCATTGTTTTGGAAAAAACATGTTTTATATTAGGTTGTGGGTGTTCCATGATTAGTTTACAACTTGTAACCCATATAGCATAGTTCAAAAACACCGAGAGACGTATTATTGGATAGGTTTTAATATTGATACTATTTTTCAGAGATGAGATCAGTTGGAAATCTATCTTGGTGTTTTGGAGAGTATGATTTCTCGGATCACTCTGAATCCCATACATTGTGAGAAAAGGTGTTCCAATGTCTCATCGCTGTTCATGCAAATGCTGCAAGTAGGGTCTATGTTGTGACCACGTTTGTAAAAGAGGAAGTGATTAGTAGGTAGTCCATTTATGTTGTATTTAATGAGGAAGTCTAGGTATTTGGCCTCTAGACTCCATGTTTTAAAGTTGGATACCAGTTTCTGATTATTGTAATAAAATGTGTTGATTATAGGATATAAGATTGGATGGAGGATTGTGTATGCTTGCCATAATGATATTTTAGAATTGAATGTGGAGTCATTTATTGGGCAGTGCTGTTTGATAACGCTTGTGTTTCTAGTGATCCATGTTTGTCTGTCTGGTGGGGGTCGGTCAGTGGGTGTTATCTTTTGAAGGAAAGTTTTTTTGGAGAATTGTGTTAAAACCATATGATGCTCCCAAGTTGTGTATGACATTGTGGGTTTTTTGGTAAATAAATGCCTGAATGGAGTGGAGAGCAAGACCATTTAGCTTTCTTGGTCACTGAGTGCCTTTGAGGCTGATCATGACCATTTTACCTTTCCAGAAAAGCCTTGAGCACAAGCCATTTATTTTATTTATGAAGCTTTGTTGCATTTGATAAATGGAAGAAAGTATGCTATTTTTGGCATCACATTCATGTTAATTAGTGCTACCTTGCCAGGGAGGGAAAGGTAGACTTATGACAAGGAAGAGATAAATTTGTTTGTTGTTTCTAGGATGTTATCCTGAATCTCTTTGGTCATTGCTGTAGTAGATTTGAATATGGAAAACCCAAGATATCTTTGTGGCTTGGCAGAGAAGAGAGTGTTAATTTTCCTTCCCGAAACAATTTGCCAGGAGGCAGACTTGCTAGGGTTGAATTGCAGCCTGTATTTCTCAGTATAGTGGCTTAATATTGTTTATAGCAAAGGAATATGTTTTCTTGATGGTAGGATGATCATTACATCATCCATGTAGGCAAACGTGTTGAATTTTCTGCTTAAATTGGGTATAAAAAGACCTGGTAGATTTTTTTTCCAAATCCCATCAGGAGAGGATTTATATATGCGATGAAGCATAGGACACTGAGGAGGGAACCCTGAGGGAGAGCTTGTGTCAGTTTAAATCAAGAGGTGATGTTACCATTCATAGTGATAAAAATTTCCTGTTGTATAGTAAATTGCTTATGATCTGGACAGCAGCTGTAGGAACATCATACTCGGCCAAAATATTTAAGAGTATGTCTATATGTACCGAGTGAAAGGCTGTAGCAATGTCCAGTTGAATAGATATCGGCCTGACTTCCGGTGTATTCTGACATAGTCAAAGATGGAGATTATGTTGCCCATTGCATGTGCAGTAGAGGATCCCTTCTTGGCATATTGGTTGTTAGATATGTGCTTTAAGACATTTGGTTGTATGAGGTCTTTGATCACAGACTCTACAATTTTAATTATCAGGGGTGTCATGGGAATAGGTCTGATATTTGAGAGATCCATAACCTGATTTTTTTTTATAAATGGAATTAGCGCCACTGGGTAAAGGTTAAGTATCACTCTATTACCAGTTGCTAGGTAATTCACCATCTTCTTCATTATGGGAATTGCAAATTGATTGAGGTGTAGGATTAGGAATCTGGGAATCCCATGTAATCCAGGATGTACACCATCTGAAAGGGAAGATATTTTCTGTTGGAGTAGGTTTTCTGTCATCCCATGTGGTGCCTGTGGATCAACTTCAGACCAGGATTGTGTGCCATTGAAGATTGTGGTTTGCATTCTTTGCTGGAGGTGTTCTTTTATTGTGTTCATCATAGGTGTTCCCAGTAAGGTTTTCCTGTCTGCAATGATGGAGGTGGGAGTGGTTTTGTTATTTTTCCCTCCAAGGGCCCATCTCAAGTAGTTTTTTGTCCAGTGATGTTGTTGTGATAAATAGCATTTGTCTCTCCTAATGGATAGGATTTTTGTCTTGATCGGTATAGATTTTTAAGACTATATATATATCTTGTGTTTTGATAGGTTGACTTTGGAGCATCTGAAGCTGATTCTCTATTTGTAGAAGATCTCTGAAGAGGCCATTAGGGCCTTTGCCTTTCATGGTGTGGTGTTTTAATATTGTCTGTAGGATGCCTATAAATGAAAACCAGGCTTCTTCAGCTGGTCTTGAAAGGATGTTGATTTTGTGAAAATATATATATAAGATTTGGACACTATGGCCTCTGTCATGTTTGATTTTGTTACCATTCTCATGGTTTTGTGAAGAGTCTCTGGGGTTGGGAGGCCAGCCATGGTTTCAAGAGTAACTACAAGCGCCATATGGTCCGAAAACAAAACCAGTAAAAGTTTTTCATTTAGATGAAAATGTAAATCTGGTGAATAATATCATAGGTCTATTAGGGTTTGGTGGGATTTGGTGTAAAAGGAGTAGGATCTGGGAGGAAGGAATCCTTCCCCACACATCAAGTTTCTATTTATCAGTGGAAGAAATTTTAGGTTAAAGCGACCATATGTGGTGTTAAAATCTCCCAATATAAGTAAAGAGCCTGATTTGTTGCTAAGGATAGCATTTAAAATCTGAATGATTTTGTGATAGATAGTAGGATTGTTTGAAGTGTATATATAAGCTAGGTTTATGCTGTAGCCCCAATAGTCTATTTCTAATAAGATTAAGTTGTTATCCAAATAGAGAATGCAGAATTTGTTTGGAGGAAATTTTTTGTTAATTAATACTCCAACCCCTCCAGCTGCTGAATGTCCAACTGAAAATTTAGTGAAACCCATAGTGGCAATTAATGTTTCTATTTTAGTGTCAGTGTTATTATGGAATTTGGTTTCCCCCATTAGAAGGATGTGAGGAGAGTTAATGCTTATCCAATTTCTAATTGCATGAGCACGGGCCAATGAGTTGAGGCCATGGACATTAATCCCTGCAATTTTATAGTTCATAATATAGTGTCCCTGCCCCCCTAGCCAGCCCCTGGGCTCGGGAAGAATTTGGAAGTAAATGACTAATTGTTTTCTTGATCTGATGCTTTTTCCAATGAGAGTTGATGTAGATTTGATTCCATGAGTACTGGAAGGTCCTCATTTTCCATAGAATCTGGTAGTTCCAAATAGGGATCATCTTCCATTGGTGCTGAATCAGTATCAGAGTGCTCAGAGGTTTTTCTTTTCTTTTTTTCCCATGACACTTTGTGTTTACTTTGTGATTCTTGTGAATCTATTTTTAATGTAGGTAGTTGTGTTATAAACCCAGAATTCATATTGTCATCTGTGCTTGATTTATCCGGAACATCTGATTTCCATTTATTAATATTTGGTATAGCTTGTCATGTTAGCTTTACTTTTTGTGAAAGATCCTTATTCCAATGTCCAGATAAACCATCCTTTTCCCCCAGGGTTGGAGTTTTGGTGTGTGCTGGATTGAATTTTTTCCTTGGTTTATTGGTTTTGCTACTTTCTTTTTGAGGATGTGGAGTTATTATATTTTGTTTACTTTGTGACTTTCTAGGTGATTGGGTGTTATTTTTGTCTATTTTGATTCTGGTGTCTGTTTCTTCTATTGGAAGTGATTTCAAGTCTGAAGGATTGTCAACCATTGATTCATAGCCCTTTTTTTCCAATGTTGTTATCTGTGTATTGGTTTGAAATGAGATGAGGTGTACTTGATGTAGTTGTTTGTTTATCATTTCTATTTTTGGTTGTATTGTTGTGGAATTCCATTTCAGTTTGTTGGGAAAGATTATCATCTTGATCTTTATCTCTAGATATTATGTGGTCTGGTGTTACATCTGTGGGAGTTATGTCTATAGATTCGGTGTAGTTTGATGTTGTAGCCTGTGTTTATCAGTGTGGTTTTTAATATTATTGTCTGTTGTAGGTGACTGTTTGGTGTCTGTAGTTGTTGTTGTTTCTATATTCTTTCCACTGCAGTGGTGGAACTTGCCTTTCTTTTGATTGCAGGTAGTGCAGATACATGCCAAACAGTCTTTTATAAAGTGTGTCCTTTGTAAACAGTGAAAGCACTGAGGCCGCACCCCCCTGAATGTTAAGACCATTGGTGAACCTCTTGCATTAACTACAGTAGGGATGTCAGTGGGAGAAACGTTTTTTTTCATGGCTAGTGAGAAGATTGCTGCATTTGATATTATGTTTCCATTCAAGATGGGGTCTGGAAGGAATTTAAATTTTGATACAGTGCTGTAGGGATTGAGGATATTTTGAAGCTCTTGTTCAGTGAATCTTGTTAGGCAGTTTTTGATTTTCCCTTGTAGTATCATAGGTCTGTTCATTTCTACAGTGCAAAGTATTTTATTTCACAGTATTTTAATATTGTTTTTAAATTGGAGCCTGTCTGCCCAGGTCTTAAATTCTATTGCCACATATCTGTCATTAGGGTGTGTTAGCATTTGATAAATTCCCAACTCTGAATCATGTTGTTTAATTATGGAATATAAATGCTCCATGGGGAATTTGTATAATGATAAGTTTTCATTCATTACTGCTAGGATTAGAGTTTTGTCATTGTAATAATTTTGGAAAGATTTATAGAGCATGTTTGGAATAGTTTTGTTGAAATTATAATTTATGTTTTGAAATGCTGCATTTCATCAGTAATATTATTATAATTTAATATCTTAATTGATTGGGGGTGTTGATTGTCTTCTGTTGTGATTTCTCTTTAATATTCTGATATGCCTATAAGCATTTCATTAATATTGCTGACCGAGTTAGTCTCCACGGTTTTAACGTCTTTGTTGATACTTAAAGTGTTAGTATAGGATATACATTTTTTTGGAAGGGTTTGTATTTGTGAGTCTGTTTTGAAATGTTCAAACGATGTAGATATTAAAGGTTCATCTAGTTTGAAATTTTCATTTGTTTGTGAATGGGTTTTGTTGATTTTTTTTTATCTGTTATTTTGTTTTTTTCTCCCGAAATACTGTTGACTGTCTCTGGTGTTACAGCAGCGAATTTTGTGACCTCTGGTGATTTAAAAAAATTTTTTTTCATTTCTTCAGATAGATTTTGCTGATATTTTATTTTTTGTTCCAAATAATTCTGAGAGTGTTTCGCGATTATGGATGAATTGTGTTTATTTACTTCTCCTAAAGGAGTTCGGTAAATACAGTGAGTGTTATTACTGTTTTTGTATGTATTATTAATATTGGCTGTTATTTCGCCCGATGGGAAACCAACGCTATTGTATATAACTGATGAAGTTTGTATAATTTCTTGCATTTTAATGTTATCAGTAATTATTTGGTGCTTAGTATTGCTAATGGGAAGGTTTTTGATCTCAGATGGAGCCTGAGATTTGTTATTATAGCTATGAAGATTTCAGCCATCGTTTCTGTTGAACGACTGAGTGTGACATTTTAAGCTTGAATTGCTATGTATATTATCTATATCATTGTCACATTCCATTTTTAAATATATAAAACTTCTCTTACCTTGTATTTAGTGGTTTGGAATGGGGTTTGATACCCCCTTTCCTGCTGATTTCAATTTTTGAGGAGAGCTATTGTTCACGTTGTTTTAACATGGACTGCATTTTCTACTTAAAATCTGTTTGTAAACACTGTTTTAATCTTATCAAATCTACTAGTAAAACTGGCACCAATATGGTTAAAATTAGCCACTATTGTTCTTTCCCTCCCTCACTGATTTAAAGAAAATGGCATGTTTTTGAAAACTAAATAACACTTTACATTTATAAAACTCTCTTTTTGAATTTAATTTCCAGAAATATTTATCAGTGATATTATTTGATTAAATGCAAATAATTATAGTGAAATAACATCACAAAATAAACAGATTCAACAACAACAAATTTTAAATAAAATATTTTCATAAATTATTAAATATTATCACAGTATGTGTGAAGATGAGAATATGTGACCTACTTTACTGTACAAGCACATATACGTAATATATACTCGACGGTTTGAAAATAAAATCATTTAAAAACAACTTTTAATTATTATAAAACCCCAGGAACCCCCATTAGACATATAAATTTAGGTGGGATTTCAGTAAATATACCCAGTACACACACAATACAATAAAATTAGGGTTTTAAATAAGGCATGAGGGTAGGAAACAGGAAGGCAAGGTGAAACTAAGATTGGTAGGGCATATCTTACTGTTTCAATATATATATATATATAGGGCATATATAAAATTAAGGTATTAGAGCATATATAAAATTAAGGTATTAGAGCAGTACAATGTAAATTGTAAATTTTCGGACTGATTATCAAATATACAGAAATTTTACAGTTGACAAAGCAATCACAAAATTTACTAGGCATAGTACCATATGAAAATATAAATACTTAAATAAAAAGAGATTTTAAATGGTGTGTGTGTGTGGAGATAACCACAATAGTTATGTATATACCACATGAAATTATATGCATGCAAAGAATCAAATTCTGATTCTTTTTATGGCTTGGTGCTCATGCTGTGGAGTCAGTAGTTCTGCCACATCTTGCATAACATTATTTTCAAGTCTATAGATAGTAAATGAGCTATATGCAAATAAATTATATCTCTGTGGGACAATAAATATAAAAAGATAGCATCACTGGTATGCATAAAGAATATAAAGGTCACTGATATACACAAAAAATATAAAATAAATATACAGATAGTAACCTACAATTTCTAGTTTTAGATAGACAAGAAGCAAATTGTGTAACCACCTTCTGAACATGATTTGTTTTGTATCTGTTATTAGGATGAATATTTTTCTTATAGACATCTTTTGAATTTGTTAATTTCTTTGGGGTACAAGATAAACAAGAAGAATTTTTTTTTTTACAATCATTAAGAGAATTCTTGTGCGAATACTTTTGGAAATTCTTAAGCTATGCATTATATATGGTTTGAAAGATAATTTTGTGAGGAATACAAAGAAATTATCAATAAAGATATAAACTTAGGTAATAATAAATTAGAAATTATGAACAACCAAAAAAGTAATAATTATGTCAATGATGTTGAAATTTCTTTTTTTTCTTATTTTTTAATGGTAACCACTACTTGTCTTAACCTTATTTTTTTCCTTTGTTTTTCTAGTTTCTATTAATGTAAATATTTTTGCTCTAACATTATTAAAACTGATGTTATTGTGTCTCAAGACAGTTTTTTTAAAATTCAATATGGCACCAAGAGTAATAAACTGGCACCAAGGGTAATAAACTAGTTAACTTGAACTGTATACAGACTTTAAACAATAAAAATGGATTTTAATTTCTAGAATAGCATGCAGAATGTTATTGCATTTATTTAAAAAAAAATGATATAAATACAGTTATGTAATCTTTTACTTTTTTAAAGAAATGCTCTTTATTTAAAAACAAAAATAGATGGATCTTTTGCAGAGTAATTTATTTTTGATTAGTTATAAAGGGTAATTTTTTTCCCTAAAAAAAGAAATAAGTCTGCCTTAGTAACTATGTTTTAGAAAAAAATCTGAATTTCTCTTATCAAATAATTGAAATTTTAAGTAGAAGTCTATGGAAAAACAGCAAATACACCTGGATCTCGTTTTATGTGGATTTATTTAATGCAATTTTGAAGTTCCGATTCATGTTTCTTCAGAAGTCAAACTCCGATAATGCACTATTACTTTAAATAATAAATTCCATGCACTTACGTCATATTGAAAGTAATAGCACATTATTGGAATTCGACTTTCATCTTAGTAATTTCAATATTTTCAGTACTTTACAATAGTAAGATTTTATGCAATAATGAAATTAAAATCATGATTTCCACATTTTATGTATACCCACATTAAATTTTACAAGATTATAATGTAAATTTGTTCAAACATTGTGTGTGTTAATTTTGCATTTTAAATCACATTCTGTTTTTGCTTTTAAAAAAGAACATAATCAATTATTACTCATTTATGTCTGCAAGTTTATTTTTAATTATTTTCTTATTAATGATACTAATCACGAATGTTCTCTTAAATTCCAATGAGAGCTAAATGGTTGTATGTCTGGATATCACGAACTTCATAAACAATTAATAAAATCATTGTCTCAAAGATTAATTACTAATTACATTGTCACCAGAAACAACCATTAACACAACATGAGAGTGAAATTGGCACTAGTTGTATTTCCTCTTGTGAAGAATCTAATTTTTTACCAGTTTGCAAATGAACCTGTTTATCGGCAAGTAGTGATAATAATTAAAACATGTATAAAAAAATGGCAGTTAATGTACTGTAAATTATGCATAAAAATATATTGTTTTGAATAAAATTAAATATTATTGTTAAAAAAAGTTTGCCTTGTATCAATTTTTTTCAAATTTGAAATTTTTTATTAATCATATTTTATTTCATTATATTTTTTTTGCACGAATTTTAAAGTAATTTTACATTGGTGCTTTGCATTTATGTGATTTTTGAAAAATCACAGTCCATATCCCCCCTTTTTCAAGGTAAGTTATGTCTATTTTTGTGAGATTTCTTTTGTGTGTGTTTTCTGAGGAACCTATCTATCACATAAAACAAGACCCAGGTGTAATTTTACCCCAACAGATATCATTCATATGGCTGATGACAACTTTTGATTTTGTTTAATTACTAATATTATAACTATGTACGTTTGGGGAGCTTTTTGAGTAGTTATTTTTTTTTAAAAAAAAAGAAAAATAGTTAAATTTAAACTTAATTAAAATATGAAGAAAATTTTTTTAAATAGATTATTCTATAAAATATTATTTTTTTATCTTTATTTTTAGAACTTCCAGCTGTATGCAAGCTTCCAAAGCAAAAAGGTCACTGCTTTGCCAAATTAAAACGTTTTTATTATGATATCATTAGCAATGAATGTCACGTGTTTACATATGGTGGATGTGGTGGAAATGGAAACAATTTTCAATCTTCTCAAGCATGCCACAAAAAATGTGAAACCACTGGTATGTTTAGCAATTAATTATATGTATATACAATTATTTGATTTGCCTATACATATATAGGTAATAAAATATAGGGATAAGTTAGCGTGTTTTATTTCCTCTAGGTATTAATCTATGAATATGTACTTACTAATAGTTTATTATTTTTGCTTTATACTCTTTTGATGGTTTTTATATCATGATTATGACAAAATAATGCATGTTAACTTTATCTCTAAATCATATTCACATTCTAATATTCATTAATTTCTTATTGTTAAATTCCGATTCACTACACTTTTTGAGTGAATAAAAAAATCACTGAAAGTACACCAAAGAAAAAATTTAAGTTATTATAAAATATGTCTTCAAAGAGTGATATCCAATCAATTAATATAATAAAATCTAAAGTTGGATATCACTCTTTTTTTACAGCGATGTTTTGACACATAAAAAAAAAGAGTGATATCCAACTTTAGATTTTATTATATTAATTGATTTGGGCATTAATATCTATTGGATTTTAAGTTTTATGCATAATATGAAAAGAAATGACTTCAAGCCATAAACCATTATTCTAGAGAAAATGATTGGAAATAATTTTGTTGCGATGTTAAAGTTCAAATGAATTTATATTATATTTATTAGCTGGATCATTTAATAAGTAATTGTTTGTATAGCTTCCAAATAGTTTATACTATATATATATATGAAAAACAAAAAAAAACATAGCTTCCAAATAGTTTATACTATATATATATGTGAAAAACAAAAAAAACAAGTTAAACTTGCTAATGCTTGTATTTATGATCAATAGATGGTGTTTTACCAAAAACACCATCAAAGAGTATGTTTGTTTACATAAACATCAGAGTAAGCATTCACTATCTCTATCATTAGTTCCACCTTCAGATTATGATTTCAAGCTGATTTGCCATCATCAGTGAAAGATAGGAATAAGAAACTAGTTCTAAACACTAACTCTGAGCGTTTATGAAACAATTTCTATTCAGCTTGCAAGCGTGAATTTTTTAGATACGTAATGTCTTCAAACTCAGCATAGCTAGTCAGATAGCTATATGGGTCTGATATCAGTTCAGTATCACCACATAGTAGAAGCCTCTGCAATATATATTATTGCAAGAAAACCTCAAAGATACATTTATGAAAAACAAAAAAACAAGTTAAACTTGCTCATGCTTGTATTTATGATCAATAGATGGCATTTTACCAATAACACCATCAATGTGTATGTTTGTTTACATAAACATCAGAGTAAGTATTCACTATCTCTATCATTAGTTCCACCTTCAGAAGCTGAGTTTGAAGACATTACATGTTTAAAAATTCACGCTTACAAGCTGAATAGAAATTGTTTCATAAACGCTCAGAGTTAGTGTTTAGATCTAGTTTCTTATTTCTATCCTTCACTGATGATAGCAAATCAGCTTGAAATCATGATCTTAAGGTGGAACTAATGATAGAGATAGTGAATGCTTACTCTGACATATATGTAAACAAACATACGCTTTGATGGTGTTTTTGGTAAAACGTCATCTATTGATCATATATATATATATATATTAAACCAACCGCCTCTCAACTACAACTAAAATTACCAATTAAATACGGGAAACAACAACAACTATTGACAAACAAAAAAATATCAATTAATATTTTATTATACTTTGTCCTCCTAAACTTCCCTTCCAGAAAGTGGTTGGTTTTCAGGTAAAGTGTCAACTATCATCAGTAGCGAACTACCAAGAACACCCAATATACACAGACCAAATAAACACTTTATTTTATTTTTAAAAGAAGAAAAAAAACACTTAGGTGCCAGCTAATTATGTTAGAATTAGCATGTCTATCTGATCAGCATAATTTGGTACCTGAAATTCCAGGTAGCTCAATTGGTTTCCAACCACCCACTAATAGACAAACAAAAGTTATCTTAAATGCCCCCTCGAAGCTACAATCACTTTTTTTAAAAAACTAAAATAATTTCCTGAACCAATCAAAATAATACTTCAATCCTTTAAAACCATAATAATATTATTATACTGACTGCCAAAACATTTATATCTTTAACTTACTGAATCTTTTATGAAATACTATTATCAATAATCAGATTGTTTTCCTCCTACTTTTATTAAGGAAAATAAATATTTATACTTACCTCCACATATCAAAATAAACATAAATATTTTAAGTAATAACCTGTATATTTATACTTTAGGTTTGTCTTCAATATAATAATATTAAATCGTGCTTTCATACTTCCAACGTAAAGCTATAACAACAAATTGAATACTAAATTAAATGGCTGAGTGCTTTCAAGAAGATGTACTTCTCATATTCATAGCCAGTTATGATCCTTTCTTTAGAATCATTATATAAAGTAATAATTTATAATTACAACTTTAAATCATTATATAAATAAATCTTATATGCAAATTATATGCAAATGAGTCACTAAGACTTTTTCTAAGGAATTTCGTTTGAGTTTTCATTCACTTAACTCAACTAATAGGCTTATTAACAACACTAAGGACACTATAGCTTCTGATCAGATCCCACAGGCTGTGTACAGAATGGCATGCCCTCATAGTGGATGTAAGACATTATACTATGGTGAAACAAGAGCCACCATAGCTACTAGGATATCACAACACAAATATAGATACAATAAGGCACATATGAATCCAGAATGCACTTCAATTTTTGCTCAGTATCAAAAATTGTCAGGACATGTGTTCGAACCCACATCTGCAAAATTAGTTTGTACTGAGAGGCATAATGTTAGGCGAAAAGTAAAAGAAGCATACCTTATAGCAGAGGACTCTTTTGCCATTAATCATAAGAATGGATGTTTTGCGATATCTAAAAGATGGTATTAGTACTCATTTGCATATAATTTGCATATCAGATTTATTTATATAATGATTCCAAAGAAAGTATCATAACCGGCTATGAATATGAGAAATACATCTTCTTGAAAGCACTCAGTCATTTAATTTAGTATTCAATTTGTTGTTATAGCTTTACGTTGGAAGTGAGAAAGCACGATTTAATATTATTATAAATATTTTAAGAAAAATAATTTAAGTATTTTTTTCATTTAAGATAAATTAATCATTTTATCTTATAATGAAACACACACACTTCCTTTTTAAAAATTAAAATAAAGCATTTTAATACATTACTTTAGAAAATAAAGTATACACGTTACATTATATTTTATTTCTCTCTCTTTTTTTTTAACAAAAAAAAAAATCAAATCACACATACGTGCATGCAATTGTTTCACATATATTATTTGATAATAGAAGCTGATTTTACTTATGTTTATTATTGCAAATATTATCTTTTGAAGTTTAAAGTTTGATTTTTAAGATTAATCCATAAAGTTCAAAGTTTTTTAATAAAGTCTATATTTTATTTTAAAAAGAAATAGGGAATATTAAAATATCAAAGTCAAATAATTACCTAGGATTTTTTTAATATGACAGAAACAGCATAATGGAATTATTTTTAACTCATTGATGACCAGTAAACAAACTCCTTTTTACTTTCAAATGCCTTTATTTGTGCCTCAAGACGATTCAAGAGGCATAAGTTTTACAATGCAATCAATAAGACTCATTACAAAGAAATTTAGGGAGTGTCGGTGCGTGTCAAGTGCATCCACACCCATACATTTGATTCAATGCATATGATTTTGAACATTCAAGTATAAATGTATTGTATATAATCCACCACCACTCATACATATACCCATTCAAACCCACCCACCAAATAAATTCCAAACCAACTGAATTCAACCCAAACCCCTATGACCAACCGATGATGACTTTATAACACAGGGTTATCCCTTTTCTAGCTCAGCTCAGAACATAGACTAATTCTTACAGTTAATGATATAGATTTATTTATTCTCTAGATATTAGTCATTCATGAACGTATATATTTAGTTCCCATACAGACAGTAAGTCAACTAGACTTAGAGAGTAATAAGGTGGAGGACACAAAAGTAGATTAAATAAGTGTTTAATAAGAAAAATTAGAAACATATAAATATACTCAACAACGGTAAGACTTCCATGAATCCTCTGTATTTAGCTACTAGTCTTTAACAATCATTTTATCTTAACAAACTCATATTGTTAGTTAGATGATAGTGTAAGAGAATCAGATATCTGAATTAAAAGATATTTATCAAAAGGGTTTTATTAACTTATTTTATTCAAATAACTACTTATAGATGGAAGTTAAGTGTTTTATATAAATACATGGAAGATGGATTATGTGGTTCCTATATTCAAGACCCTACATAATCATTCGGTATTAGAATAGCGCTTGTATTTGAAAGCTTAATCCCCAAGTACTCGGGAACGACAACCACGGTCATTTCGAACCGTATTCAGAGATAACTGGGAAAAAATGCTTTCAATCCCCAATGGTAGAATGGCGAGATATTCAGCGAAGGAAGATTACAGCATCAAGATGAGTACTTGAAGTGGATTTTTAAAGAAATTATACAAAACCTGAATCTATTCATCTATTTCTCACAGGCTGAGATCCTTATCCCAATAAAATATACAAATTAAACTGACCCGAGAACAATAATTAATTAAATATACTCTGAAACCCTTAACCCTCCAGGTTACATACGATATATTAAATTATACATAGTTATTTCTCATATCATACATGACATTAATATAACACTTTAAAACAATATATATATTTAACATTGAACCTTAGATTGCAATTATATGACAACTTAAACTAGAATAAAAAAGATTTAAATTTCCAACTCGAAATATAAAAAATATTTAATTCAGAAACGAAATTTACTTTTAAAATAACTTGATCATTATTTCACTATTTTACACAGAGTTGAAATATTACTATTCACGTTTGTTTATGAATCAACACAAAAAATATAAATCATTCATTTGAATTATTATTACTCTTAATTACAATTTTTATAACTATTACTCTTAATTACAATTTTTATAACTTATTTCTAAAACTAGACAGAGGATTAAAAGAAAAAAATTTACTGACAGGTTAAACAATAGCATTATAAACGAGATAAAAATTTAATTAATTTATTTTATTGATCACATTAACTCGGAGAAAGTTAAAAGTTTACACAGTTACTCTTCTTTCTTCATCCCTTCTTTTCCGATTTAGATTTCCACATACCATTTTGAAATTATTTCAAGTTGTCAATTTGGAGATTGGAATGGAAACTATGAACACAACAACATGATCAGTCAGCCACAAGATTCAATTTCAGGACAGAATCACTCCTGTCACTTCCCCTCAACATTGTTTAAGTATTTTAACAAAGTTCTAGGAATTATTCATCATGTGTTTAAACTCCTTCTCTCAACCACTCAAAGTTAAATAATTTTTTCTCTAGATCCTCATTGACCTTTCCCTGTTTTTTGTTTAACTCCTCTACTTTCTCTAGCTTCCATCCACTGACCATACAACATTAATTATCCATTCCCATTTCCTTTTACTTTATCCAATTTTTAAACTGACAGTAATTACAAATCTACATTTCTTATCTAATTTTGAATACAATTTAATTACTCTGTACATTTGTTAATTTAGATTTTATTAAAAACACTGATTAAAGGAATGTGACTTTTGATCATATTTTTAAACGACTTTGTACAATTTTAAAAAACTAAAATTCAAACAAATACCCCAAGAACTTTAAATTAAATGATATAAATCCACAAACCACGCACACACGAATATTATTTCATGGTTTGTGACATTTATATACGGAATCTTACATATTGATCTACAAAACTTAAAATATATAGCTAATTTTTTTATTATGACTGAAAATAGACAAATCTCACTGCGGGCAGATAGTGGTTCAATTACACTAACACACATGATTTTGAACTTCGATCTGTCTGTTTCAGTATGGATAGATAGATCCAATGACATAGTATGACTTTCGTTGCTGATTGGTGTACACACACTCTACTGTTCGTTTAGTCTAAACATGATCACTTTCTGAACTAACTGCAGATCTTAAATGCATAGAGCAGCTTCGGTCGACTGCACACCATGTTGGTTTTCACAATGCAACATTTTTTGGAGATATTACTTCAAGAAATAAGCACCACACACACATCAAGAATAATAAAATGTTGAGCTAATTATACTGTTTTAAACAATGGAAAACTTTATTAGCAGCAGTGTCTTTGTTCTTGTGAAATAAATCAGCTTTTGCTTTTATTTTTTATTAAAAATCACATACACACATGCACATATATTTAATTATTTTATTATAAGATAAAACAAAATCTCTTTATTATTTTATTATAAATTCATTTAAAGAATATTAAGTCTTTTTTTTTCAAGACTTTTCCCCCTCTTTTAAACAAAAAAAAATCTCATTAATTTTAAAAACATTTACAGTTTATTTTATTTAATAATAATTCCCCGTCCCCCCCTGCTCTTTAGTTTTTACATTTTATTCTCTCAAGTTTAGATTTTTTTATATTTTAAAACATGGGACTTATAAAATTAGTTAAATATCAATGTACTTTAGTACATTATCTCTATCCCTCCTCTGAAACTAAAATATCATTCTGAGCATTTTAGTTTTCCCAGAATTTACACCTCTAAATAATCTAGTTTTATTTGTTTTATTTGTTTAACTATACACGTGTATTCCCATCTATTTACTATAACCCCCATCCCATTATAGATTTATTTATTATTCTTTTTTTGAGAAATTTCAAATGCATTATTTCCATATTCCTTTATAATCTTATAAGGCCTATCATATATTGGCTGAATTTTTTTTATATACATGTTTTTCAGGATTATTCTGAATTATAACTTTACTACCTAACTGAAATGTTTGGCCAGATGTATTCTTATTTATTCTTAAATTCACTGTCATCATTATTCTAAGCCTTGCTTTGGTAATCACCTATAAAACTGTATGCATCATATGGCCAGCACAAAACACCTGCCTAGAAGAGAAATTTATAGAATGGGCATTTTCAAACCCTCATTATCTTTTCATACAGAATAATAATAAAGCAGTAAATAAAGAGATTATATTCTATAAATATTAATTTTTCTTTTTTGAATATAAAGCTATATAAATTAATAACTTCACCTCCATAATAGCCATGATTCTTAATTTCATAAAGTATAACAACAAATATTGTAGGCACAATATCTAATTAAAGTTTAAAAAGTATTTTAACTACAAACATTTTTTTACTGGTAATTCTTCCTTATATCTCAAAATTATTATTTGCCTCACTATATTTTTTTAATAATTATAATCTTTGTATGTTAAATTATGATTTGTATTATTATGTTTTTAAGTAATCATAATAATAATTGAACATACATTTTTCACTAAAATATTTCTGTAAAATTATATTTTATTTTCCATTTATACTTAAGCTCATTAATTCATTAATCAAATACAGGGTTTTCAATGACATGAAGCCATCAAAATTTATAACAGCATTAAACTGGGATTAAGCTTCCCTTCTCTCCATGTATTTTTTTAAATAGTCTGAATTTTCAAATAAAATAACCACAAAAAGTGTATATCTATGAAACCATCTATCACATGGTCATTCTTATTTTGAATATTTCTCTGAAGTGGACATTTAATTAGTTTTCTAGATGTTTTATTCCCCTTTTTCTTTATTATTACAACTGTGACACTTTTATTCATTCTACAAGATATGGTTTTATAAACTTCTAAACATCACATGATCACTATCTCATACTAGCACATAATTGTTATTAAACAATTTAAAACAAAGTAAAACTCTCCATATAGTAGTGCCATATTGTGCTAACAAGAGCAATTAATGTATGCCAGAAGGCTTATGCATAACATTCCTATCTAGTGCCTACTCATCCAATATCTCCAGACTAGTTTCTGGCTTGTGGTCTTCATCAGTGAGGAGCCTTGGATCTGAGAGCACTGCACCTAGATCTTAGGATCCCTCCAGCACCCACCTTTTAACTATATTTAACTACAAAACTATGAGCCTGGATTGAAAATATTAATTGTGTTTTCAATTTCATTCTCATAGTTTTGTAGTTAAATAAAGTTAAAAGGTGGATGCTGGAGGGTTGCATTAGATCCTAAGATCTAGATGCAGTGCTCTCAGATCCAAGGCTCCTCACTAATGAAGGCCACAAGCCAAAAACTAGTCAGGGGTAATTGGATGATTAGGCACTAGATCGAAATTTTATGCACAAGCCTCCTGGCATCCATTGATTGCTCTTGTTAGCATAAGATGGCATTACTATATGGAGAGTTTTTTTTTAATTGCTTTATAGACTTGTGCTACATGCTTATAATTAATCACTTGGATATTTAAATTTTCTATACCTTCTATATTATCATAAACTTTACTCTCTAAAATTTTCATTTCTTTGAAAATAATTTTATTTTCTAAGCATGCTTCATTTATGCCTTGTTGACTATCTATAGAATTTACTGCCTCACTTTGTTGTAACTATTCAATATTAGGAAGCTTCATATATAAGCTTTGTTGCTTTTTTATACATTTTATTTTTACTATATACATTAAACATTCTATTTCTATCCTTTCCAACCTTTCAATAATAATAAATATTTTCGAAGGAACCTGTTCTAACATTATAACTTTTTATTTTAATCTCTTTAATACCTCATGTAGCAATTCTATTTTGCTTTCTTACTCAATTTTATTTTGCTGTATTTCTTGGCATGCCTTTTCAACTTTATTTTCAATCTGGATTAAATATAACTGTAACTTTTTTATATATTTTACTTTCATTTCTTCATTAGAGCATTTTATTTTATTTTCTTGTTCTATTTCACTTTGATTTTATGGTTCTCCTATTTTTTTTTATAATGATCAACTATTACGTTTATCTCTTTATTTTGATTTATTATTCTTTTTAATATTTTATTTTGTTTTTCAAGGCTTATGATTGTCTCTTTGGCTATCTCTTTATTTTGATTTTCAAGTTTTTCATTTTGTGGTCATCTTTTTAAATATTTTGATTCACAAACCTTATATCTATCGTTTCTAATATTTTACACATCATTGGTATAAGCTCATATCTATTTGAGACTTCTACCTAATATTTAATTTGTTTCTCACTGGAAATACTTTCTGCTTCTTTTTCTGGAGCCTGCAATTTTACTTTTGATCTAGTTTGCATCTGATTAATCACAATATTTAAGTACAATATTTGCCCTTTTTCATAAACTATTTTAAAATTACCTCTACTTAATTTCTTATTCAATAGATTAGTGTGACCATTCATTCTTTCACTCTGTAGCCCTATGTATTACTACCTACTTGATTATTTTTTTACCTGCTATTTCACAACTTAACCCTATTAATATGTACATTTAGTTATATTATTTGCTTATATTTTCTCTGAATATCAAAATTCAACAATTCAATTTAATTATTATTTTAAATGTTAATCTATTCTCACATTTCTCACCAAATTATTATTTTATTAAATAGCCAGGATCAGTGTCAAGCACTCACGTTAGATGCCAGTTTATAAATAACATATATTTACTACTAGATACTAGGGTCATTCTCTAGCACAGATGTTAGGTAATAATTGTAATGGCTTTGTTATTTGTCAAATGTGATCATCAAAACTAATTTAGTACAAAGTATAATCATATATATATATATATGAAAAGTTAGTACTTAATAATTGAAATAATCATTGAGATTTCACACACAACTTCAAATAACAGAAATGAAACAAGATAAGTGTAAAATATACTTTAATTCAATCATAAATAACACTACTGGTCAGATACAATCAATAATAATAAAAATATTACAAATTATGTCACCTTGCCAGAACATTAATTTCTCCTAAATGATTGAAGCGAAAGTACATCCTTTTACGAATTTCCCAGCTTTGGGATGGCGCTCTCGTTTTTAATGTAATATAAATTTGTAATCCATAAAATATATAATTTTCCTTCACTCATTTAGAAGCGCTTTATGGTCTGGAAATGTGACATAGTTTGTAATATTTTTATTATTATGGGCTGTATCTGATCATTAGTATGATTTATGATAGAACTAAAGTATATTTTCCTCATATCTTGTTTGATTTCTGTTATTTGGAGTTGAATGTGAAATCTCAAAGATAATTTTAATTATTAACCACTAATTTTTCATATATATAATTATTATAATTTGTGCTAAATTAACTTTGATGATCACATTTGACAAATAGCATGACCGTTACAATAGATAGATAGATAGATAGATAGATAGATAGATAGATAGATAGATAGATAGATAGATAGATAGATAGATAGATAGATAGATAGATAGATAGATAGATAGATAGATAGATAGATAGATAGATAGATAGATAGATAGATAGATAGATAGATAGATAGATAGATAGATAGATAGATAGATAGATAGATAGATAGATAGATAGATAGATAGATAGATAGATAGATAGATAGATAGATAGATAGATAGATAGATAGATAGATAGATAGATAGATAGATAGATAGATAGATAGATAGATAGATAGATAGATAGATAGATAGATAGATAGATAGATAGATAGATAGATAGATAGATAGATAGATAGATAGATAGATAGACACACACAACGGCAATATGAAAAACAATAATTTTATAGAAGCAGAAGTTTTGATTATAATTAAAACTATTCTTTATTTAGTGATTTGTTTTACAATTTTAGAGCACACCGAGTTTTTTATTTTTGTTTATTAAAATTAAATGTATATCGTATTTACTAAATAATATATATTTAACATTAAATCAATATTCTAATAAAGTTCTTTTTTTTTTAATTTTAGACAAGTGAAACCATAAATTAAATGAATCCGTTTTGGCTGAAAATATCTAATTCAAGAAAACGTTCTTCAAGTACACTTTTATCTTTAAAAAAAAACAACTTTGATTGACATCTTTTGTTCCAATATAATTCATAGAAAAATTTCTTACATTTCTACGTCTGCATCAATTATGGTTTTTTTTTTTTTTCAAATAAATTATGAATAATAAAATTTTTGATGAAGTATTTTAAACCTGCTAAAATGTTATATTTCTATATTTTATTTTACATCCAAAAGCAAATTTTCTTTACATTTTAATACATTATTTATATTCTTTATAGTAATTTAATATCATTTTACCTTTTCGATTTACCACTAATCTTAAATATTAAAATTAAATTACAGTTTTATAAATGTTATATTAATTTAATAAGCTAAAATAATTGGCTATTTTTAATTCTAACTTTAATTTCTATTGAATATAGTATGATATAAAAGTTGATAAAACTAATCGTTGTTTTAGAAAGCAGGTAAATAAAACACATAGCTTGTCAAAAAGCATCTCATAATATATATATATATAATTTTTCAATGGTAAATAAAAATAATCTCTGCAAACAAATATTGAAAAAACTGGGTAATTATTATAAAAATATTTTATATGCATGTTAAGCAAAAAGATAAAAATAAAATGGAAAGTTCATTTTATCTAAACCGTATACTGTATTGCTGAATTAGAATGCTTTATTTAATAGCAACACTTTATATTACTTTTTTTAAAGTAAGATATAACAATATTCTAAACAAAGGATGAAAACTATCAAATAACCTGTCTTTTACAATATATGCAAATGAAAATATGTAAAAATCATTCATCACATATTGGTGCCTTGCACTGAAAGACATCTATAATATCTTGAAAAATATTTTAGCAAAGAATAAGAAAGGAGAGAAAGAGATCACTGATGATTTATCTAAATGTTTTTAATGATGTTACACGGTCCAAAATTAAAATACTATATTTTATTTTTATGATTATAAGAGACCAAGTAATTAATTTATGATGTTAAATTATAAAAATTATTAAATAGTTAGATTTGCTATATCATTTAATTATTAATATAAAAATATATTTAATTATAACTAGAAGTTATAATTGAATAAGCTATAATTAATTAATCTGCATATTATCACCTTATCTATTTAATTTCAACACTAAATATGTAAGGACATGAATTAGATTGAATAAAAAACATATGTAAATTTAAGTTTGGTGAGAAAAAAATCAATAGTTAATAAGATACCAATGATGATACAATACTTGCAACTGAATATACAAAATAATTAAACATTCTTATAAAAACGTTGGAGAGCAAAGAAAAATATTAGATTATAACTATACATGAAGGAAAAGTCGTTACAGATGATAAAGTAACCAAAATAATTTCAAGCTTAGTAATAAAGTGTAGAAGTAATTGATAAATTTTTGCCATCTTGTTAAACATTTTCTTTCAGACTAAAAATGGATGTAAAAGCTAGAAAATGACTAGTAAATAGTATTAGGTGTAGATACATGTCTTTAACAAAGAAGCTCAAAATTTTCCCAGTTGTGACAGTTTTTATGAGTCTATATAAGTGTAAAACTGAATAAAAAATATTGATAATATGGAGCTGTGATAAAGGTGAATACTTTTAAGATTTTTATGAAGAACAGAAGAAAAAATCATTGATTATCTCAGATCTTAATTATCGTGATTTTATTTTAAAATTATATAATTCATTAGAAAAGTATATAATTTTTGAAAATGCTATGATGGAAAGAAGTGAGTAAACAGCAGTAAGGAGGATGAACCCTATCATGCCCATAATTATAGTGATTTTGAATGTAAAAGTAATCATCTTGATATATAATTCTGGTGAAATGACATTTGTATGATAGCTGGAGTAGACTTTAAATTGATGGCTTTTAATAACAAAATAAATATTTCATTCAAAAAATCAATATGAAATTGTTAACAAAAAATATATAACTAATTCAAGACAAAATTAATTATTACAAAATAAGGTCTGATAATACATTAATATATAAAGAGGTAAAATATTCTTTTACATTATGCTATGATTATTTCCTAAAATAGACTCAAAAATTTAAGACTACAGATAAAATGCAAAGCAAACATATGTGAAATGCCCCTTATTCTATGGTAATACACATAATAGAAAGTTTCACCAAAAATATAAAGTTATCTTAGATAAAACATTCACTATTATAAGAACAAAATATTTTACCACGGAAGTAAAATGTACAGAAAGTGTACCAAATGTCAGCATTTTAAAAAATTGTGATTTTACGATGCATGCTATAAAATTTAAAGTGTTTCAAAACAATTGAAGACCGAAAATAGTTTGTAATACTCATATCAGTTATACGGGAGACAAACTACTATAGCTTTATAATGTTTCCCAATTCTTAATAATATTGCTATAACTATATATATATTGAGCCGGATTGATTTCCTATTCAATGGTTTTATTGCTAAAATTAAAAAGGGAAAACTAACTTCATTTTCATTAAATGTCTAATGCTAAATTTTTTTTATTATTATTTCAAAACACATACGCATTTATATTTTCGCATTTATATTTTAAAATAGATTATTTAATGTTTATAAAATTGATTTAGAATAGTTTACTTTCACTACTTTGTTTATAAAATTTATTTAAAAATACTTTACTTTCACTGCCTGTTTTAATAAAAAAGCTTGCTAATTATATATTCCTGTTGCTTTTATTTTTAATCATTTTTAAAGTTAATTCTAAAAGTCTAAAAGCGGAGATTTAGTTTTGTATTTGTTATTTTGGATACAATAATCCCTGGTCGGAATTCTTAAATTAGATTGAGTGGGAAATTAATATTTGCCCTGCAGGAGATATAGAATTAGAGACTAATGAAAGTTTTTCGTGGGAAATGTAGCGAGGCAAGGATAGCCCACCAATTTTTGGAGAGAGAAGATATTCATTATTAGATACACACTTGGATTATGGCAGGCAAAGAGATATCATTATGAGTAGCTGTTCGGACGTTTAATTCCTACTAAAAACTTAAATAATTATTGACAAACTTCATTGTTGTGCAAGATGTCAAAATCCAGCGCTGTGAGTTTTGACATCATTAGAATGTCTGGATAATTTAAAACAAAGGACGAACCCACGACTACCAGATCTTCTTCAGTCATGCCATGAACCTCTAAAATAAACACTGCATCTACCTTGCCGCTGTCAAAAAACCTGAAAGATGAACTATTATCAAAAGTGCACAATCGTCACTAAATCACTAGGACTCTGTCTTACCGTAAGCTAAACTTTTTCCTATTCTAGCCAGGGTAAATAAATTGTGTTTAATTAAATCTCTGCACAATCTAATGATAAATATGTTTTAAAATGGTATTAATTGTTTTTTTTAATTATTTATTATCTGTATGTACTTTTTTTCTAGTATTTAAAGTGTGTCTTGGAATCTTAGTTTTAAGATTCCAAGTTTGTTTGCAATTTTCGTTTATCAGAGGCTGCATTAGGAGATTGTATTTTATATGTTTAATATATACCTGATTATTTCATTAACTATTACAAAATGCATTGGCAGTTTTCATATCCTTTATTTATTCACCTGCCCTTAGTTGTAAAATAAAGAATCTTTAAGCATGTTTCGTTTGCGCTTTTTGGTGCAAACAACAAAATCTTTTTGCTGGCTATTTGTTAAGTTATTTCTTCGGGTTGTCTGAAAGTAGTCATTTCTTTCTGGATTACATAAGATCATAATAAAATATCTTTTGCTGTCTTGTAAGTGAGATCAACCATGTTTACTTTGAATGTAGTATTATGCACAACAGTCCTGCGGCATTTTAACGACAGTAATTAGAATATTATTGCTCGGACATTCGCACTGGTTACGTTGATTTCCAGTGGGACAGTAACTGTTTTATTATCCCTGATTCAGGAAGCTAGGGTTGTTGTTTGTTTTTGTAATTTTACAACTGACCAGCAAGAAGATATTATCCTAATCATTTTTTATATTTTAAGTGAGAGAATTTTATTGCCAAAATGTTTAATGCCTTCATGTTTGTCGTACTCTTGTGGACTCTCTGGTAAATATACGTATGTTAACATAAGTCACTTTTATATTCATGGCTAGATGTCTTTACTATATTGTCTAACTTATAAAATTTAATAAATTGTTTAAATTTATTTGGCTGATGTTTGTCTTTGTGCTTTGATTTCTCAGCTGTCTAAATAATATTTAAGATATCTTGTTCCTCCCTGAGTGTAGTTCGGTGCCTTTTGATTCGCATATTCTGTCCACCCTAAAATTAATGTCTAGTTCCTATTTTCGGACTAGTGGCGCCCCCAGGGTCAGTATATGTGAATCTCAAAGATCTTTCTTCCGTTACATATATAGTAATTTTTGGCACATCAACATGGAGCTTCCGAGTTATCAAACCCATGTGAGATTTTGTTTAGATGGTTGAGAAAGATTTCAGGTGTAAATGGCAAGATCTAGTCAGTAGAGGTTCGATTTTTGTTAATTATTGCATGTATTGTTGGAGCAGTTTGGTAGAATGGGGTTTCGTCTTTTTCATATGACATAAATAAATAAACAATAAATAGCATATTTTCTAAAAAAGTCTGTCGGAGTTAATTTTTTGAAGAGTTAAATATATATAGTTTGTCTTTTTCATATGACAAATAATTAATAAATAGAATGTAGCATCGTATTCGTTTTTAGATTAATTAAAAAAAAAAAAGATAAAAATAGTTTGTTCGTCTTTTCATATGAAATAATTAATAAACAGTAAACAGCATTTGCTTTCATAGCTAAATTTTTATTTTAAAATAGCAAAATAAATATTGGGAAATAAAAATAGTTTGTTCATCTTTTCATATGAAATAATTAATAAACAGTAAACAGTGTTTGCTTTCGTAGCTAAAGTTTTATTTTAAAATAGCAAAATGAATATTGGAAAGTCTCTTTCTTGTGACAAATAAATAGTTTAATAGCATTTTTCTTTTAGATTGATTGGCAAACTTAGTGTTAAATAAATAGTAAGAGGTATTGTTTTCTAAGACTGACAATAAAAGCAAAAATATATATAAATAAATGAGCTGTTAAAGAGTGCCGAGATGGGAGGGCAAATTTATAAGGAAGTTGAAAATAGGCAAAGTAAACTTAAAGGTACAAGATTGATCCAGATAAAAGTTTTCAGGGCAGATAATTGGGAAAGTCCAGCTGCGCATCTTGAAAGCCTTCAACAAGTGTTTCAGTTTTATGAATGGAATGAACAAGAAAAGATTGCAGAGGCTTATAATCATTTGAAGGGTGCGGCCATAGATTGGTGGCATACTTTAAGTGTAAAGCCATAGACATTTGGGGAGTATGGATATGCCATCATGCATAGTTTTTGGAGGGAAGAGAAACAATATTGCATCTTTAGAATAGTTTTGCAGCAAGCATATTCCAAAGGGGATGGAGGAACTTATATGCAGTTGTTCTGTAGTCAAGCTACCATATTGAAGTTGTTGACAGCATTGTTTTTGCCAGAAAGCCAGATAATCTCAATAATAAGAAACAATATGCCAGTGGCAATGCAACAAGCCATGTTGATTAATTATAAAAGTGTATAGAAAAAATAATAACATTATTGACAGAGATTGATTATAGTAGGGATAGAATAGAGAAGGAAAAAATACTCGATGGAGATGGAGGAATAGTATTTAATGTAGTGGTGGATAAAGATGAACCGACATTAGTTGGAGCCAACCAGACTTGTGCCATCATAACTATAAAAATTTGATCCGTCACAGCACATGCTTTAATTGATTCAGGGAGTCAGATATCCCTGATTTCCAGTCACTTTTATTCACAGTTAAAACAACAAACTCACCTGTATACATTGCCTCTAAAGAGACTGCAAGTTACACTGGCTAATGCTAAAAAGGCAAATGGAGAGACAAAGCAGGTTTGGATCCAGCTTCGTCTGGGAAACATGGAAGTAGATCAAATCTTTTTGATAATGCTCGGGTTGATACAGGATGTCATAGTGGGAACAGATTTTCTTCATCAGCATAAATGTGTGCTTGATTATGGTCAATGCATAGTTCAGTGTAGAGAAAGCATAATGCCCCTGGAGGGATTAAAAAAGTATCACTCCTTACAAATACACTGTATGCAGTTAGTCTTAGACACCACTGAAGTAAAGAATAAGGTGGAACAGTCCATACTAAGGGGGACAGAGCAACATCTTTTAACACAGGTGTTGACACAGTACCACATGGTTTTTTCTAATAGACCTCAGGCTATTGAAGGGTATGTTCATCGGATCAAAGTAAAGGAGGAAAACCATTTTCAAAGTCGATCTTACCCCATTCCATTTCAATATAAAGCCGAGATGGATAGTCAGATACAACAGATGATCGAATGGGGTGTTATCGGTAAACAAGCATCATCTTATATTAACCCTTTGGGGGTAGTAAAGAAGAAAGATGGGGCAGCTAGAATATGTTTGGATGCTCACCGTTTAAATGCTATCACTATTCCTGAAAGAGACATTCCTCCTATAATAACTGAAATTCTGGCTTGATTTCAAGGGAAAAGTCTTTAGTATGTTTGACTTGACTTCGAGTTATTGGCAGATGCCTCTTCATCCCTCCGATCACCAATATACGGTGTTTCGGTATGAAGGGTATACATATGTCTTTAAACGGATGCCATTCGTTGTTGATCAACAGTGGATCCGGGTTGTTAAGGTGTTTGGATCAGATATTGTCAAAGAAGGTTAAAAATATTATAGTAATGTACATGGATGATGTGGTTATTGCATCCAAAAATATTGAAGAGCACTTAGAATATGTGGAGATATTTTTGACTGAGTGCAGTCAAAAAAATATCACAATCAACTTGCAGAAAAGTTACTTAGCCATGGATGAAGTGGCATTTTTGGGCTTTGTAATTGGGAAGGATGGTATTAAACCCTATCCGGATAAATTAGCTGCAATTGAACATTTCCCTACACCTGCTAACAGAGGCCAGATGAGGTCATTTTTAGGTTTCTGCAATTTTACCATTGTTTTTATGAAAATTTTGCTGTAGAATCATCATCCTTAGTCCAGTTATTAAGAAAGGACCAGAAATGGTTTTGGGGTTCACAACAGTAGCAGGAGTTTTGGCTCATCAAGAAGAATTTTCTGAAACAAGTAGTTCTGGCTTACCCTGATTTTTCCCAAACATTTTATATTCAAACTGATAGTAGCTGACATGGATTGGGAGTAGTATTAAGCCAAATTGATGAGCAGAAACGTCACAAGATATTATATTTTTGTAGCCATACCCTAAAAGGGGCTGAAAATAATTATACGACTACTGAAAAGGAGGCTCTGGCCACTGTATGGGCCTTCGGAAAGTTCAAACAATTCTTGCTGGGCTCAAACATCGTTGTTATTACTGACCATAAATGTTTGGAATTTTTGAATAATAGTTATCTGACAAATGATCAGCTCATTCGGTGGAGCTTGATCTTGCAGAAATTTCAATATAGAGTGGTCTATTGCCCTGGCAAAAGAACATTGTGGCAGATGTCTTAAGTTGGCACCCTGTAGATCTTTCACCGCATCACCTAAACTCGGATAACTTAAGTATCGCTGCTGTTACATTGGTTATTGATGATTCTGTGGAACAGAATTTACAGAAACTACCAGAAATACAGGCAAGTGGTCTGGATTATGCTCCAATGGTAGCTACAAGAAAGGAGCCATGAATCCCTCACTAATGAACCTATCCAAGTTAGAACAACAAGAAGGAGCTTATCGTATTGAGGACGGTGTCCTTCAATACAAGGTTACTGCAAAAGAAGGTTCCTGGAGAACTCTCATACCTAAAAAGATTAGGAATTGTTTAATTGAATATATGCATTGTCTGTATGGACATTTTGGACCACATAAGGTTGAGTATGTGCTCCGAGAATTATTTTATTGTCCAGGGATGTACTCAAATATTTTATCGGTTCTCAGAAGTTGCCACACATGTTCACGAATGAAACCCGTAAATAAAAATTTTACGGAAGTCTTGCAACCCATTCTAGCTCAGAATCTTAATGAGTTACTAGCTATTGACTTTTATGGTCCATTACCAGTGTATCGGCGATACCAGTTCTTGGTTGTCATGTATGATGTCTTTTCAAAATATGTGACAGCTTATCCATTAAGAAAGGCTGATGCTTTAAGCACTATCAAAGTATTACAAGAGCAGCAAATTCCTAGAATCGGCAAGCCTCAATGTATACTCTCGGATCATGGAACACCCTTTAAATCATGCCAGTGGAAGCATTGGCTCCAGCAACAGGAAATAAAACATTTATTAACATCCATACGCAACCCTCAATCTAACACCTGTGAGCGGGTTATGAGAGAGCTTAACCAGTTATTCCAGTTGTATGTCAACCAGAACCACAGAGAATGGGTGAAACAGACTGAGAATGTTGGTTAATTATATTAATTGGACGTTAAATGAGTCCACAGGGTTTACTCCAATTAGGCTGCATTTTGGAAAAAATTATCCTATACTTATCAAAGCTCCATTACCCATTGATCATGATAACCCTAATGGAGAGAGGGACAGAGAAAAGGCAAGGATAAAATTAAAGCACATGGCTGAATTGTGCATAAGGCGTGCAAACCAGAATTCTTGCCAATTCGATACTGGTGATAGGGTTTTTGTCAGAAAACCTCATGTGAGCTATCCAACAAGGCATCAATACAAAAAAAATTTTCCTGATATATGATGGACCTTTTACTATAAAAAAAATATGGTCAGAATGCCTTTCTTCTGGAAGACGAGTCTGGAATTCAGGGGTCCTATAATGCCCATAGTCTTAGACCTGCTAAACAAAGGATCAATAATGATAGGTAAGTAGCAAAAATTATCATAGATGTAATAAAATGATTGATTGCAGTTAACACATATAACAAATGTCCAGCTGGGATTTTGCAAAGGGGGAGGTTAACACATTTAAAAAAAAAAAAAAGAAAGTTACAGGAAGTTTTTTTTTTTTTTGATCAGGTATTGAGGCAGTTGAGCCAGATTGATTTCCAATTCAATGGTTTTATTGCTAAAATTAAAAAGGGAAAACAACTTCATTTTCATTAAATGTCTAATGCTAAATTTTTTTTTATTATTATTTCAAAACACATACGCATTTATATTTTCGCATTTATATTTTAAAATAGATTATTTAATGTTTATAAAATTGATTTAGAATAGTTTACTTTCACTACTTTGTTTATAAAATTGATTTAAAAATACTTTACTTTCACCACCTGTTTTAATGAAAAAGCTTGCTAATTATATATTCCTGTTGCTTTTATTTTTAATCATTTTTAAAGTTAATTCTAAAAGTCTAAAAGTGGAGATTTAGTTTTGTATTTGTTATTTTGGATACAATAATCCCTGGTTGGAATTCTTAAATTAGATTGAGTGGGAAATTAATATTTGCCCTGCAGGAGATATAGAATTAGAGACTAATGAAAGTTTTTCACGGGAAATGTAGCGAGGCAAGGATAGCTCACCAATTTTTGGAGAAAGAAGAGATTCATTATTAGATACACACTTGGATTATGGCAGGCAAAGAGATATCATTGTGAGTAACTGTTTGGACATTTAATTCCTACTAAAAACTTAAATAATTATTGACAAACTTTGTTGCTGTGCAAGATGTCAAAATCCACCGCTATGAGTTTTGCCATCATTAGAATGTCTGGCTAATTTAAACAAAGGATGGACCCACATCTACCAGCTCTCCTTCAGCCATGCCATGAACCTCTCAAATAAACACTGCCTCTAACTTGCCGCTGTCAAAGGACCTGAAAGATGAACTATTATCAAAAGTGTGCACTCATCACTAAATCACTAGGACTCTGTCTTACCGTAAGCTAAACTTTTTCCTATTCTAGCCAGGGTAAATAAATGGCGCTTAATTAAATCTCCACTCAATCTAATGATAAATATGTTTTAAAATGGTATTAATTGTTTTTTTTTAATTATTTAATATCTGTATGTACTTTTTTTCTAGTATTTAAAGTGTGTCTTGGAATCTTAGTTTTAAGATTCCAAGTTTGTTTGCAATTTTCATTTATCAGAGGGTGCATTAGGAGATTGTATTTTATATGTTTAATATATACCTGATTATTTCGTTAACTATTACAAAACATATTGGCAGTTTTTGTAGTCTTTATTTATTTACCTGCCCTTAGTTGTAAAATAAAGAATCTTTAAGCATGTTTCGTTTGCGCTTTTTGGTGCAAACAACAAAATCTTTTTGCTGGCTATTTGTTAAGTTATTTCTTCGGGTTGTCTGAGGGTAGTCATTTCTTTCTGGATTATGTAAGATTGTAATCAAATATCTTTTGCTGTCTTGTAAGTGAGATCAACCATGTTTACTTTGAATGTAGTATTACGCGCAGCAGTCCTGCAGCGTTTTAACGACAGTAATTAGAATATTACTGCTCGGACGTTCGCGCTGGTTACGTTGATTTCTGGTGGGACAGTAACTGTTTTATTATCCCTGATTCAGGAAGCTAGGGTTGTTGTTTGTTTTTGTAATTTTACAACTGACCAGCAAGAAGATATTATCCTAACCTTTTCTTATATTTTAAGTGAGAGAATTTTATTGCCAAAATGTTTATTGCCTTCATGTTTGTCGTACTCTTGTGCACTCTCTGGTAAATATACATATGTTAACATAAGTCACTTTTATATTCATGGCTACATGTCTTTACTATATTGTCTAACTTATAAAATTAATAAATTGTTTAAATTTATTTGGCTGACGTTTGTCTTTGTGCTTTAATTTCTCAGCTGTCTAAATAATATTTAAGATATCTTGTTCCTCCCTGAGTGTAGTTCAGTGCCTTTTGATTCGCATATCCTGTCCACCCTAAAATAAATGTCTAGTTGATGTGATGTGATGTGATGTATTATGGCTTCTCCTTAAACGAAGTCAAGAATATCTCTGCAATTATGCCCAGATAAACCTGTTAGCCACTTTCTTTTACATTCCCCACTCTAAATTTACCCATAATCTGCTCTATCCCATTTTCACAACATAATTTTTGTCAACTCTATAACCTTTATATCTAAATCCCCCTTATCTTTTCCCAAACCCAGCATAAAAACCAGTAATTCACTTTCTGTATAATCACTCTTTTCATATTTATTTGTCCACAACTTCAGTATATGTACCCTTTCTGTTTTCAAACATTTACATTCAATTAACAAATGCCTATTATTTTCAATTTCTTCCTTACATAATTTACAAAATAAATCACCCATATTTTTCCATTTACATGTTTATTCTTTTGTAGCTAAAGATCCCGTTCGAGCCTTAAACAATAAACTACTTCCTATTTTATAAAATAGTTCCTATTTTCGGACTAGTGGCGCCCCTGGGGTCAGTATATGGGAATCTCAAAGATCTTTCTCTCGTTACAATATATATACATTAAGCTTAATTATTAAAATAAGCTGTGTTAACAAAGTGACAATCAACCACAAACTATCAGTAACTTGTACATATAATCACCTTATCATAATAATCAACTGTATAATAATTCAATCTTTCTTCAGAAAATAAACTAGATAATTATAACTATAGAGCCACCTGTAAAAATAGTTTTCCCAAACATAATATTATTTAATCTTTAATATAATTTTACATGAGTTTATCAAGAATAGATTTGTCATTCACTTTGATGTTTTGAAAAATATCATTCCAAAATTCAATGGATAATTTTTTTAGCTATTATAAAATGGCATGCAAGATAATTAAAGTGATTTATGTTACAGGTTTTCCAAATTACTCAAGATCATGCAATGTGGATTAAGTTGATGTAACTCAAATAGCACATCTAAGTATTGTATAAACTACTGACAAAATTAAAGATATACTTTGCTCTATTGGAAATAATAGTTGGTTGTATGTTCCCTAGATTTAAAATGATTTAATTAATAGAAAAATAATATTTAACTTCACCATATGTTTATTGGTAATAGTTGATTAGACACACTCACTGTGTGATGGCATTGTTGCTATGCAAAAACTATCAAATACCAAAGTTCCCAGGTCTTATTCTTTTTGCATTTTCTTTCTTTTTTCTTATTAAAAAAACAAACACAGAATTTGTACTTTTTCAATATTTTTTATTAACCTCACCAAATTTAGAACAAAAAAAAAATAAAACACAGAATTTATAGTTTTTAAAGGTCTTTTTTTAATTAATATCAACAAATTTACAACTTATTATGGTTTTTGTTGGGGGAGAGGGTTCTTAATGTCAAATTAGTACACTTATTACGATTGTAGTATTGGTTAAATCCTGAAGTTAGGAAGCTTTTTTTTTGGTTTCACTTTTTTTTAAATAACATTAACAAATTTAATACTTATTACAATTTTTTTTTTTTTGGTTTCACTTTGTTTTTGTATTTTTTTTAAAACAACATCAACAAATTTAAAACTTATTAGGTTTTTTTTTGGCTCCTCTTGAAACGGTTTTATTTAGCCATCATCCCATTTCACCTACTGTGTTCCATCGTAGTTAGTATCTTTTCCAACAGTTCAAACCTTCACAGTCCACATATATAATCAGAATAATTTATTTTGATATGTAATAGTGTATATTTATGTGTATGTGCAGATATGTGCACACATTTAATATATATTAATGTCTGTATGCGTATAATGTATACGGTTACAATATATATATATATATATATATATATAAATTTATGAAGAAAGGGAAGGCTCCAGGTAATGATGGAATTATAATTGATATGTTAAAAGAAGCAGGTGAAGAAATAGAAAAATTATACCAAATGTCTAAATAATAAAGATATACCAGATGATTGCAAGAATGCAATATTAATATTTTAAACAGGTGATAAAGAAGATATTATATATTACAGACCTATCAGTCTTTTATCACTTTTATATAAAAAATTTATTAAGATAATTACAACTCATCTACAGAAAACACTGGATTTCCACCAACCAAAAGAACAATCTGGATGTAAAAGTGGTTTTAGTATAGTAGATCATATTCAGGTATTGAGAGAAGTTATAGAAGGGACAAATGAATATCGATTGCCATTATGCTTAAGATTTGTAGATTATGAAAAGGCATTTAATTCTATAAAAATTTCTTCAGTGATTAAAGCATTGGATCATCAATGTGTAGTATATCCAGGATATTGTCATATTTTAAAGAATATTTATAAAAATGCAACAGCAACAATTAGATTACATAATAATTGTAGGAGAATCAACGTTGAAAAGAGTGTAAGACACGGTGATTCCATATCTCCAAAACTTTTTACAGTAGTGCTGCAAGAAGTATTTTGTGGATTAAAATGGAAAGGTAAAGAAGTGAAAGTAAATGGAGATTATTTAAGTCATTTAGATTTTTCAGATGATATAGTTGTTTTTACAAATAATGCTTTAGAGCTACAGGAAATGTTGCACAAGTTATCAGATGAAAGTAGAAAATTAGGACTAAAGATAAATGTTAAAAAAACTAAAGTAATGATTAATAGTTTTTCTCAAAATATGAAAATAAAGATTGATTATGATGAGTTAGATGAAGATAATAGTTACAAATATCTTGGTCAGATTATTAATACAAATGGAAACATAATGGATGAAATTAATCATAGAATTAAACTTGGTTGGAGTGCTTTTGGTAGAAATAACTTGATACTAAAAGAAAATATGCCTATGTGTTTGAAAAGGGAACGTTTTTAATAAATGTGTTTTGCCAGTTCTTCCTTATGGTTCTGAGACTTGGACACTTAATAGAAGAGTAATACAGAGACTTCAGACAACTCAAAGAAGTATGGAGAAATGCATGTTGGGAGTAACAAGAAGAGATCAAAAACGCAATGTATGGGTAAGAGAACAAACAGGTGTTACTGACCTCATTGAAAAAATTAAAAGACTGATGTGAAGTTGGGCTAGACATATTGCTAGAAAAGATGATAATAGATTGGACAATTGAAATTTTAAACTGGGTTCAAAGAGATTGTAAAAGACCCAGAAAGACACCACATGTGAGATAGATGGATGAAATAAGAAACTGTGCAGGGGTAATGTGGAGAAGAAAAGCTAAAGATAGGAAAGATGGATTGAACATGGAGAGACCTTCATACTGCAGTGTATTGATAATATGATATATATATATATATATATATATATATATATATATATATATATATATATATATATATATATATATATATATATATATATATATATATATATATGAACTATAAATGTCCCAGTATGATATAAATTTTTACATTTTCATTTACTATGCCTATATTAAAGTCTTAAAAATAATAGAGATATTTTTTACAGTAAATGTTTTTATTGATCATGCCCTAAAGAAAAAAAAATTATTGTTTCTTCAACCATAATTGAGGTTTTTAGATTTAACTTAAAATAAAAGCATGATGAATCCAAAATTAATAACGTCAACAAGGGATTAATTTAATTAATTTCTGGAACCTCCATGCCTTTTATTTCAAGTTAAATCTAAACACCTTAATTGTAGTTGAAGAAACAATGTTTTGTGTATGGTCAATACAAGAATTTAATGTGAAAAATATGTCTATTATCAGTATATTTTTAACAACCAAAATAATATTTTTACACATGATGCAGGTCAAATGGATTTCAGGGAAAAATAAATGGATTACATTTTTGAAATCATAATATATTTCAAATAAATATATGTAAAAGATTTTGAACCCTATTTTTTCTTGCATAAACTTTAAATGAATTTGAAAAACGGCAAGTTTTTTTCAATATCCTGGATATAACCTAGAGAAAATATATTTTTTTTTGATTAACACTCAAAATCAATTTAAGATGTTAGGTGTAAATAAACACGATTAACTGTAGATTGAAGTAAAGTGAATAAATAAGAAGAAAGATGATAATATTTTAAATAAGATGAAACTACCAAGAAAATCAAAATTATTGTCATAATTGATAAAAGTGCATCAGAAATTTTTTCCCAAAAAATGAAGATAAATTAATAAAATAAATGAGAAAATTACACTATTTAACCAAAGAAAAATTGTACTATAATAGAAAAAAAATTATAATTCTATATTATGAGAAAGTGTAAAAACTATGATATGAATTCTTTATACATTTTTATCTCAATATTCTGAAAGTGAAAGAAACAAATCAAGTACATAAGCTGATTTTTTAAAAAAACAAGGAAATTAGTGATATATATATATATATATATATAATACAAAATTTCAGAGAGAAGATAGGAATATCCAAATATAATCTTTATGTATATTCTTGATTGCCCAACGCTTTTGATTTTGTTGATTAACCAAAATTATGTAAAACTTTTAAGAAATAAGTATAACCTTTTTTGTTCTCATGAAAAATATAAATATGATGTTATAGCTTCACTTTTAATACACTATAGTGAGATGGATGATGTGTTATTAGAATATTTAGCCAGCTCAACCTGTTATAGCGTTTAAGTTTAATACTGAATATATGCATAAAAAAAATAGATTGTATGAAACATATATTTCATATTGGCGCAGAAAATATCAATAAATTTAGATAGGCTTGGATATCGCACTATTAGCTAGTATAAAAACCAGAGTAAATGAATGGAGATTATGCTTAAATATAAATATTATTAATTAAGATAGTAAAAGTATCTGACTCCAATGTTTATAACTACAAAATAAAAGACATGAGTTGTTTTTACTCCTTTAAATTGTTCATCAATAATAAAAAATTAAGTAGTCAAAATATTTGGGTTGTGATTAGGAATTGATAGATTTGCTGAAAAAAAAATTGTTAAAGATTTTACACGAAGAGACAAACGTAAAACAAAAATCATAAATATTATTAATTTTTATAAAACATTTATTAGACTGGAGATTATCCAAGAATGAAGAAAATTACCCTACAGAAATATTATTTATTACAAACCATAAATATTCAGGCTACTGCTTTACTTGTGGGTTTTCTAATAATGTAAAAATTGGATAAGTGAACGATTGATTAGATAAGATCTAAAACTTAAACACAAGTAATGAGATAAAATTGTTTTATGTTGGTTTTAACATGAGATAATTTAATTTATTTTCCACTTTTAAAATGCTTGGAAAGATTGATGATGAATAAAAAAAGGAGAACCATCAAAATGTGTATGGAGTTCATGATAGTAATAACTACTGTATTTTTGAACATTCTAAAAAAAAAAAAACATATGTTAGAATCTTTGGAGAAATATTTACTTCATCAGAAGCAATAAGTTAACTGGTGTCCTTCATTTTAACTATCTAAATATGAAACTATATTTTTATAATAAAATAAATATATACATATACAAATTGCATTATTGCTAGGGTTCATCAAATATTTCAATGTCGTATATATTCGGAATATCATTATGACACTTAGCCACATTCCTAAGCCATGCCAGATATAAAAGAATTATCTTTCAATCAAGTTTACATATTGATTTCATTTTTAATATTAGAAATTTGATCAAGTCTTTATTAGTAATTTTTGATAGTTTTATTATATTTTTATAAGACCATTAACCGTTTAATACTGAAATATTAATATTAGAACCTTCTAATATGTTAATTAACAAAATTCATACACTTCGCTATTTTTCAAACAGAAAATCATTTCAGAGATGTCTTATTTGTTAAATATATTATCTTTTCTTTCGATTACTATTATTAATTGCTGCCTTATTTATTAGTAAGTTTAATATATTACCTATTAATTAAAAATATTTACAGGATGGTAATTTTACATATAAATAAAAGGAACTTCAATCTAAAATTACCAATTTTTTATTTTATTTTAATAATATTTATTTCTAACAATTTTCACATGATCTTTGTTTTTGTAATAGCCATTGTTTAAAATTAATTGTTTATTTAATATATACATATATTACAATTAAGACTATTATACTTTTATTTAAAAGTACGTAAATTGCATATATAAGGGAATGTAAATTGCATATATAAGGTAATGTGGTTACTATAATTTTGTTTGTTAACGTTATTTATCAAATGTTAATTTTAATCTAAGATAATTTTATAATTTAGTTGTTAAATAAAATTGAATATAATAACTATTTAATTCTATGTTTTAATAGAATCAAGATATAATATTAGTGATGATAAAACTTGCGAAAGTCATAAGCAAACATTACTTTAAGGGATAAAAATAGTGTCAGATATATATATATGTAAAAACGGCAGTCTGAATTTCAAAAAGCACTGCCTAAAATATAATCTTTAGACTGTATGCTGCCATGAATGAAATACAAACTTTTCAACCAAAGAGCTGATATTTTAAATTAACCATGATCATAAATTGCTCATGAACAATCAGTTAATATATTAAAATAATAAAATGCAAATTTATTTTATTATAAATGATTACAAACAAGAAGTCAATTGAATCCTGTAAACAAAAGTAATTATATATATATACAATTTTATGGCTATATTTTTATACAAATATTTTAATATGGATTGTAAATAATGCTTATAATAAAAAATGAAACCTGAATTTATATAGAACAAGTACTCTTCTTAAAAGTAGTATGAGAAACTGCTAGTAATCTGAACATTTGTAAATAGCATTGTAACCATTGTGGCTTAAAGATGCTTCAGCCATGAATGCATAAATAGAGCACATTTACTTTATACAAATAAGAAAATCAACTAATACTTATTCTATGTAAATAATAACCATGATGCATAAACATGAAGGTATTATGTAATTAAATTCTGAACTGGATATTCATAAAAATAAATAATCGTATATATGTGAAAAATACTTGTGTTTTGATATCACAAGGCAACATTCTGTGAGAAAAATTTCAAATTATTAATAACGTGTAATCTGGTTAGCCTCATTCTAGCTTTATAGAGTTAAAAAAATAGAGTTGATCATTTTATCAAAAATTTAAAAAATTAAAAGAATCTCACAATGAAGAGCAACTAATATTAATGTCTTTAGATATATTTTCACCTTCATCGTTGTTTTAAAATTAATAATATGGAAGAAAAGAATCTTCAATAAATATTAAAAGTATAATTGGTGAATTTCCATGAAGAAGTTTTATTAAGTATTTAGTCAACTTGGCTGAGAAAACGTTATCAAGAAGGATATTTTCAAATACGAAAAAAATGGACTTCAACTGAAAAGTAAAACATGATTTGATGCTTAAGTGCTAAAAGACAATTATCAATATTGTGTCTTAGTTTGCTGCAATACTTAACACTTTCAACTAATTGCAGGTTGTATTAGAATTTATTTTAACTACTCTTATGCATACATATTGTCGATTGATGGTATGTTGAAAGTAAAACATAGAATGTTTGTATAAAGATGAGTGTAATGATTAAAGTTTAGTAGTAATTATTTATTCGATGATTTTCATTATCTTAATGTTCGAATTTTTCAAATGCATTTATCTGTTCTTAGTAATACACAGGTTAGTACACAATAAAATATTTCGAATGATGTTATTATCCCTTTTTTGAGATGTTGCTAAGCTGACTAGTGACAATACTAGCATAGTAATTGAACCTGGACGTCTAGATTGATGAATATTCAATTTAAGGTGATGTTTCATTCTACTAATCTATTTTATCAAAAGCATAAGTCAGTATATATTTCATATACTTATCTAATAGGATCCTCCTTAATTCTCTACCTTCTTCCTAAAAGCAATGTTACTTAGTGGCTTACCAAAATTAAGTTGAATTATGGGATTTTTTGTCATTTACATGTGAGCAGTATATTTGATTTTCCTATTTGAATTTTTTCCTCTGTATCCAAAATTTTTGTCTTTTCTTAATTGAGCATATCTTCATTAGTACATACATGAGCCACTACTTTAGACACATCTGTTTTTTTCTCAGTATATATCTTTTTAATCATTTTACAATGAGTAACTGATCTTACCAATGTATATTCTGCCACATTCACATGTATATCATATATGCAGTTTTTGTTTTTCAGGATTTCAAGTTTACATTTTGCTAGAATTTCTTATAAAGTAATATGGATCTGTAAATATTTTCTGATGTTATATTGATTGCAGATTTTCTTTATTTTTGTCTTTTATTCTTGGTACATATTATCTATTTGAATTTTTTTAATGACTGCTGATGTAAAACCATTCATGAGATTTTATTCTCTGCAGATCTTTTCTTTTTTTAAATCACTGTTTTTTTACAACTTTCTTTTCCTCTGTTCCATAATGATAACTCCATATTTTGAATTTCTGATCTGATTGAATGTATATGCTACATGTTTTCTTGGGTAGATGAACATTCTGTAAAGTGTAGATTTGATTTTGATATAAGGCAGTCTTGTTACAAGAACATCATATTGTGGTTTGAAAAGAATGTTTTTATGTATATACAGGATGTTTGTAATAAGTTTCATTATATGGACATACAACAAATGTGTCATCATTGTAAACAAGTCAAACTTTAGGTTGATATAGAATAGTATTTATTGCTGTGGTTTTAAGGGTTTATGTAAATGTTGTTAATCAGAGACAACAGTTATTGGATGATAGTTATGTCTTGATTTTCTTGGAATAATTCCATGTTGAGATATTTTAGTTTTTGAGCTATTTTCCCCATTTATTTTTTTCCTTGCAAATAACAATGTTTCATAACTAGTACATTTGTGAATTAACTTTTCCCATATATGCCTTCCTATGTGTCAATTATTTCTATTTTCATGTTTTTAATTAATTGTATAAAGTACTTACAATCCCTGACAAATAACTGTGTCTTTAATACCAAAGAACTAAAAACTTAGAGAAGTTATGTTGACAACTTTTGTTAAAGTAAATTTCTACAACTAACAATAAGTTTAAAGAAACATGGTCTTCGTGGATTTTAAACAGATTATAAAGATTAAAAATTTTGCTTAAATATGATGTTAACTTACTTTTTTTCTGAATCTGTGAAATGTGGCGATTCTATTTGAGTAATGTTTGTAACATTTTGTCTGTACTTGGTATCAACTTTTTGCTACTTTTTGTATGGACATATTCATAATCATTCTCTATTGAGGAAGTTTTTTCAAGGTGAATTTCTATAACTATCAATATTAAATGTATTTTAAAATAACTAATGTATAATTCATTTTAATGTCTAAATGATAATAATTAGATATTATAAATAAGTTGGAATAAATAATAATAAATTTTAAAAAAATAATCTGTAAGTTTTTATTAAAACAATATAACAGTATTTATTAGACGTAATTTAATTTAGCGTTTCACTTATAAAAATTATTTTGAATTAGATGTTCATTAATACTTTATGGTTGTAGTTTTAAAAATAACTTTTAAACAATTAGTGTGAGGTCACCCATGTGTGAGAATATTTCTGTGCATTCAAGAATGGCATGTAAACATAAGAAAAACATTTAATTCTAATATTGATAAAAAAAATAAAGCAAATGAATGAATAAAATTATTTAAAATGAAATATTTAAAAGTTTAATAGAGAGATATAACTCTAAATTTTCTATTTATTACTATTGTGTTTATAAAATATCATTAAAAAATATTACATAATGTTTGTTAATAATGAACTTTTGACTTTGCAGCTGTGAGTCACATGGTTTGGTATAATAAAATCAATTATGTCAGTAAAATCGATTACATAGCTGGTCTGTCAAAAATATTAGTGTAAAAAAATAATTTCATTGGTTTAACCCAAGTGATTGATCAAAAGTGGCTGTATTAAATATTATTAGATAAAAGCATGAATCCAAGATTCAAAGAGGGCTTATCTTATTTTTAATTCTACCTGTGGCTGGATCTTGAAATTTTTCTTTAATAAAAGCTATAATTTTATTTAAATATTTTATTTTTAAAAGCAAAAGCATGTTTAAAACAATTATTTAAAACCATCTTGCAGTGATGGAAGGCTAAAGTTAAAAAGGTAATCTCTTTGCTGACATTTCAATCGCAATGGAAACATAAAATTATAGAGAAAATGTTTAGAGGGAAGTTAGCGTCTCTTATCTCGTTTACATGTTATCTGTTTGTTTTTTTATGTGAAAGTAAAATTAAAGCCTAAATTATTAATTATATATATATATATGGCTAAACATGTTCTTGCAATAAACTCTTATAGCTGTAGGATAGTCATTATATATCCTATTAAATTAAAAATACACGTGAAGAAGAAATTAAAAGACATTCCAAATTTTAAAATAGTATAATAAAAATGCATCAGCATCTTTGTAAATTATAATTGATGTTAAATTTAATACTTCATTATTAATACATGATATATACATGTAAATATGCTCTTAACAGAATAATGTTTATGAGAGAAATATGTATTTTACAATACTAATTCTCATTTATGCCTAGTAGTATGAAAAGAATTTGTTTGGAAGTAAAACTTTAAAAGAATCTACAAATATTAATAATGAACTCATGTCTATCAAATATATAATAAATTGTTATATTTGCTATTACTTATAAGTAACTTTGGAATGGTTGATCTTAGTTCATAAACTGAAGAATGTCCTTAATTATAAACAAAGTCTACTCTTATGTTTAAAAAGTAAAAGGAAATTTGTTTAAAAAAAGAAATATATTTTGAAATATTAAAAAAATAATGTTTAAAAACAGAGCTCTATTTTAAAAAATGCATTTATCTAAAGGAGAATAGTGAAATTTATATAAAGCTATATATTATTATTATTCTGCATTTGAACCCAGAATTTTAAAATGAAAAAAATGTACTCAGCTGAAGAATTTATTTTTCCAATGCTGGCTTATGCTTATGCTATTTTATTATTTTAATATTTAAAATTATCTTCAAAAAAAATGAAGGTGTTTATTTAAAGAACTAGTGAACATTTTTGTCTTGGAAATCATTGCCATGTTTATAAATATTTTGACTGAAGCTTCGAATTCGGATAGATAAATTCACCTGAATAAATTATCTACATATTTTTAAAATGAAAAAACCATTAAAGAGCTGAAATATGAACTTAAGTTACTGTATTATTAATTTTTTATTGTTTGTTTTATTGGTTTTTAAAAAAATGAAACCATAAAAAATATTTATGCTATATATTTTGTGTAACACTTTTTGCATAAATATGACAGGTAAATTAGGATTATAATTTTAAAGTTAATGGGTTTATTAAAATGAGCAAATATTTTGCCATTCTTAGGTCAATTTAGTTTATTTATTAAGCATTACACCAGCTAGTTTCTATTTAATAATTTCATTTATGGAGATTTAAATATCACAGTCTTAGTTTATTATAAATGGGATGTTTCACTCAGTTTTATTTTAAACCAGCCAAAGAAGTTTATCAGAGAATTTCCATTCATTTGTTTTATGAGTGTTATAGTAATAGTAACTGCAAATATATTTTATATGCATTGAGAATTAATATTCTCGCATTTAATTTGCAATTTTTTTTAAGAATCCACTAATTACTATATTTTAATATTGAATATTTTATTATGTGTGCATTGTGCCTTGCCTAGAATTTTATATGCATTTAATTTTAAAGTATTTCTCATAGTAGTCACTTAACAGTTTGCTTTGTTGGTTCGAACATTGAATATATGTTTTGTATTTTAAAACTTCTTAGGAATAACTTTGTTATTTCAAGTGAAGTATTAGTTAGTATTTGTTAGCCTCATAGAGTTAGGCTTAGTTAATAATTTTGAGTATGCTTTATGGAGTAGACAATGTCCTCCATCCTTATTGCATTGTATTTCCATGATTAGATAGTGCTTGTCCCCAAAAGAGGGTTATTGTATTGTATTTTTCAGTGATGATGATCACATTTATAAGCATTGGAAATCCCATGAGAGAGGATTGTGCTTTTCTGGTGTGTTTTCCTGTTCCCAGATGTGCTGTAGACAATTTCCAGACATCTTAGTGTCTGCCTCAAATTTAGGTATTTTTGAAAGCCACCACATTCTTTTCCAACTCTGAGAAGCATATATGTTCTTATATTTTTGCCTATCATTCATGATGACTTAATGCTAATTCCAGCACAGTAGGTAATGTTGCATTGGTTTTAGATTAATGATGACAAGATATGTTTGTTTGAGGAACTTAGTTTCTTCAGGTAGTGGTAGCTATTTTAAGGCTCATAGGTATATCAATGTTTGAATTGTGTTGATATGATAGTTTTATTACCCATGCTAACCTACAATAAGTTCTATTTATTATTAAGTATGTTAAATTATCCATGTGGTATAAGTAGCAATTCATACATACTAATTTTAATATTTTTCTCCAGAGTTTCGCCGTTGGATTTGTAAGTCTGTTACATCTTTAATTTTAAAACATTGAGGGTAATAATTTTATGGGGACTATATTTATTTAAATGAGTATAACTGATCTCTGATTAGTGAATGCCCCATACATTTAATTTAGTTTAATTTTTAAATTAGTTTAGTTTGATTTAAATATATCACTAGCTATAATATTAGTTATATCAGTGTAACTAGTGATGATATTTTTTTTCCAAAAAATATGCTGAATATGCTTATTCCAGCTTAGTGTTTATTAATTTCAGGATTATAAAATTAAGCTTAGGGTTTCAAATACAAACCTAGTTGTGTGTGTTATTCTGATTACTAGAAGACACCATAGTGTTATGAATTATTTTAATTAAAAATTAGAAATGTGCTTATTAAATACAGACATTATAATTAAAGTTCAAAGATTTTAAAATCTCTAATTGTTTAAAAGAGATTAAAATTCAGTGTTGAATAACCTTTGCCTGCTATTATGTATAATCATATTATTTATTAGTTTATTTATTAGAATAAACAATGTAAAAAAGTTTTAAGAAGGATACTCAAAAATAGTAGCTGAAGAAGTTATGTATTCTTATAAACCAAGTAAAGTTATTAAAAATTCAAAATGCTCCTAATAGGTCCCAGTGCTATATTGGCAAGGTTTGTATTCCATTTAAATTGTAACACTTTATTTTTTTTCTCAATAAACCAACTTATTATTATTTCAAAAGTTTTGTTTTGTTTGTTTTGCTTTTATACGAAAATATTATTGTTTTGGGTTTCCAGTTCACAAAGTATTAAGTTTCCAAAGTTTATTAATTTTTTTTAATTCAAAAGTTCACAAATATATTATAAAGTTAATTAAATATATTTGATATTGGTTTTAAAATTATAAAGCCATGCTGAAGTAAGTGATTCTTAGATTGAATCACAATAACAGATAATTTCAATATATCAGATACTTAATTAAATGCTTAGTTAAAAGTTTATTTTTAAATTATCAGTATATCTTCTCAGACTATAAATTATGCAAATTGGGATTAGGAATATTAGTATTTCAAAAGAATATTTTTAGTTACCATTATTTTAAAAGCTGCATATTATCTTATATTAACTGCACATTGTCTATCATTATTTTAAACTTTATATGTTTAAAGAATTTTATTCCATCTGCATTTGAGGTCTTGAGTAGGTTGTCTGTAAGTATGGGAAAGGCATAAAAGTACCCTTGTCTTTTTCTTTGCTCAAGTAATGTCTTGGATAATAGGCCATTATTAGTTTAAATTTAATTCATTAAATTTGTGAATTAATATTTGCTTTGTTTATTATTTTAAGATTGAATATAATATAGTTATTCTATGGTCAGCTAAGATATCACTCATTTGTTTTATTCACCCAGCAATTATTTTATAGGCAACTTAAACTTTAATTTTGCACAAGAGTTTTAGTTTTAGAATCCCTGAGGTTATTTACTCTTGTTGCCTTGTTAGATATAATTTAGTAAGATAATCTTCCACAATCAAGGTATCATTATTCTTATTCAGAGTGTGTGTGATCTGTTGATATGACTATTCTAATCACTATTAATTAATGATTTTAAATAATCTTTTGTATGGTCTAGTAATAGAGTATTAATATACCCTAATAGTTATAGTTGCATTAGTATTAGATTTGGTCTCTGTCTGATTATACATCTCTGAATCATCATCATCTCTTTTCTTAAATTGTATTGTAACCCCACTGAGCTGAGTCATTAAGAGTCTCTCATTTGATTTCTTTTCATATCATTTCTCCTCTCTTTTTTACATCTCTTCTATCATCTCATTTCCAAATCATTTCATTTCTTTTCCTTCTTTTCTTTTCTCTCTCTTTTCATTATCATCTTTCTCTCTTTAATTCCATTTCTAATAATTTCTATTTCTTTCATTTCTTTTCCTTCTTTTTGTTTCTCCTCTTTCTCTCATCTTTTCTTTTCCTTCCATCTCTATCACCACCATGTATCATTTCTATTCCTTTCATTTCTTTTCCTTCTTTTTTTTCTCTCTCTCATTTTTATTCTCTCTTTTTTTTCCTTTTCTCCCCCCTCTCCTCTTATATATATATGTTGTGAAGTAAGATATTTACCGTTTAGCTTTTAAGTCTATTTTTACTTATTTTATCTTGCCATTGTTTTGATGGGGATTTGCGCTAGTTTCCATTTATACATTTGAAAAACATATAATTTCATCAAATATTGTATCATTGACAGTTTGCATGAATAGATAGAGCATACTAACCCATTGCTTATTTTATGAGAGGATTATATTGTTGAAGCTGATAATTAGTTAATACTTAATTTGCATAGTTTAATCCCTAAAGATGATTATTTTCATGGCATGCATTCTGTTTCTCTGTGTTGAGATGATGTTCACGCACTTTATATCTTGAAAAAGATATTGGAATTTGCCATAGTGTTATACAACTATATAATGTTGTTTTGAAGAGTCTTTCTTTATTGTTTGATCCATCATGATGCTGTATAGTTATTTTACATTATGTATGGTGAAGTTCTTGATGTTCTAAAATTATATGGTATTGATAAGGTAGAGTTAGCTTCAGATTCACTTGTTTATCTATTGTGTTTAGCTAATTAATATAGTGTATATAATGTGCTGTTGTACATTGTCAACAGTTTACAAGCAAATCAACAAAACTTACTAGTAATTTTATAACTTATCTTATGTATAGCATAATAAGAGATACACATGTGCAATGTCATTTTATTTTCATTAAGCAGTAGTTCGCCGATGGATCAGTAAGACATTTCAATAGTTAGAATGATTGTTTTATGGACAAAGGCAAAGTTTAGTAGCCTGCATACATTTGACTTATGGTATCTGTTCCCATATTTATGTAATAAATTTCTTCATGCTAAACAGTAATAATTGTCATTTATGCTTAATATGATAATTGTCATTATCAAATTATTGATTAATAAAGTTTAGTTATATTTTAATGTCTTCAATGGCATACTATAAATGGATATTATGTTATTAAATGCACCAGTGCATCAAAACATATACCGGTACTCAAATAAACTATACCTTGCTTTATATTGTTTCTAAAATAGATATATGTTTTTCAATTATTTATTATTTTTAAAAGTTGTAAATAGTGTAAATAAATATTGTTGTTTTAAAAATATATTTAGTTGTCTGTGGTATTGTTATTAATCATCCTTGATATTATTGTTATTTCTATCAACACATTATTTTATTTTCTTAAAGTCATCATCAATTAATACAATATATTTTATTATGCATTAATATATCATAATGATTTTGGCAAATTTTACATTTAAGGTACATTTAGAATTTATGGCTTATTGATTAGAATACTGTAAATCTTAAGCCCATGTCTTATTTTAAATAATATTTTAATGATCTATTGGTTTTGGAATAACTTGTTTATTTGAGTCATTAGATACACCATTCACTCATTTTGATCATATTTCCCACAATTATTTATTAAAAGAAAGTTTGTAAGTTATTGTGCTTACTTTATTAAGAACTTATATGTACTTCATAAAGAGTAAATTTTATATTACTGTTGGTATTGGGATTGCCAAATATTGTTTATTAATTCTATTTTATTTTATGAGCTGTTTTGTTTGTTATATTTGGGTAGTGGCAAAATCCCTCTCACTGACTCAAGTATATCTTGAAAAATTATAATATTTAAGTTATTTGAACCCTGAGAAAAATAAATTGCTAATTCACAATTGTAATTTTGAATTTATAGTATTTTTTAAGTCTTAAGTTATTTGTTGTGCTTTGGTTGAAGTTATGTTTACCTTCACAGTTTTATTAATTCAGTATAACTTTAAGATGTAAATCTCTTCTTTAGTTTTAAAACTTATAGTTTATCTTAATTTTGTGGTTAAATATTCTGGTTTAGTCAAGCTTAGAATCCATATTTTGTTTCATTTTATTTTACTGTCATTTAAAACAATTGTAGTTTATAGCCCAGGATCTCATTCCCCATCATTAACATTGTTCTCATATTTCATCTTGATTTTTCTTTTTTTTACTTATTCATTTTCAATTTATCTTAATTCATCGTCACAATTGATACATACTTCATTGACTCTTATTTTATTATCATCTCAATCATTCATTATCCTAACACATTTTTTTTCTCTTAAGTTCATTCATTTTCATTATTTATTATTTATTTCCATCATCTATTTATCATTTAATTCATAATTCGAATTTCACATTCATTTCATAGATCTGGTTATTAATTATTTATTGATTTACAAATATTAAATTTATCTAATATTATTTTGCTATGGATTTTAAATTTAGTTTAACTGATTTTGATACTAGAACTTACTATCTTCATGAAAATTTTGTGACCTTACTTAGATTTATTGTTTCATACTAGCCTAGTTGGTTTTAAAAAATATTATCTTTATTTTAACATTTCTTTTTATGCATATATTCTTATTAATCGTATAGTGATGGTTACTATATATATATATATATATATATATATATATATATATAATAAAAAAATATATATATATATATATATATATATATATATATATTATAAGTATCCTCTAAACTAATGGACACTCTATGGTATGCTTTATGTATGTAATTGGATTTGTACTTAGATTTTTAGTTTATAAGCATCTCAAATATGTGACACACATAACCATATACATGTTAAAAAGATATATGATCCCTAATATACATATTTTATGCAGAAACAGCATTCATTAGTTGATTAATGGGATGAAGCTAGCTGCTGTTCATTTAGTTGACATTGTACTTTGTTGGCAAATGTTTCTTTTATATTTTGTATTCCATTTTCGTATATAAAGCATTGAATTTCATGTGTTTATATGTCTATTGTATTAAGTTCTGTTCTATTTTGTGTTAAATCTTTTAATTTTTTGTTGAGTGGTTCTTGACTGTAATTTATGCTACAATTTTTTTTTTTTGTAAACATTAATATTGTGCTTTTATATGCTTTGGATACGAAAAACGCTGATTTTAGTTGAGAAAACCTTTGAATCAAGCTAATATTTATGACATCATGATTTTTGATTGTGGGTATATTGTACTTTTTATTTCCAATTGCTTTATTATCATTTTGTAGTCGAAATTGTTTTGCTTCTATTAATTTTTAGTTAAATGTCTTTTGTGGCATTTTCATTTTCAATAGTTTATTACAAAGTTATTTTAAATAAACAATGAAGTGGAAATAAAATTACATATTATATGGAATCCAATAGTAATTCAAAACAGTGTTGTATATAAGCAAAAACATCACCCACTAAAAAAATATAATTTCCAAATAATTGTTTAAAGTACCAGATATTTCAAAATGGTGCCATGTAAAACTGTACTGTCCATCCACCAATATGCTAAAGAAATGAGGTATATCAAAACCCTGCAGAAAAAAATAGCATATGCAAAAAGCAAAAAAAAAAAGGTTAATACAATAGTATGAAATACCACAACAAATGATAATTCAATATAAGACTTCTCAAAAAATCTAGGCATCAAGTAGGCCAAAACATTGTAATTCCTTGCAATAGAGATGTTAGAATAAAAAACCAAACTCGAACAAAAGTGTCAATATATCAAAAGCAAGCACATCAGAAATAATAGAGGTAAAAAATTATATTAAATGTTTTTATTTACAATGCACTAAAAAGAAAAACATTGTTTCTTCAACCATCATTAGAATTTTTAGATTTAATTTGAAATCAAAGCATGGAGGTTCAGAAATTAATTAAGTCAATTTTTTGTAGCAAAAAATAGATGTTGATAATTAATTTCTAGATGGGTTATTAATTTCTGAACCCCTGTTCATACTCTTATTTTAAGTTAAATCTAAGAACTCCAATTGGGGTTGAGGAAACTTTTTTTTTCTTTTTAGTACATAGTCAATAAAAGCATTTAATATAAAAAAAATTATATTTTTTTAAAGTTTTTAGTATTTGCATCATAAATAAGAATGTAAATCTATAACATACTTTAGATTGATTGGACACTGATAGTTGATATACAATGTAATATGTCATAAATAGTTTACTAAGACACAGCCAAAAAGAAATTTTTGAATTTAAAAAACAAAAACAAAACTAAGGCTAAGTGCTTTTGACTGCTTATTTTACTGCTTTCATATTCATAGATGGAGAATGTTATAAGATAGTGCAAAAGTTGTTCATGTTTGCATATGTATAATGGAGGATATTTATATTTATGTAAAATAGAAATGTGCTGTTAGAATCAGAGTTCAATTTTGGGATAGGTGGAAGAATGAATCTTTACAGTTGATGTAGTGTGCAGAGTTATTTATGCAGTATGCCTTTCTGATCTTCTGCTTGGAGTCATCTCTTTTGATAGGATGAATAGCTACAGAGGATGGGATGAAAAAATATCCTGTAGATTTGTGATGGTTGAAAAAGACCAAGCTACATTCTAGCTTGGCTGCAGCTTTTTTATATTCATACTGGTGCTGCAACACCCATATGAATAAACATGCCTATGATGCCCCATAATAAATAAATTTGCATCACACTTGGGGCATTCCATTATATATACCATTCAAGGAGCAAAATCACTTTCAACTCTTTTTTTTATTGTTCAAGAGTCTGTTAGTAGAAGAGGAGTGTGAAAAGCAAGGCAATAAATGAGGGGGAAATATTTTATTGACTGCTTTGGTGAGTGTAATGACATATGATAAAAGTAATTGTGGCCTGTCATAAGAGAATAGGGTTAGAATTAAGCTAATTTAAGGTCATTCTTAAATCCAACAGAAGTGACATCTTTGATATATGACTCTATGTCAGCTTGTCAGGTTAATTCATATTTACATAGAAAATAATTATAAAAAGGAAATGATCACAGATTGGCTACTTTGTGGGAATAAAATGTAGCCAATTCTAAATGCATAGATCTGAGAGTTCTATTGGTTTAATGTATATAAAATAATCAAGGTACCATGTGTCTCTGCATTTTATAGATCAAGCTTATTAATGTGAGTTGAATCACTGACTGGCTTTGATGATTTGTTTTGATACCTTGAATATTCAGTTCTTGTCCATGATGATGTTATCCATATAGCATGTGTATATAAGGCTTGATGTGTGTCCAATATATGTTGAAATGACTATTTTTTCAAAATGGGTAAGGTATAAGCTGGAAATAATTTTGCTGAGAGACTCATCACCAAAGGACATTGTAATATTGGACATTAAATGTAGCAATGATATTGTTGTTGAGATAGAAGAGGAATGCTATAATAGATTACATAAGTGGCTGAGAATAGTTTTGTCTAATTTTTTCACTTTTGATTTTATTACTAGATAATGTCCTGTTGATAGAACTATATAGTTCTATGATATTCAGTGAAGCTATTTTATATGAGCAGTTGATTTTGGAATGCTTGATATTGACTATGAAGTCAAAGGAAGACTTAATGGTATAGGCAATGAAATCTAGATGATCAATCAATCAGTCATTGGTTAATTGTATATCATTCAATATTTTTCCTATAAGTTAAAGTATATACTGTAAAAGATGCCTTACAACCAACCTTTACACCTGTCTTAATTTCTTTCACAATGTTCAAATTCAGACCAAGTGGTAGGCAAATAATTTATCCTACATACCTGCTTATACACATGTATATACATATATAAACATACATATAAACTAATATGTTTGTCTATTTGTAGAAATTAATTAGTTTTATTTTCTTCATTTAATATCATTAACAAAAATAATTAATTGAACTATAAATCAGACATAAGCAAAGGTCAAAATAGATATGAGATCAAAATTGTTGCTAAGTGATCGAATTTGGAATAAGGAAGATTAAATAAAAATGATGATAATAATAATAATGTTTTATAATTTATTTTCTTTATTCAGTTGTAACAATAGGTTTTAGCTAGCATAAGAAAATCTAGCTTTTCTTCACTTGGAAACTAACAATTGAACTGACAGCACATAAGTAATGCTGTTATTTTTTTTGTTTTAAAAAAGTAAATGTTCAGTGTTTAAAAACAATAAAATTTTAATATCTGTAGTTTCAGGATAATATAACATCTTTATTTTGGATAGAAGGAAACTGGATAATTAAACTTCAATTTATAATTATCAGGAATGAACTAATGACTTAATTTATTCTGCAAGCTGGAATTCTTTTTATGGAAATGCTGGAAAAGAAATGTGAAACTACTAAAAATTAACTGTTTCTTTAAGCTAGCTAGTTCAATATATATATATATATATATATATATATATATTGAACTATAGCTTATATATATATATATATTCATATATATATATATATATATATACGTATTGAAGCCATGTTATAAATAATAGTTTATAATAAATGAATCATTGCAATGTATTCAGTGTAAAAGACCAGTACTGTAGAATGTTCAAAGCTAGCTTCAATGTTATTATAAAATTATGTAATAAAATTTTTCATCAGATGTCTATTTATAAAATGCTGGTGTACATCAATCTTCCATGGATTTATATATGTTCAGGAGAGATATTTGGTATGTGTTTGTTTTAATCAAGTTGCATGAGATACATAAATAGCAACAGTGTTGGTGAACAAGAATAGTATACATAGAGATTGACATTCAAATTTATAAACTTTTAACTGTGGACAAGATGCCTGCTTTCTTTAAGATAAATATATTTTGTTTTGATTCATGTGATTTTTATTTATTTTTTTGCTTTTATTATTTCTATTTGAAAGTTTATGTATTGTAATTTTTTTTATTGTGTATTCAAGATTCATTTTCAAATTCAATCACCTGCAATTTAAAAGTGGAAGCAATGGACAGATAAATATCATTTGTTGATGTATTTTTTAAAAAAGGGATCATAGTCAATTAATATTTATAGCTTTTTTAATAAAAGTAAATTTACAGATTCCTCTGGAAATTCAACATTGATCCATCAAGGTGACCTCAAGTAAAGTTTTTATATATTTAACATTGAGGGCAAACTTTAGGACATACAAAACTATATTATTTACTAATAAGTTTTAATAATATTTACTTGTAATTTTGTTTTATTTCTGAGTGCACAATTAACCCACTGAGTGAATGGTCATTTTCATATCTATCATTAATTTTTACTATGACTTACACACACATATAGATGGGAATGGAACGATATATATATATATATATATATATATGTGTGTGTGTGTGTGTGTATTTTTAATAAAAATAATTATGTATATATTTACCCTAGCCTAAAGATATCATTCTAATAATTACATTAATGGGGTAGTTTTACAATTAGTGAACTATCATTTTGCTTTGCTTTTTTTTGTTTTATGTATATATTTAATGAATTATATAATATAATTTTGTGTATAATGTACTTTAAATTATTTTGATTCTGTTGTGTGAAGCCATCAAAATGATAGAAAACCATTCTTGATAACCGAATATTTATTTTATTATTTTTTGTTTGTAAATGTTTATTATATATGTTGTTAAAGTTGTTTAAACCAATCTTATCTCTGTTTGATCATCACCATCATCATTGTGAATTTATACCACTATATGTTTGATCATCACCATCATCATTATGCATTTATACCACTAGATGTTTGATCATCACCACCATCATTGTGCATTTATATCATTAAAAGTTTCATCATCACTATATGAATTTACACCCTTAAAGGTTTGATGATCATCATCATCATTATGTATTGCTCTCCTAAATGATTGATCATCAGTATTTTCCTATCTCTATGCTTATATATATATGTATATTTAGTTAATAATTGAGCAAGTCCATCCCTGAAGAGATCTGACTGCAAGAATTCCCTGAGTTTGAATTCTGTGGTGTAATGGGGTCTAAAATGGGGAGATGTAATGAATATGCATTAGTCTAGGTCATATTAAAATAGTGTGAGTAAATTATGAGTTAGCATACTAAAAGTAGATGTGATTTGGAACAAGGCATTTCATTGTGACATCTTTAACATCCTATTCGAAAACCTAGGTCTGACAATAGTGAGATGGGCTCCCTTTTTTATATGCCGTTCCCGATTCTGTAATATCTGGCACACCCAAATGAGATGTTGAAACATGTATTTAGGATAAGACTTGTTATGGGTTGGTTGATACATTGTATTCAAGTCACCCAATTACTGAGTCATATTCATGTCATCTTATGGTGTACCCTGCTGTTCCATTATAATACTTTATATGTATTTATTACATTTAGTATATATTTTTGCTTTGATTGGAATTTTTTTTTTAAAAAATGCTTACCAAATTTATGTTATAAATTAACTTCCCTTAATACATGTATTAAACTTTAAATCAATTTTACACATATAGTATATAAACAATATGTTTGTTTGTTTGTTTGTTTGTTAACTCACTAGAGGATGGTATAAATATTTTCTTTCAATTTATTAACATTAAATTAATATATTTATACCATCCTCTAGTGAGTTACCAAAGAAACAAACAAACATATTGTTTAACTTCAATAAAAGCACTTAAAAGTAAAAACACTACAGAAATATGGCCCAGTACATGGACCACTTATTGGACAATCGACACCTAACAACTACAGAGTTTGAAGCTATTTACTAAATCATACCAAACAAAGATACAGTACTTAAAAAAATGTGTAAACTTTAAGATCAAAACCTAATAAACAAAATCCAAAACTTTAATAAATTCGCAACTGAAAAGTAAATAATTTTTCTAAAGGAAACGTTGTAATAATGAAAAAAAAAAAACAGATTACATAAAAAATTACACAAATTGAAGGATTAAAATTCAATAAAATCACAATGTACAACATGAAAAGTATAAAAAATAAATTTATAAATAGTATATTAAGAAAACACAATGATTGAACACATAACATAATGAAATTCCCAAGGATTTACCCATCTGCACAATATTTCCATCAATGTTTTAAATAAATACTCCCTATGACTAATTCTGTATTTGGATGGAATGTTATTACCAAGACACAAGCACTGTCACAACAGTCTGAAAAACCAATTAATATTTGTAAATGCATCATGATCTGTCCAATCAACCAAACACACACACATATAAATGATGGGGTATAGACCCAAGCTTTGGACTTAATAGCTGCACAGATCTGTAAATGAAATGGTCATACAAACATAAAAATGAGTTTACTAACAATATAGTAGGATCTAATATACTAGAATGAATTGATAATGACATCACTGCCAAATTCAGTAACAAATATTAGATGATAAAATATCCATGCTGAGTAGGGCTGGCAATGTATTAATATGCAGTTTAACACTGACAAAAACAGAAAAAAAAATTACCACAACCATTTCAAAAAAGACTATCATATTATATACAAGAAATAAGTAGATTAACTACTTGTCTTTAAACAATAAAAGAAGTGCAATGGACTATTGAATATAATAAATGCACTATGCCATTACATTTCTAAATCTAATAATTAATGAAAACAAAACAATGAACAGAAAATCACAATAAAACCATGACATCCATGTCCAAAAATTCTAATGTAATACAACTTAAAACACAGGCAAAACCCTCCATGCAGTAGTGCCACTCAATGCAAGTTAGAGTAATCAATGGATGCAAAAATGTTCATGCATAAAATCCGTATCTAGTGCCTACTCATTCAATATCTGCAGACTTGTTTTTTAGCATGTGGCTGTTATCATTGATAAGCCTTGAATTGGAGAGGAATGCATATAAATCTTAAGATCTAATGCAATTCTCTAGCAGTCACCTTTAGCCTTTTAGTTAACTATAAAGCTATGAGTCCAAAATTGAAAACACTATAATATTTTCAATCCAAGTTCATTTGCTTGTATAGTCACATAGATCTAAACATAGTTAGTATCTATATATTTTGATGTCTTTGGTTATTCAATAACTATAGTCACCATTATTCTATTGGACAGGATTGGTATTAAACTACTAAATATCATATGATCACCATTTTTTATTCTGGCTCATTAAAACAAAGGCAAACTTTTCTGTAGAGTAGTGCCACTCAGTGCAAGCCAGAATAATCAATGGATGTAAAAAGGTTTATGCATAAAGTCCCTATCTAGTACCTACTCACCCAATATCCCCAGATTACTTTGTAGCTTGTGGTTATCATCAGTGAGAAGTCTTACATCTAAGAGCATTGCACATAGATCTTACAATTTAATTCAGCCCTCTAGCATCCACCTTTTACATTTTAGTTAACTATAAATCTATGAGTCCAAAATTAAAAATACAATATTTTCAATCCAAGTTCAGTTTCTTGTATAATCATATAGATCTGAACTCACTTCAATATTTATATGTTATGGCGCCTTTAATTGTTTAACTACCATAATCACCATTATCTTACTAGATAGTATTGGTATTGAACCACTGAATATCATGTGATTACCATTTCCTATACTTGCTCAAACTATTAAAACACAATCAAAACTTTCCATCCATTGATTATTCTAGCTTGCACTAAGTGATGCTACTGAATGGAGAGTTTTGCTTCTGTTTTAACAGCTTGAGCAGGCATAAAAAATTATATTAATGTGTCATTTATAATTTTAATACCAATCCTAGTCAATAGGATAATTGTGACTGTGGTTATCAATGAACTAAAGACATCAAAAGTATAGATATTGGAATTAGTTCAGATCTATATGACTATACAGTAAATGAGCTTGGATTGAGAATATTATTGTTTTTAATTTTGGACTTATCACTTTAGAGTTAACACCAGTCCCTTAGGCAGAGAATCATAATACCCAAAGAGTACCTATGACCAGGCCAAAGGTATATAAAATATATAACCACAACCATATTTCCAGGCCACAGATCTTCTGAACTGCTGAATTCAACACCTGTCATTCAGAGCATTTTTTTTGTTTTGAAGTAAACTTCAGGTGCTAGCTAACTACAAGGAGTAGTTAACATGCCCTGAATAATGGCAACTAATTCAGCACCTAAGAAATCCCAACTAGCTCAATGGAAATAATTATAATAAACTGTTCTAATTAGTAGTATTAGTAAAAGAATTGACTGACAGTAATTGATAAACAAATACTTTATTTTAAGAGAAATGTTTACTGTAATTTGTTAACTACACCTGGGTCTCTTTTTACATGGACTTATTTAACCTGATTTTGAAGTTATGTGATTCGTGTCTCACCAGAAGTCGACCTCCGATAATGTGCTATTACTTTAAATAATAAATTTTGTGCACTTACATTATATTGAAAGTAATAGCACATTATTGGAATTCGACTTTCAACTTAGTAATTTCAATATTTTCAGTGCTTTATAATAGTAAGATTTTATGCAATAATGAAATTAAAATCATGATTTCCACATTTTATGTATACACATTAAATTTTACATTATTATAATGTAAATTTGTTTAAACATTGTGCGTATTAATTTTGCATTTTAAATCACATTCTGTTTTTTGCTTTTTAAAAAAGAACATAATCAATTATTAATCATTTAGTGTCCACAAGTTTATTTTTAAAAGGTCAGTAATAGCAGTGGGCACAATTAAAAATTAAAATCTGATTTTTAATTGTAATTAACAATTTAAAAATTACTTATGGGTGACTTGAAATTAATGTGATGTAAAACGAAATTTGATTTTTAAACAGAATTGAAAATTAAAGACAAAAATAAGAATTTAATTTTTAGTTGTTAGTTTTAATTAAATTTTTCCCAGCAGTGGTGAATAAATGTCTTTTTATTATCATAAGTCTAAGTTCATAAACAATTAATAAAACCATCGTCGTCGTCAACAGAAAACCATTAACACAACATGAAAGTGAACTTGGCACTAGTTGCATTTTCTCTTGTGAGAATAATTGCTGAGATATTCTTGACTTTGTTTAAGGAGAAGCCAAATACATCATATCACATCACATCACATGAGAATCTGATTTTTTACTAGTTTGCAAACGAACGTGTTTTGGGCAAATAGTGATAGTAATTAAAATGTGTATAAAAAATGTAAATTACTGTACTGTAAATTATGCATAAAAATATATTATTTTGAATAAAATTAAATATTATAGTTAAAAAAAGTTTGTCTTGTATCAATTTTTTTTAAAATTGAAATTTTTTATTAGTCATATTTTATTTCCTTATTTTTTTTTTTTTTGCGTGAATTTTAAAGTAATTTTACGTTGGTGCTTTGCTTTTTTGCGAATTTTGAAAAATCACAGACCACATCCCCCATTTTTTCAATGTAAGTTACGTCTATTTTTGCGCGATTTCATTTGCGCGTATTTTCTGAGGAACCTATCTAACGCGTAAAACGAGACCCAGGTGTAATTATAAATTTCTAATTAATATAAACAATGAACTGATGATATTTTGGGCACACATATTATAATAAGTATTAAATAAACATAAGTATCAAAATATATATAATGCACACACATTCTATCATATGCACTGTTAGTTTGTATGACTTGTCAAAGTTCTAAAACTATCAGTTTATCATATTACCCTGTACATACATAGTTCTTTTTATTCTGGTTATAGAGTTCATTTATTATGCTGACTCTGGGGATACTCAAAGATTGCAATGACTACTTTAATTAATATCATGAATTGGAATAAGAAAATTATATTACCAATAGGATTTTAAATGTTGTGACTTCTTGTTCTTTGCTGCTGCATATACGTTTTACCAAGCAGTTGGATTTTAGGCTTCTGTTGCAGTCCTGGTGATTGCAATTTCAGGCTATCTCTTATTCAAGGCAGTTAGACACTTTTTGGTGGTGTCAAATTATTAGAAGGGTAGACTGTTGATGTTCTTGCAGATGAAAGTTGAAGCCCATCACATGCTCCAAAAAACTTCCTAGCACTGCATTGTATTTATTGAAAAAATAAGTCTAATAAGTGCTTGACTTTAGATACGTGTATGATCCTTAAATTAATTCATAAAACTTTATGAATGACACATAGTTTAATTTCCCCCCGGGTTAACTGTATTTTCTTTTTTAAAAAAAAAAATCTAACCTTTTATAAACAACAACTCCCACAAACTTATTCTGACTTACACATTATTTATTAAAACCTTCATTTCTTTTTACAAAACTTATTTTAGTCTTAATGATTTAATTTTTATATTTTTTTTTATAATTAATTTTGAAACTTTGTGTTATTTATGAAACTTTTATTTTAATAATTTTTTAGACAAAAGTTATTATGAATATGTAGAGCTAAGATGGTGGTACATTATATATATATATATATATATATATATATATATATATATATATATATATATATATATATATATATATATATATATATATATATAAACCCTAAATTTTTATTATTTTTAAAAAATTTTAAATTTAAGATATACATATTATTTTTATAATAATCTTCAAAAATTTAATTAAAGTAAACTTGAATATTATAGTAGTTTGCTAATATTTGAGAGAGGTTTCTAAAAAAAATGATAATATTATATTTGGAAAACTGATGATCAATACTCATTAATAAGTTTTGTAAATAAATGTTTAAAGTAAAAGTTTTAAAAAAGACAAGTTAAAATTAAATGCTATATATTTATTTTATAAAGATTAATATTTAGTAGTGAATATAAATATTTTTTTATTAAAAGTATATAATAGAAGATTAATATTTATTTTATAATATCAATTATTATTTAGTTTTATGATATTTTTTTTTTAAAAATATTTATTTTATAAAATTAATTTTTTTATTTTTAGATAATTACAAGCTTTATATCTTTAAAGTCAGGGACGATAAACATTTACACATATTTAAGTTTTTGTAAAGTTAAACTTTTTAAAATTTATTATAAAATTTATAAATATTATATTGCTATCACAGATAAAAATAAAAATAATTAGCGAAATATTAAATCTATTTTTAAAATCTTTTAAAAAATATAATGAATAAAAATAACTTAGTTTTTTAGAAAAATAGTCTTATAAAAGTAAAAGGAAATAAAGTAAAACATTTTTTTAAAATGTTTAATGGATTTAAATAAATGATAAAAATTAATTTAAGAATTAATAATGTAATAAATAATAAATATTAAATAAGTCAATATTTATTTTTAATTTTGATTTGGTAAGATATGTAAATAGGCTACAAGGTGATTGTTTAATTTACCAATCAGTGGTAATTTATTCCGTATAAAACGGAGGTTCAATTGTTCAGGAGGGTGATTGTAATTTTTTAAGTGAAGTGTGTATTAAATATAGCTAAGTAAAAAATTATGATCTCTCGTAATAATTCTTAATTTATAAGAGAGTAGTTTAAATAATTTTATAAAGTTTACCATTAAATATCAGTGCTAATTTTTTATAATTCCCTATTGATCGCTCTATCAAAGCTCAATTTTACTATTAAATAATTATGAAATATCTATATGATAAAATTGGAAACCTTATATTAAAAATATAGTAACGTGTTAACTAGGTTTTCATCAAAAATGTAAATAGTATTGAATTCGTTTTAAAAGCTGTGATGGGAACTTCCGATTTATTTTAGAAGTAAAAATAGAGAAAAACCATTAAACTAAACAAAGAAGGAACATATTGGATTGGTCTTAGCGCTTCGCCAAAAAAACGATGGCTGAAAGAACAAAAGACAAGAAAAAAGAAAACGAGATTATTTAATAGTTTAAATTATTATTAAATAATATTAGGAAATTAAAAATTTCAGAGAGATAATAAAAACAAAATATTCAAAAATATTGAAGATTTTAGTACAAATATTGAAGTTGTAATAAAAGAAATATTTACTTTCTATAACGTAACGACTTTTTTTACATTATACTTTTTTGCTATATCTTATAATCTTTTTGAAAGCTCACAACTAAATATATACTTTTATAAGTACTGAGTTGAATTTAATATTATAGGCGAATTTTTAACAATAGGTTGTCTTTGAGTTATTGTTTTACTGATCACCGATAAATTTAAACTAGGAGATATGTGGATAAAATTAGAATTATATGATTTAAGGATTATAATTTTTTTATAAACATTTTAAAGAGAAACTTTATGAATATTTTAAATTATATATTTTAATATATTTTGGTAAAGATGATAATAGTATGCAAAATAGCTTATTAGCGTTTTTAAAAACTCGATTTAAAAAATATTGGAGATTTATGATAAAAAAACCTATAAAAATTATAATTTAATCTTAGGTATATAGAAATTTAAAAATAATATTAGGATAAATGGATACCAAGCATTTATAAAAACTTATTAAACATTTAACTATGATAACCTAGGAAGATAATACTTTTAAATAAAGACCTATAAACTTTTATTTTATTTTTTCTTTATGGTGGAACTATTTATCTTATTTTTTTAAAAAAACGTTTTCCATTTATTTCATAAAACTTTTAAACATGATGTACCGAAAAGGAGAGTTGGTAAAATTTGGCCTAGGAAAAAGAACAAGGAAGAAGACAGGGTTAGTAATATTTTCTTAACTAACATAGATATTTAATTATTATGGTCTATTAAAGATAGAGAGGTACTTTTAAAAGTAACTAATATAATATAACATTTTATAATTTATTTTATAATTTTACAACACGTAATATTTTAAGAATAATTGTTGAGTATAAATGTGATATTATTTGTAAAACTATAATCCTGGAGGAATGGGCTGATATAAATTGGAGTATCATTTATGGTAATAATTATATAATATAATATTGTATTTTTCTTTAGATAAACCAAATATATTTGTGGAATGATGTATAAATTTTAAAGAACATACACCATAATATACAATAAATTTTATTTTAATAGATATTTATATAATATATTTATACAATGTAATAAGGACCAGAAATAATTATATGATCTTTATGAATAAACTTTAATTTTTTACAATATTAGGAATTGATTTATTATTTAGTATGAGTCATTTATATTTATTTTCAAGTTAGTAAGAAGTAAAAAAATATATCTATATTTTTTTATTATTTTTTATTAGACAAGTTAAATTAATTTTATATAGAAAATTATATTTTGTTTGAAGGGTTTATCATATATAGAGATGAGATATAAGAGAGTTGGATAGTCATTTTTTTTAAAAAAATTGGTAAGCTGATACTGAGTTAAATAAGATTAGAATGATATTTGAAGATAGGATTTTATTAAGAGGGAATAGGAATAACAAGTAAAGAAGAATAGTATTTAAATGGAAAAGAATCATAGAATTTTATTTTAATATAATACTTTATAAATTGGTAATTTATAAAAAAATTCTTCACAAAATTGTTGAATAATTTAAAATATTATTTTAAGAAAGAACACATAGTATTGCATATTTTGGTAAGACATATATATGAAATTACATCAGAATGAAGTAAATAATTATGTAATCAATAAAAGTCACATAATATTGTAAAGTTATATCAATTTATACATTAGTTGATATTTAGTTAATGCTAATAATAAATGTAATACATAATAGTTACATTATAATAGAAATAGCTATAATACTTAAATGGAGTAGCATTTTAATTGTTAAAGTTTGTTTATTTACATGGCTACCTAAGTGATATTTCACATAAAAGCCTTTTATTATACTAAGTGATTATAAATGATATCTAGTAAAATATAAGTTCATAAACTCAATTAAATGTTACTGATAAAACATTTAAGAAATGTATGATTATTTATTTTGGATTATGGAAATAATAACATGTAAAACTTGTATTATTATTTTCTTATTTTTTATTTTCTTGATTTTCCACTTATAATGTAAATAATGTACATAAGTTGTTTATTAAAGTTGATGTAAATAAATTTGTTTAAGTTGTTTTAAAAGTGTGTCGAATTCATTATTTTGCACCACAGCATTTGACAACAGATAATTTGAATAAAACATAATATTTGCACAATATGAATTAAATTATTATTATTTTTTTTAAAAAAAAGAAATACAGTATTTTCTTAATATAATTTATAAAAATTCATTAACATTAACATATTATGTTATAATGGTCATGAAATAATTATAATGCACAATATAGAGTATAATATTATTTATTGCCACATATTATTAAATTATAAGATTTTATTATATTCTCAATTAAGATACTATATGAAGATAAAAGACATGTAAATGATTTACTTGTTTTCTTAATGATTAGTAGTATAACAAAATAGATAAGGTTAACTTATACACTGGAGATTGTTATTATTAGTTATTTTTATTATTATAAGTTAGGTGTAGTTAGGTTTGATATTAAATCCCTTATCATGCCTATCTGCAAGAAGTATTATTACTTTAAGATAATTAAAGAACCTGAGATTATTTAGTTATATTTCTTTGATAAAAAGATTGAGATTTATTTATGCTATTATTGAAGTTAGTTATTTTATAAAAGACATAGGAGGCTTAGATGTATTAGTGAGATAATAAAGAGGTAATAGATTTTATGCCATTGAGATATGTCTTTGAAGACATGAGCTCAATGTAAATCATATTACCATTGTAACTTCACTTCATAGTCTCATGATTTAATAAATACTTATTTAATTAATGCATGATATTGAACCATATTAATTTTCTGTTAGTTGTACTAAATCTGATAAGATATAGTATTATAAAAATATATTAATAATAGTTATACTATTTTAGCCAGCATAACGTTTAATTGAGCTAGTCATATTTTAAGTTATATTATATATTCTGGAAGTGAGGTACAATATATATATATATATATATATATATATATATATATATATAATAATATATATATATAATATAAGGTTGCAGAAAGGAGTTTGCTATTAACTGAAAGGAGACCCTTTGATTCCTCTTGAAGGCCTTAAAAAAACCAAGCAGGGCAAATTCCTAATGTCCACTCCATACATTCTTGTCGTTGCAGCTGTTATTACTATGTGATTATTCATATAGTATATGAACATGGATGGGCTGCTCACCAACATGCATTAGCCAGCATGGTGAGTTTATTGGCTTTTTACCTCTGAGTTTAAGATCAAGAAACACCGTGGGTCTTTCTTCTCAGTGCCTGATAAGGCAGAATGAATGTTTGTGTAAATGATAAATATTTTTCCAATACATATATACAATTATGACAGACAAAAATAAAGCATGGCCCTTATTCCCAGGAGGCTGTAAAGTCACCAACCAAGGCAGCGGTTGGTGGCCGAAGGTGGAGGGTGCTAAGAATCCCCTGATTGCAGACCCAGGCTGCCATTTGATGACGACTTTTTATTTAGGTACTTACAACTGCAGATCACTTTCAAGTGAAGGAAGATTGCAAGAATTAGAAGAAGAACTGTCTTATATTAAATGGGACATTATTGGACTTTGTGAAGTTAGAAGAAAAGGAGAAGAAACAATTGATTTAAAAAGTGGACATATACTCTATTATAAAGGCACACATATTGGAAATACAAGTGGAGTAGGATTCATTATAAATAAAAAGTGGAAGAACAATATTGTGGAGATTGATGGTGTATCGAACAGAGTGGCAAGATTAGTTATACAACTTAATAGCAGATACCAAATGCAGATAATTCAGGTTTATGCCCCAACAAGTTCTCATAGTGATGAAGTAGTAGAAGATTTTTATATGGATGTACAAAAGGCTTTTGATCAGAGTAAACAACATTTTAAAATTGTTATGGGAGACTTTAATGCTAGAATTGGTAGACAAATGAAAGATGAAATTGCTGTAGGTAATTTTGGTTATGGTAATAGAAATGAGAGAGGACATAGACTTGTGGAGTTTGCAGAAAAAGAAAAACTTTATATTATGAATTCATTTTTTGAGAAAAATGTTAAAAGGAAATGGACATGGAAGCATCCAAATGAAGGTACAGCAGAATTGGATTATATTTTGACTAACAGAAAATACATATTTCAAGATTGTAATGTTCTTAATAAATTTAACACAAGAAGTGATCATCGATTAGTAAGGTGTAAGTTACATGTTAATGTAAAACTAGAGAGACAAAAATTATTAAGAAAAACAATATTTACAGTTGATATTCCTAATCTTCAGAAACATTCTAATGAATTTAAATTAGAACTTACAAATAGGTTTCAAGTGTTAGGAGATTTTGAACATGATACAGATTTGAATGAAATTAATATGAAAATAACTGATACACTTTTAAAAACTGCAACAAACATAGCTTGTAGAAAAAAGCAGCAATTGACTAATAAAATTTCTATTGAGACTAGAGAATTTATGAAGAAAAAAGAAATATGAAGATATACAAGAATGATGTATTAAAAAGAATTGAATATCTCGAATTTTGTAAAATGGTACGGAAAAGAGTTGAAAATGATATAAGAAAGTATAACTGTGAAATAGCAAGGAAAGCTGTAGAAGAAAATAAAAGTCTCAAAAATGTTAAACAACATTTTGGTATTGGTAGGAAATTTATATCTGCAATAAGAAAAAAAGATGGAATTATTACTAAAAAGAGAGATGACATCATGAAATTGGTAGAAGATTTTTATCAAGAATTATATAGTAATAAAGAACAAGTACCTCCTATATCTATTACATTTTCCGAATTGCCCAGAATTTTAAATGAAGAAGTGAGACATGCAATTAAGTGTATGAAGAAAGGAAAGGCTCCAGGAAATGATGGAATTATAATTGATATATTAAAAGAAGCAGGTGAAGAAATAGAAACAATTTTAGCAAAGTTATATACCAAATGTCTAAATGATAAAGATGTACCAGAAGATTGGAAGAATGCAGTAATAATATTAATATTTAAAGAAGGTGATAAAGAAGATATTAGAAATTACAGACCTATCAGCCTTTTATCAGTTTTATATAAAATTTTTACCAAGATAATTACAACTCGTCTACGGAGAACTTTGGATTTCCACCAACCAAGAGAACAAGCTGGATTTAAAAGTGGTTTTAGTACAATAGATCATATCCAGGTATTGAGAGAAGTCATAGAAAGGACAAATGAATATGAGTTGTCATTATGTTTTGGATTTGTAGATTATGAAAAGGCATTCGATTCTATACACATTTCTTCAGTGATTAAAGCATTGGATCATCAAGGTATAGATCCAGGATATTGTCATATTTTAAAGAATATTTATAAAAATGCAACAGCAACAATTAGATTACATAATGATACTGGAAAAATCAACATTGAGAAAGGTGTAAGACAAGGTGACTCCATATCTCCAAAACTCTTTACAGCAGTGCTGCAAGAAGTATTTTGTGGATTAAAATGGGAAACTAAAGGAGTGAAAGTAAATGGAGAGTATTTAAGTCATTTAGATTTCGCAGATGATGTAGTTGTTTTTGCAAATAATGCTTCAGAGCTGCAGGAAATGTTGCAGGAGTTAGCAGATGAAAGTAGAAAAGTAGGACTAAAGATAAATGTTAAAAAGACTAAAGTAATGTTTAATCGATTTGCTCAAAATATGAAAATAAAGATTGATTATGAAGAATTAGAAGAAGTTAACAGTTACAAATACCTTGGTCAGATTATTAATACAGATGGAAACATAATGGAGGAAATTAATCATAGAATTAAACTTGGTTGGAGTGCTTTTGGTAGAAATAACTTGATACTAAAAAGAAATATGCCTATGTGTTTGAAAAGGATGGTTTTTAACAAATGTGTTTTACCAGTTCTTACTTATGGATCTGAGACTTGGACACTTAATAGAAGAGCAATACAGAGACTTCAGACCACCCAAAGGAGTATGGAGAGATGTATGTTGGGAGTAACAAGAAGAGATCGAAAATGCAATGTATGGGTAAGACAACAAACAGGTGTTACTGACCTTATTGAAAAAATTAAAAGATTGAAATGGAGTTGGGCTGGACATATTGCTAGAAGAGATGATAATAGATGGACAATTGAAATTTTAAACTGGATTCCAAGAGATTGTAAAAGACCCAGAAAGAGACCACATGTGAGATGGATGGATGAAATAAGAAAATGTGCAGGGGTGTTGTGGAGAAGAGAAGCTAAAGATCGGAGAAGATGGATTAAACTTGGAGAGACCTTCATCCTGCAGTGGATTGATAATGGTTGATGATATATATATATATATATATATATATATAACACAGACATTGATAATGGTTGATGATGATATATATAATCTATCATTTTATTATTTCAACAGTGCTACCTAAGATACAAACATTAAGTGTGAATAAAACAGCATATATAAAAGATCAACCTATCTCTGAACAATATAATTCAAAATAAATACCTACATATGTATTTAAAAAACTTAATTTAACATTTTAATAACATGGTATGCTAAGTAAAAAAGAATGGGAGTTAGCATAACAATAGAAATGCAATCAACAAAAAAGAATCCTACTTCCCCTTATCAAAAAAGTGGTCATTTAAATTAAATTATTTACATCCTATATCCAAATTTTATGGAAATCCTTTTTTATTTATTGTTTTATAAAAGTCACAAGGTTCTTAGACAACAATTGCAATGAATATGGCTATCAGTTCATCGAAAGAATCCTTAACATACTATACTGTTAAAGTATTAAATCAAGCTTTTCTTTATATTCATTTTATGTGTTTATTTTGAAAAAGTATAAAACTAAACTAGCCAAGATTTTAATAGCTTATAATCAAATGCCTTTTTTATTATGTGTATATTAAGAAAAATTAATGTATAAGATGGAGTGGATAATTGTAAAGGGATTGAAATAACACTCATATTAAATTTTGAAAACTGCTAAACAAAATTATATAAAAATAGAGCCAGTTTCATATTCTAGCTGAAATTCAAATACAAAAACATCATTATTACCTGCCATTATATTATTTCAGCAATCTTACCTGTAAACCAATCTAATGTCTCAATAAAGCATCATAGATAAAAGGTTAACTTCTTACATATAAGCTGCAAAGTTATAGTCATTTGAAATTGATGCAAACAAGAAGTATGAACTAAATTAATCAACAGATTAACAGATAATAAGCAAACACAGTTATGTTGGGGAGTTTCAAAGTCTAAAATGATTATTGTATTAATCTTTCTTTGTATACATAATAGAAAATATATATTTATTAGCTGTTTATGTAATGGCTATTTTAGTTTCAAACTTCCTGTTTATAATGGTGTGAATTGCATTATATTTAACAACTTTGTGGCTTGGAAGTAGTTTATCTAATGTAGAACTATTAAATAAAAAATCTAAAATTTTCAGACATCCATATGCCTTCCAATCCAGGTATTTAACTTAAATAGCCATATGAGACTGAACTAGATAAAGTCATGGGCTTGTCCTGGTATTTTTAATCTAATGCTTGAATATCCTAGCACCTCACTGAGGATGCTAATAGAAGAAACTGCTCTGGGATTGGGGATATTCTGCAAAGCTTGTTACAAATTTATTTGCGAGCTATATATATATATATATATATATATATATATATATCATATATATATATATATATATATATGATTTGTAATACAAGCTTATTAAATTAGGTCATGTGTCATATGATTTGATTTTTTTTTTGTAATTTTATCATAATTTTTTACATTCATAATTAAGATTTTACATTAATTTATTGAAATATAAAGTTTGATTTGAAAATTTTTACACTTTACAAGGAAAATAAGTGTGGAAAAGTGACCACTGTTCAAGACAAATGATTGACCACTACTGGATATAATTTGCATATCAGGCATTTCTAAATGTCAAAGTCTTAAATCAAAACAAAATGTTTTATGCAGTCATAATTAATTTTGAACATAAATAAATATATTTATCATAATTTTTTACATTCATAATTAAGATCTGACATTACTTTATCAAAATATAAAGTTTAATTTGAAAAATTTTTAATTTTACCAAAAAAATAAGCATGAAAAAGTGACTACTCTTCAAGAAAAGTGAATTTTATTAACAGCTACAGAACTGAATAATGACACACATATTGGTTGAAATATATTTTTTTTGTTTTAACTATTTTTAAATGCTTTTCTTATATTTTTCTTCAGTTATTAATATTATTTTTAATTTTTGGTTACATTTAACCAATTTGAATATAAAATTATTCAATTTTTAGAAGCTGAATTAAAACAATTGTGACTGGAAATGAAACTGATAAATAATAGTTCTCACATTTAAGTAATGGACCAATACAAAAATAAGACAATCGTTTTAAAAGTTGATGATGGCAGCTAAGGGGTTAATAACTTATGTAAATTGTATAGTGTGTACTTAATACCAGTATCCTAACATTAGAGTAACCATTCAACTTTTTCAGGATAATTATTTTGCAGCAGCAATATTATCCAACAACTTTAGTAAGCCTGTTACAAAGCTCTCTTCTTATACATGTCAAATTCAACATCAGGTAGATTTTAAAATGTGACAAAATATAAAATTTCATAAGTAGCCTAAGATAGAATTTTAAATGATCACTATGTAATACGTTAAAAATTAGTTAGTATTAATTAATCTACAATTACCAATTTAGCACAATATGCATTTTGCTTTATAATATAGATGACTAAGGAATTTGAAATAAATAATTTTTTTCAATCTACTCTGGACATTTTAGTGTAATATTCAACTTTTTTTTCTGGTAATTCAATTAAAATGAAGGCTTCATCTACAAAAATAATATTTTAAGATTATCTTCATTTTGAATTTATGATTTAATGAAATTTTTCATAAATTAAAAAAAATATTTTTTAAAAAATATATATAAATAAATGATAAAATGAAAAAATGGGAGGAGGGGTGAGTAAGAAAAGTGCACAAGTATTCAAAATTAAGCAGTTATCTATTATAAGACTATATAATGATTATTCAACACTTTAAAATATAATCACTCTTGAATCTAGTATTCATCTGAAAAGGACTTTGTATATTACATGGGAATACTAACCATAAACTTTAAATCATCTCGTAAACAGAGTTGCTGCTGTGAAACAAATATTCTAGTAGAGTGTAATGATTGATTAATTTAGCATAAAATCAAAATTAGTATGTGTATCAATGGAATTTCATTACTTTAGTTTGCTAAATTTTTTTTTGTTTTAGTTAATTTCATGCATTGTTTGTTTTTAAATAGTTTGCCAAAATGTCAACTGATTCAAAAGAATCTAAATTATATTCAGAAGAAGAAGAAGATAATGAGTCTTTTGCTTCCAAGACAAATTTTAACAATGCAAGATCAGTTCCACCCACACCACCACCTCCACCCCCACCCCTTCCACCTCCACCCCTATCAACAACATCAGTTGACAAACCTCCACACAGTCCAAAACTTCTTTTTACAGCTGCTACTAACTCAAACTTAGGATTACAGAGAGATACTAAAATAGAAAAAGATTCAAAAATATGTAAAAAAAGAGAACAAGCAACTGACAAAGGTTCCATACAAGCTTCATCTTTATCTATGAATGATATGTCTAAATCTTCCTTAGTGAATCAAGAGCCAACAACTTATACATCAACTGTACAAATTCCACAAGAAAATCAGCCTTCTCCAATAACTCGTGAAAAACCCCAAGACAGTAAAAAATCACAAGGCACCTGGCTTAGTCAATTACTACAACCATTTCAAAAAAAAAAGGAGGAACCACAAGCCAGTCCACATTCACAAGGTAGTTACCATAGCCCCTTAGTGTCACCCTCACCAGTACATCGTGACCTTTCACAAGTCAGTCAACAATCACAAGCCAGTAGGCTCAGTCACATACAAAAACCAATTGTAGATGAACCTTTCCGAATGAGTCGAATTAGTCATTCAGTGCAGCCATCTCCAATACCCCGTGAACCATCACAAGCCAGTCAGGTTAATTATTTAGGACAGCCATCCCCAATACCTCGAGAACGATCACAAGCCAGTCAGTTTAGTCACTTAGTACAACCATTATCAACGTCTTATGCATCAGTACAAGCTAGTAGACATAGTCCCTCAGTACAGCCATCCCCGATACCTCATGATCTATCACAAGCCAGTAGGCTTAGTCCCTTAACTAGAACAGAACTTTCACTTAAATCACCAGAAATAGTTCAAACATCACATAGTTTTCCTCAAGTTACTTCTCAGTCAAAAGCTATTTTACCAGAAGCTTCATCTTTAAGCAGTTCTTATCCATTATATTTAGATCAATCTCCCGCACGGCAAAAGTCTTTAATTTCTTCGGACAAGATATCACGTCAGAAGTCTTCAGTCATGAAAGAAATAATTGAAGAACCATATGAATTAAAGTCAGAAATAGAAGAAGAGGTAAGTCATAAACAGCTTTTTTGCTTATTCTTCAATGTAGGTAATTTTTCTAAACATACATTATAAATAAGTAATTAAAGCTATTATATATATATATGAACTTTAACTAATACAAGAAATAATGAAGACTGTACTATAATTTCTTTTAAATAATTGATTCCAATTTTGTCTAGTGAAAAACTGAATTGTTTCAAATACTTAAGCAAACTATTGGATCAGTAATTATAACGGCTATTTTGCAATTGATTAGTTGTTGTTTTTTATTACGATAAGTTTTGCACTCAAGTACTAATTATATTTTTTTTAAAAATAACTGAGACTTTTTTCCTCTGTAAGTAAAAGTAATAAAATTTATATATTTTACTTAAAAATTTAAAACCATTCTTTAGATAAATAGGTTATGATATTTGAAAAGGTGTAGTTTTCAATTAAACAAAAATATTTTTGCTCAATTTCAAATAAAACATTTGCATTCAAGTCTGCATCGAATTATATTTTGTAATTATATACCGTTCTATTTCCATTATAAAAAATTAATTGTTAAACTTTAAACTTTTCAAAATAACTCAAGTGTTAATAATTGCACACATATTAGTACATAACATCGTTAAAATATAGACTTTATGGTTATATAAGTCTTAAAAAAGTCTTTAAATTTATTCACTTTATATTTATTCACAGAAGGCTTTGCTGAAATATTGTAACGTTTGGTGTGGAAGATTTAAATGTTTTCGATTTAATATTCAGCTAGGAATATGCATTGTAAATGTTTGATATAGAATGTCACTATTGTATTTTATAGTAAAGTGGCCTATATATAAACAATTTAATTGTCTTTTTGCAGTTCTTAGCCAATAATTTGACATTTATCAATTGGATATAAAAATGTCAAAATATAATGTTGGATAAGATAATTTATTGGAAAAGATATCTCAATTATAAACAGTATTATTTCCATCTTGAAATTCATAATGATTAGCTCAACATAACTGTTGGTACTGAAAATATCTAAGTAATTTTTAAGTAAGGTAATTTTTGGGAGAAAGATGTCTAATTTTTTTATAAGATACTGCTACTTCTATAAGAAATAAACTTTTAGATTTATAATTAAAATGATTTTAAAATATTCATACTGACATTTATTTAAGACAATTGTTATTAATGCAACACATAAGTGCATAATTATTTTTGTTTAAAAAAGCAAATTAAACCTAGAAAAGAGTTTGCTATTAACAGAAAGGAGACACTTTGATTCCTCTTCGAGATTTTAAAGGTACCGAGCAGGGCAAATTCCAATATCCACTCCATACTGTCGTTGCAGCTGCTATTACTATGTGATTATTCATATAGCATACGAAAATGGATGGGCTGCTCACCAACACCCATTAGCCAGTGTAGTGAGTTTATTGGCTTTTTACAACTGAGTTTAAGATCAAGAAACACCATGTTTCTTCTTTTTCATTGTCTGATAAGGCAGAATGAATGTATGTGTAAATGATAAATATTTTTCCAATAGATATATACAATCATGACAGACAAAAATGGCCCTTATTCCCAAGAGGCTGTAAAGTCACCAACCAAGGCAGTAGTTGGTGGCTGAAGACAGAAGGTGCTAAGAATACCCTGATGGTGTACCCTGGGTATAACTTGGTGATGACTATTTATTTAGTACTTACAACTGCACATCACTTTTAAGTGAAGGAAGACTGCAAGAATTAGAAGAACTGAATTATATTAAATGGGACATTATTGGACTTTGCAAAGTTTGAAGAAAATGTGAAGAGGCAATTGATTTAAAAAATGGACATGTACTTTACTATAAAGGCACACATATTGGAAATACAACTTGATTAGGATTCATTATAAATAAAAAGTAGAACAACAATGTTGTGGAGATTGATGATGTATCAGACAGAGTGGCAAAATTAGTTATACAACTTAATAACAGATATCAAATGCAGATAATTTAGGTTTATGCCCAACAAGTTCTCATAATGACAAAGTAGTAGAAGATTTTTATATGGATGTACAAAATATTTTGATCAGAGTAAACAACATTTTTAAATTGTTATGGAAGACTTTAATGCTAGAATTGGTATATAAATGAAAGATGAAAGTGAGATAGGTAATTTTGGTTATGGTAATACAAATAAGAGAGGACATAGACTAGTGTAGTTTGCAGAAATAGAAAAACTTTATATTATGAATTCTTTTTTAAAAAAATGTTAAAAGGAAATAGACATGGAAGCATCCAAATGAAGGTAAAAAGTGGATTATATTTTGACTAACAGAAAATATATATTTCAAGATTGCAGTGTTTTTAATAAATTTAACATAGGATGTGATTATCGATTAGTAAGATACATGTTAACGCAAAACTAGAGACACAAAAATTATTAAGAAAAACAATATTTACAATTGATATTCCTAATCTTCAGAAACATTCTAATGAATTTAAATTAGAACTTACAAATCTGTTTCAAGTATTAGTAGATTTTAAACATGATTCAGATTTGAATGAAATTAATATGTAAATAACTGATACATTTTTAAAAATTGCAACAAAATAGCTATTAGAAAAAAGCAGCAATTGACCAATAAATTTTTTACTGAGACAAGAGAATTTATGAAGAAAAGAAGAAATATGAAGATATACAAAAATGATGCATTAAAAAGGAGTGAATATCTCGAATTTTGTAAAATGGTGTGGTATTGAAAATGATATAAGAAAGTACAACTGTGCACTAGAAAGCAAAGCTGCAGAAGACACTAAAAATCTCAAAAGTTAAAACAACATTTAAGTATTGGCAGGAAATTTATATCTGCAATAATAAAAAAAGATGAAATTATTACTAAAAAGAGAGATGACATCATACAATGAGTAGAAAACTTCTATCAAGAATTATATAGTAATAAAGAACAAGTAACTTCTATATCTATTATATCTTCAGAATTGCTAAGAATTTTAAATGAAGAAGTGAGATGTGCAATTAAATTTATAAAAAAAGAAAGGTTCCAGGTAAAAATGGAATTATAATTGATATATTAAAATAAACAGGTGAAGAAATAGAAATTTTTTTACCAATGTTATATACCAAATGTCTAAATGATAAAGATGTAGCATATGATTGGCAGATTGCAGTATTAATATTAATATTTAAAAATGTGATAAAGAATATATGAGAAATTATAGACCTATCAGCCTTTTATCAGTTTTATACAAAAATTTTACTAAGATAAATTATAACTTGTCCACAGAGAACATTGTACTTCCACCAACCAAAAGAATAATTTGGATTTAAAAGAGGTTTTACTACCGCAGATATTCCCAGGTATTGAGATAAGTTATAGAAAGAACAAATAAATAAGAGTTGCCATTATGCTTTGGATGTATAGATTATGGAAAGGCATTTGATTCTATAAAAATTTCTTCCAAAGAATTGGATCATCAACATATAGATCCAGGTTATTGACATATTTTAAAAAATATTTATAAAAATGCAACAGCAACAATTAGATTACATAATGATACTAGAAATGTCAACATTGAGAAGGATGTGAGACAGGGTTATTCCATATCTCTAAAACTATTTACAGCAGTGCTGCAAGAAGTGTTTGTGGGTTAAAATGAAAGCTAGAGGAGTAAAATTAAATGGAGATTATTTAAGTCATTTAGATTTTTCAGATGATGTAGCTGTTTTTTTCTAATAATGCTTTAGAGCTGCAGGAAATGTTGCAGGAGTTATCAGATGAAAGTAGGTCTAAATATAAATGTTAAAAAGACTATAGTAATGTTTAATGGATTTTTTCAAAATATGAAAATAAAGATTGATTATGATGAATTAGAAGAAGTTAACAGTTACAAATACCTTGGTCAGATTATTAATACAGATAGAAACATAATGGATCAAATTAGTCATAGAATCAAACTTAGTTTGAGTGCTTTTGGTAGAAATAACTTGATACTAAAAAGAAATATGCCTATGTGTTTGAAAAAGGTTTTTAATAAATGTGTTCTACAAGTTCTTACTTAAGGATCTAAGACTTGACACTTAATAGAAGAGAAATACAGAGACTTCAGACCACTCCAAGAAGTATGGAGTGATCCATGTTGGGAGTAACAAGAAGAGATTGAAAACAATATATGGATGAGAATAAACATGTGTTACTGACCTCATTGAAAAAATTAAAAGACTGAAGTGGAGTTGGATTTGGACATATTGCTAGAAGAGGTGATAATAGATAGGCAATTGAAATCTTAAACTGGATTCCAAGAGATTGTAAAAGACCCAGAAAAAGACTACAGGTGAGATGGATGGATGGAATAAGAAAGTGTGCAGGGGTGATGTGGAAAAGATAAGCTAAAGATTAGAGAAGGTGGATTGAACATGGAGAGACCTTCATCCTGCAGTTGATTGATAATAGTTGATGGTAATGTTGCACATAACTTCATTTATCATTTTTATAGTTTATAAATAACTAAATAAAGAAAACAATTCAAAGACATTTGTGAAATAAAAATGCATTTATTTTAGTTTTGAATAAACTTGGAATAAATGAATCATTAATTTATTAAAATTAAAAAATATATTTTGTTATATTATATCTGATGACAACTATGCTTTATTAAAGTTATAAGAAAGAAGTCACTTGTTCCAAACTAGTGTTTAAAGATATAGTTTGTTTGTTTGTGTTACTATAGAGACAGAAACAATTTCAGAATGAAAAACACATACTTTCTTTTAAAAAGGTTTGTATTTTAACATTACTTTATTCTATAAATAAATTTTGGACTTGCTGTTAAGGAAATGTATTCTGAGTAGAGAAATTTGAGTAGGAGGAGCAGGAATTCCTTCCATTTAATGTCTATGATTTAAATGTAATGATTAACAAAAACACTATGCCAGCTGCAATAAATCTAAATTACTAAAACTATTTAGATCATAGTATTAACAAAGAATAAATAATTGTATAACATTTAAGGATTAAAATTTCTATGGATCCCTATATATGTCTGTGCTATCATTGAGATGCCAAATGTAATGCTGCAAGATAAGGTAGCACAATTGAAGTTTTATATATGCTAATAATAACAGATGCTTAGAATAATTTTTTTATTCATAAACAAAAATTAAAATTATAATGGTAATATTTATAAGTTTTTATAAAATCTTTTTTTTAAATTTATAGTATTAATTACATGCAGTCTGGTTTGTCATCTAATAACTTAATAAGAATCAAATAAAGTAAAAGATCAATTAAAACATAAATAGTATTTGCATAACCTAATTTGAATCATAAATAACTTTATAAAAAATATTACTTGATTATCATCCTATTTTTTATAATAAATATTAAAAATATATTTTCATATTTTTGAAAGAAAATCTATAGTTAATCCTTTACTTTAGTATATGCATTTTATAATTTTAGTTATAAATCAATATCATATCTAATTATACTATAGCAAGGGTGAACTATAAATATACATTATATTATGATTATTACTGTTGTGTTATTCTTTATTTTAATCACTACTTATAAATTAATGTCTATGTTAATAAATTTATAGTGTTGTTATTAACCTAGGTGTTTGATTTACAACTGCATAAATTATTATGAGACTATTTTATCTTATTCTATAGTACTTTCCATGTTTTATATCACTACCAAGTGAAGCATTATTTAATATATATTATCTCCATCGTAAATCAAGAATATTTATATGGACCCATTGGCAGTCTATAAATTTATGAATCTATTGTGCATGTAGATATAAACTTTTATAAAGTCATTTGTGATCAACTTATTTATTTATTAGTTATATTTTAAATTGCCTGAATATAGTATTTACTCAGTACATTTAAATTGTCTAAATATGTAATGCATTAGTGGAAAAAACCATTTGGTTTATAATTATATTTATTATAGGTATTTGCCCAAAATATGTGACACATTCACAGGCCAACTAACCCTGCTCTATTCTGATGTTTTTTTTTATATTTGTATTTACCTAATGAGGGCATTTACTGATAATCAATTTCATTTATGATATTAGTTCTTCAGTGTTGTAAGCAGTCTATTATTTTATATTATCAATTATAAATTTTGGCTTGTCTGAAATGTTAATCTTTATTTATGAGACAGCACCCAAATCTGTAAGATATTATGAACAGTTATTTTAATCTGTCATTTTGTCTTTCATTTTATGGTATTCATTATTAGAATATATATATATATATCTTAGCTTAAGATTGTGCTTCATGTTCCTTCCTACTAACTCGTATTCAAACCCCTATAGCCCATCCTGCTCCTTTTGTCGTATATATATTTTTTATGTATGAATTTGGAATGCGCGCCTAAATTTATAGTTTAACTTTCAATATTTATGATTATTAATTCTATTATTAATTATTACTTCTTTTTTTATTAAAGTATTATAGGTGCGATTCAAATATATATATATATATATTAGTAAAATTACTAACAAAAGATTGACTTTGTAAATATTTTATTATACATCATTTTTTAAACTTTTTCTTTTTAAAGTACTTTTTCTATTAAACTGTATATTTTTATAAAGTCCAATATGGAAGATGCTACAGGTGATTGTCTAAAAATAATTAAGGTATTTTTTAATTAAAGTTTTTACTTAAAATGGGATTAAAATTAGAGATATTTTTGTTAAAAACATGTTGTCAAATCTATTTCTAATCTGGAAATAGGTTTGAATTTATTTTTGGATGTTATTTTACTGTTGCATCTTCAAAAATAACTGATAAAGAAAAAGTATAAAATGACTAAATTTTGAGTCACAGATTAGATTAGCTACTATTGAGAAAACTGATTGTAAACGTATTACACGTCGCTTGAAACTTAAATAGTGTAGCAGTAAATCCATCACTTCTCGGCCTGGTTGGGTCATCATCTTCAGTGGCCATCTCATTCTGCTGCCCAAGAGGAAGTAAAAGCCCAACCTAAGAACTTTAATGCTAATAAAAGCTTGCAGTTATTTAAGAACTTTTATTTCAATTGCCGTGCACGTGCAATATTTTAAATTGGACTCTTAAAATTGCCAGGTAACTTTTCAAGCTGTCACCACAAACTAAATCTAACCTAACTCATCTATCAAGATTTCTTTTAATATATTATTTAACTTTGTTTTTGTTAATATGTAATTTGCTCTTAGTTAATTTCTATATATAATATGTAAATTGCTCTCAAATGATTTCTTTAAATTTAATTCTATCTCATATGCTCTAACTTTCTTTAATTTTGGTGCAGTCATTTATTTATTACTTGATTTTATGTGTGTTTTTTTTATTAATTTTCCACTCTCAAACAAACTGGAAAGCTTATTTTATAAAAATCTTTTCTGTGATTTTTATGTAAACCTTCATGAAGCAAGTTATTAACATCTCCTTTTAAAACATAATGCGATATTAATTAATACGCTCACCAGATTGTTTTACATCAACATTTTATTTATGCTTTAATATCAATATATATATATATATTTGTTTAACTCTGGATTTTCTATCTGGGGAGAATCCAGAACTATGGCTAATTAACGCTTTGAAATTTTAAAATATTCTTTATTCATTTCTGAAAAGGTGACCAATTATTTGTTTTCTATATAACTGCTAGTTATTTTTTTCTATGCTCTTAAAATAGTCTATGCTTAAAATATCAAATACAGTATTTATATATACCAGTTATTGTAAAATCAGTGAAGGTGGGATTGATTTATTTAAAAATAGCAGAAAAGGGATGGGGGTACATCTTAATGTTTCTTTTACTAAATCAAATCTTCAAGTATATTTTAATAAATGAAATTTCTATCTATATATATTATACTGCATAGCGTATTATTCATCTAAATTATAGTACTCAAACAAGGGTCATTTATTTTAAAGCAGTAAAATTTATTCAATATCATTAGGGGCATATATCATTACTGTGTTACTGCCATTTAGCCTATCTTCGTATATATATATATATATATATATATATATATATATATATATATATATATATATATATATATATTATGTGCTTCTAGTCTTCTAATCTGGGGGTTGTGACAAGTTCAAACCCATAGATTTCTTCTCATACCTCATTCCATAGATAGTTGAGCTATATGGAACCACATTAATTTCGTATAAAATGCCTCTGGCGGTGATCCTGTAAGTTTGGCACATGCTATGCATATCTGCTTTCTTCATATAAAAGGCCACTGGCAGTAATCCCTAAGTTTGGCACACACTATGTCCATCCACTTTCTTCGTATAAAAAGGCCTCTGGTGGTGATCCCTATGTTTGCCACACACTATGCTCATCCACTTCATTCTCGTCCAGAAGCATGACCTTTTCTTCTTAGTTATTTTTAGGCTATTATGTCAGCATTGCAAACTTCTTCATATTTATTTTTTTTGCTTCATGACCCAGTTTTAATGCTCTAATATTAAAATGTGCTCTGCTCAAAATATATATCAATGCCAAATATTAATAACTAGATTAATTACTAATGTTATTTCAATCTTATCATACAATCCTACCATCGTAACTTATTTCTATATTTAACAGTATCTATATGCCTTGGGGAAAATAAAGCGTTTGTCTTACTATTGTTAAAATAATTTTTCATTAAATATTTTGTCATAGTTTCAAATATAATCTTTCAACTGTCTTCTGTTTATTTTCATGACCTAAATGGCGTGAAAATAATTTATATCATATGTATAATGAATTTCAGAATGCTCCCCTAAATTATATGTCAGTCACCATGTTTCAGAATCGTAATTCAAAGCGTTAATGGCAGTATTATGTAATTATTTCTAATATTTGATTGGCATTTTAATATTAGACCCACCAAAGATGTGTGCTTATTTATAATGTATTATTTAGCTAATAAAGAGCATATGAGAAAGAATAGCATGAATAATACTATGTAATCCTCCATCACTTGGTAGACTGCTTTCTCATTCATGCCCACACTAATGTATATAATTAATTTATAAATGTATAATAATTTGTCAGTATATTAAACTATATTTTATTGTCTAACTTATTTGAATAGTTTGAATTTTTTTTCCTCCACTTCCACATATTACAGCCATGCTTATGTATATTTTAATATAGTCATAGTTAATAGATGTCTCATTGTTTTGCTCAGCTTTGCTAGTCAGCCAGATTAAGATCAATTCTCATTTGCCATCACTATTATATTATTCATTAGGTATTAGATCTGGGGCTTAGAGAGTGGGTTCGAATTCTGACTGGTCCCTGACCTTTAATCTTGGGCTTGACTGTGTTTGAAGTACATTTTGTGAGTTCCAGCTCATGTTAGATGGATAAACATGTTTTGACTGGCACATAGGATTTTTTTTTCTCGGGCTTGGCTTCCCAATGCAAGGCTTCGATATAAACACCCACATACCCTGAGTACTGAATTCTGTTTATATATATATATTCTTTAAAAAAAAGTTGTTATATAATTTTTTCCATGTTTGATATGTTTAAAATAATGTGTTCAAAGTGTAAAATTCACTGTTTAAAGTTAAAACCCATGTACTACAACCATAGTACATATGTATTTTTTCTTCAATGTCATATATAGAGTTTTTTTGTTCTTGAGACATATATGAAAAATGTATAAATAACTTATAAATCATTGATCACTCTGTCTTAGCTGGCGCCCTTATAAAAAGAAATTTTGCTAACCAGTTGTGAGTCAAATGCAAAAATGTTGGAAGTGGAGGGTTCGAACTCAGATAAAAAAAATTATTGAGAGCAAATTTTTTTGGCTTAATACTATGATGTATCAATTTTAAACATGTAATAACCAGACTATGAGTTTTCTTTTAGATGCATAGGTGTGACCAAGAGAAATTAAAAGAAATGGCTAAATTAGTATAAAATCTTAAATAAACCAATTTTTTTTTTCAGCAAGCAAAAGCTAAATTTTCAGCTAAACTATAGTTTGGCAGATATATAGAAAGAGTGGGAGCAGTTAATAGTTATGCAGGAGATTATTTTTTTAAAAAAATAAAAAATATGTGTATAGAAACTTTTTTTGCTAATTGGGTATATAATGTTTGTGTTTATTTTAAAAGCAAAGTGAAAGAATTTGACACATGTATGAATTTTTTTTCTGTCTTTTCCAATAGTATGTAGTATTGTGTAGTGTATATAGAAGTGTATGTGTGTAAAATTTATGTATTTGTATATGTAGCACTGCATATATATGTACATAGGTTTATCTGTGCGATGTGTAGGTACAGTATAATATCTCAAAAGGGAATAGATTGGTTTGAAAAATCTTTATATGCATTGCATTGCTATATATTTTGTTGGAAGCCCATATGCCTGGAGAAATTGTGTTGTAGCCCAAGCATAGAACCTTTTCTTTTTCATTATATAGATGTGCATTTTTTTTTCTGGATGTAACAGTTGAACAAATATTCACATCCCCAAATGATATTTTATATATAGTTTTATATACTCAGACCAATATACTTAAAAGTTTGTTTAGTTCACCTGAGTTTGAATGCATAGTGGCATGTAATAATTTGTTATGTACGTGCTCTTAAGTTTAGCAAAGTGTTTTCTCTTAATGTTAGATTTATACCAAACTCAAACTATGTAATACTCATAACAACAATATTGTGTATTGAATTTTAAAAATTTTAGTCGTTCTTTTGGTCGTCACTTGAAAACTCCTAGTCAAGGCATTTTTTTGTTTTTTGTTTCATTGTATGTGTGGAGAAATGAAGCAGTCAATCTTAGCTTAGGATTGTGCTTCATATTTCTAACTACTAACCCATATTCAAACCCTTATATCCCATCCCGCTCCTTTTGTCGTATATATATTTTTTATGTATATATTTGAAATGCGCGCCTAAATTTATAGTTTAACTTTCAATATTTATGATTATTAATTCTATTATTAATTATTAGTTCTTTTTTATTAAAGTATTATAGGTGTGATTCAAATATATATAGAGGAGCAAAATTACTAACAAAAGATTGACTTTGTAAATATTTTATTATACATCATTTTTTAAACTTTTTCTTTTTAAAGTACTTTTTCTATTAAACTGTATATTTTTATAAATTCCAATATGGAAGATGCTACAGTTGATTGTCTAAAAATAATTAAGGCTTTGAAACACTATTGTTTAATCTGGGAAAGGTATTTTTTAATTAAAATTTTTACATAAAATAGGATTAAGATTAGAGATACTTTTGTTAAAAACATGTTGTCAAATCTATTTCTAATATGGAAATAGATTTGAATTTATTTTTGGATGTTATCTTACTGTTGCATCTTCAAAAACAACTGATAAAGAAAAAGTATAAAATGACTGAATTTTGATTCACGGATTAGATTCGCTACTATTGAAATAACTGATTGTAAACATATTACATGTCACTTGAAACTTAAATAATGTAGCAGTAAATCCATCACTTCTTGGCCCGGTTGGGTCATCATCTTTAGTGGCCATCTCATTCTGCTGCCCAAGAGAAAGTAAAAGCCTGACCTAAGAACTTTAATGCTAATAGAAGCTTGCAGTTATTTAAGAACTTGTATTTCAATTGCCGTGCATGTGCAATATTTTAAATCAGACTCTTAAAATTGCCAGGTAACTTTTCAAGCCATCACTGCAAACTAAATCTAACCTAACTCATCTATCAAGATTTCTTTTAATATATTATTTAACTTTGTTTTTGTTAATATGTAATTTGCTCTTAGTTAATTTCTATATATAATATGCAAATTGCTCTCAAGTGATTTCTTTAAATTTAATTCTATCTCATATGCTCTAACTTTCTTTAATTTTGGTGCGGTCATTTATTTATTACTTGATTTTATGTGTGTTTTTTTTATTAATTTGCCACTCTCAAACAAACTGGCGAGCTTATTTTATAAAAATCTTTTCTGTGATTTTTATGTAAACCTTCATGAAGCAAGTTATTAACGTCTCCTTTTAAAACATAATGCAGTATTAATTAATACGCTCACCAGATTGTTTTACATCAACATTTTGTTTATGCTTTAATATCAAAAAATATATATATTTGTTTAACTCTGGATTTTCTACCTGGGGAGAATCCAGAACTAGCTTTGAAATTTTAAAATATTCTTTATTCATTTCTGAAAAGGTGACCAATTATTTGTTTTCTATATAACTGCTAGATATTTTTTTTTCCATACTCTTAAAATAGTCTATGCTTAAAATATCAAATACAGTATTTATATATTCCGGTTATTGTAAAATCAACAAAGGTGGGATTGATTTATTTAAAAATATCAGAAAAGGATGGGGGTAAATCTTAATGTTTCTTTTACTAAATCAAATCTTCAAGTATATTTTAATAAATGAAATTTATCTCTATATATATTATACTGCATAGCGTATTATTCGTTTTAATTATAGTACTCAAACAAGAATTTTTAAAGCAGTAAAATTTATTCAATGTTGTTAGGGGCATCTTCGTATTTATTTCTTTTGCTTCATGACCCAGTTTTAATGCTCTAATATTAAAATGTGCTCTGCTCAAAATATTTATCAATGCCAAATATTAATAGCTAGATTAATTACTAATGTTATTTCAATCTTATCATACAATCCTACCATCGTAACTTATTTCTATATTTAAGAGTATCTATATGCCTTGAGGAAAATAAAGCGTTTGTCTTACTATCATTAAAATAATTTTTCATTAAATATTTTATCATAGTTTCAAATACAATCTTTCAACTGTCTTTTGTTTATTTTCATGACCTCAATGGCGTGAAAATAATTTATATCAAATGTATAATGAATTTCAGAATGCTCCCCTAAATCATATGTTAGTCACCACGTTTCAGAACTGTAAATCAAAGCGTTAATGGCAGTATTATGTAATTCTTTCTAATATTCGATTGGCATCTTAATATTAGACCCACCAAAGATGTGTGCTTATTTATAACATATCATTTAGCTAATAAAGAGCATATGAGAAATAATAGCATGAATGACACTATGTAATCCTCCATCGCTTGGTAGACCGCTTGCTCATTCACGCACACACTAATGTATATAATTAATTTATAAATGTATACTAATTTGTCAGTATAATAAACTATATTTTATTGTCTAACTTATTTGAATAGTTCGAATTCCTTTTTCTTCACTTCCACATATTACAGCCATGCTTATGTATATTTTAATATAGTTATAGTTAATAGATGTCTCATTGTTTTGCTCAGCTTTGCTAGTCGGCCGGATTAAGATTAATTCTCATGTGCCATCACTATTATGTTATTCATTAGGTGTTAGATCTGGGGCTTAGAGAGTGGGTTCGAATTCTGGCTGTTTCCTGACCTAAATATTGGGCTTGACTGGGTTTGAAGTACATTTTGTGAGTTCCAGCTAATGTTAGATGGATAAATATGTTTTGACCGGCACAATATATATATATTAAATTTAATGTTTTCACGGTGGTATGATATAGATAAATTATTATTTTTTGGGTTAAACTGTGTTATTTTCCATTACATGCTAATATTTCGATGAACTAGCATTTGCCATTGTCAAAGTTAACTTTTTACGATAAAATATTTTCTCCCCATAAAGACTAATAATATTATATTTAATGTTTTCATGGTTGTATGATATAGATAAATTATTTTTTGGTTAAACAGTGTGTTATTTTCCATTACATAATGATATTTCAACAAAGTAGCAACTGCCATCGTCAATGATTCTAATTCATCAAAATATCAATATATAATGGAAAACAACGCATGGTTTAACCCAAAAAGTAATTATATATATATATATATAATTTTAATGAGCATGTAGATGATTTTAAGATATCAAATAACAGTAAGAATATAACTATTTGAAACAAATACAATACTAACACAAATTTACTAACCAGATTCTCATAGATTTATTTTAAATAAATCTGTAAATAATACCCACTTTTGTTATATCAATGCCAAACTATTCTGTCATATAAAAGATTCTCACTTTTATTTGACTTTTGGTTTATTATATAATAATTAATCAAGCACAAAAAACGCATGTGGTTTTATTGTTTGGGAATTTATATGAAGTTTAGCACTAGCTGTCTGAGTGTCAGAATTGATTTGGAACTTCCTCATCTCATATTCGATGTTTTATCAACCACACTAAACTGCACAGGGTAAAAAAACACATATAACTTTATTGATCAAGAAATTCATGAGAAGTTTGAGCACCAGATCTCGGAATACCAGAATCAATTCTTGGGACTTTCGGATTCGAATTTGGATACTCTACCAACTGTGCCAAATCACATAACATAAAAGGCATAAGGTATAATTTTTCAAAAGTTCACAAGAAATTTAAGTGCTGGAACCTCTAATCCCAAGTCATGTGCTCTACCAACTACACTAAACTATGGAGGGCAACCAAGCACTGATTCTTCAAAAAAGCTGAAACATTTTTTTGCAGTCAGATTGATTTTAAGATTAATCAAAGCAAATTATTATTCCAAATGTTAATTTAGATAAACTACTATTTATTTTAAAGAGCCTATAAATAATTTTATTGATATGTAATGTTAAGAAAATAAACTTATTTCATAGAACAAATCAGTCTGGATATTTACTAAAATAAATTATGAATCAGATTCTCATAGAGTAACCTGTAAATTACAATTGTCTTTGGTTATATTTAAAATGGTTCCATGAGAATTTGGCCTAAATTGTTTTAATAAATAAATATTCGACTTGCTTTGGACTTGTTTTGTAAAATAGGTTTATATTTTTGGCATTACGTATTTGATAAGCAATAATGTTATTTAAGTACCTATTAAAATAATTTGTATTTTATCTAAATTAATATTTGAAATAGTAATTTAGCTTAATTAATGTAAAAACAAAAATTGCCAAGAAATTACAGCCATTTTGAAATGTGAATACTTAATTTATTAATATGTTACAAACCATTGTTTATTTGAGAAAATGGATTGGCATTGATATAAAAAAAAGTACATGTTATTGTTTATTTAAATGATTCTTTGGGAATCTGTCTTATAAAATTATCTTAGTAACATTTTTGGATTTGTTTGATCCATAAAATAGACAGATATAATGTAAATTCTAAGTCCTTTCACATACAAGACACAATCCTTTGTTGAGGATTCTAGACACTTTGTAAAATTAATCAAAAACATAAAAATTGAAAGAACTGACTTACTGGTAAACTTTGGTGTAGAAAGTTTCTTCATAAATGTACCATGTGAAGAAGCATTGTCTATTATAAGAAAAAGATTAAATGGTGATATAGCTTACAAATGAGAACAGCTCTTCCTGTTGATAGTATAATGGAACTATTACCATTCTGCATAAAAGCAATTTATTTTCAATATAACATAGAATTCTTTTAACAAAATCAAGGAATGGCTATGAGCTCCCCTGATTAGCAATATTTACATGGAATAATTTGAAACCTTAACCATAAAAGTTATTCCATATCCACCTAAAGTTTGACTTTGCTATGTGCATTTGCTATATGGCCACGTGATGAAGCACTGCTACAAACTTTATGGAAACACATCAATAACCTATCCCTTTAATTAAATTTGCAATAGAATCAGAACAAGAACAAAAATTGGCATTTTTAGATGTTCTTGTGACAAGACTCCCACATGGCAAAATCAAAACCATAGTTTACCAAAAATCTACACATATAAGACAATGCCTAGCTTCTAACTCCAATTACATCAGAAAAACAAAACATAGAGTTATACTATCACTATGGAGTATACCAAAACAAGTGTGGTCAAAAACCAGAGATTTAGAAAAATAAAAGATCTATAAGAACAAACTCTTATAAAAGGTGGTTATCCATCAGCTGTTATTAAGAAAATGTTAAATAGACATCAAAAAGAACCATCAAAAGAAAGAATAATTATTGGTACTATATTGTGCTCATACATTCCAAAAATAGCAGACAAATTAAGGAATATCTGCAATAAATATAACATCAGAATAGCTTTTCAGCATCATGTCACACTACAAAGAATTCTAACATCTACAAAGTGTAAACTTGAAATGCTGAAAAGAAAAAACTACATCTATGAAATACTATGTAAATGTGGAAGAACATATGTTGGTGAGACTAGTTGTCCCATTGACAATCATTTGCAAGAACACAAATTGATAATTAGAAAAGAGAAAACAGATGTATCTAAGATAGCAGTCCATGTGTGTGCCAATGAACATATGTTCAATTGGGTTAGAGAAGAAAAGGTACAAAGAAGAAAATTTAAAGAATCTGCTTACATGAGAATGGCAAAAAATCCCATAAGCCAACCTAGTATGACTATACATAACGTATGGAAACCACTAACCAAATTTGCTCTCAGGAAAAAGTGGAGAAATCAGGAGGAACCTCAGAGATAATTATATGAGATTTCTACTAAATGCTGCTTTTGGCAGCATGGCCCAGTTGGTTAGACTGTTACCTTAAAATCCAATACTCATGAGTCTAAGGGTCTAGGTTCAAATCTCATCCTAGTACTGTCACTGGTCAGGCTAGAAACACCTGAAGACAGGAGAATAATATCTTTTGAAATGATATGCATATACTAACCTTTTTAATGTTCTATTACTAACAGTTAAATGTATTTGGAATATTTAAATAAAGTTAATTGAGAGGGTAGAATAATATCTCTTAAAACATTGTGCATATACTAACATGTTTGATGTGCTATTACTAACAGTTGAATGTATTTGGAATTATTTAAATAAAGTTATTTTTTCTAAAGACATTCAATACTCAGATTATAGAAATAGATCAATATAAAAATATAAATAATGTATACATGAGCATATATTTATTAACCTATAAACTAAAAATGACTCTTTAGTGTATTGCTTTAATAAAGTAAAAAATACTGAAGGCATATATCACACCAACAAACTTCCTTATTTCATTTATATATCTTATACACCTGAGCCTCGTTTTATGTGGTAGATAGTCTTCAGAAAACCTGCATTAAAAAAATTTCACAAAAAATAGACTTAACTTATCTTGAAAAATGGGGGTATGTTGTATAATTTTCAGAAATCGCATAAAAGCAAAGCAACAAGGAAAAATTACTTTAAAATTTGCATTAAAAAAAAGGAAATATAATATGACTAATAAAAAATTTCAAATATTTGAAAAAAATTAATTCATGACAATTTTTTTTTACTTTTTTTTATTGACTACAGTATTTAATTTTACATTTTTTGACCCTTTTTCCAATTGACATAACATATCCACTTTGGTTTTCAAGCTCAAAGATTTTTTTTCATGATCATAGTAATTGTTGCAATAACTTTTAAACAGAATCTTTATAAAAAAATGTTTATTATCACTAGGAAAAAAATGCATGTCTTCACTATGCAAAAAATGGGAGAAAGTGAAACTAAACTTGCATTTAACAATTTTTTATGTTCTTCCACTTAACTATCTCTTATTATTCTGAAAAAAATCTATACCGAAGTTTCATTTTTTTAACTTTGTACTACAGTATTAAATTATATTAGTTACATGAAATTATTAAAATTAAAAAAGCAATGTTGAATAGTAATTCATTTAATTGGCCATAAAGATTTGTTTTATCAATAGTGTAACAACAGTCAAATAAACATATGGTATATTATAAAAACCTAATCTCAGTCAACTTTAAACAAATAATTATGATGCATTAAAAAGAAAAAAAATTAATGCATTCTGACTTTGCATATTGTAATCAATATTTAAGGCTTTTGTTATAAAGTATACTGTGCTGATCTAAATAAACAAATACTTAGCTGTGGTGGGTTTCCTTTGGACATGATATGTCATTATTATCGAGATCAATAACCATGTTTTTGCAATGACATAACAATTTGTTGAATAGTGTGATACATTTTGTCAATACAGTTACATGCTATATAAATAAAAATTAATGGTGTTAATCTTATTCAGTTTATTTTTATTGCATTTTGATCGTGCACAATTTATTAATTGCATAATATGATCCTGACCTTTTTTCCTCAAAACTGAAATTCATTTACGATGGATAGCAGTTTCAATTTGAATAAAATTAGCAATTTTTTAAAGAAAAATTTTATTCTATTGCTATATCGAATGTTACAAATTCAAATATGTTATCAATTACATATATATTTGAAGCAAAGTAGATCCAACCTCTCATGTTGCTCTTGTGATACAGCTTAGAGCAATTAGTCAGTCATTCTTCATAATTATATCTCTTGAAACAAACATCTGATAGTAAAAAATAATAACAACACCAAGTGAATGTTATTAAACAGACCACACCTGAATCGGTCTTTTTCAAGGCCTACATTTTTTTTAAAAAATTGATACCCTAAGGCTACCAGAGGTAGAGGCATGGTTTTCCTTCAGCAGCATCCTCCAATCCATAATAAATGAGGTTTTCTTTAACAAAAAAGGCCCTAACTTTTTATTAGCTGACCTTGATGCTATTGATCAAAACCTGAAAGAAGTTTGATAATCAATTTGTACATCTTACTCTTACCCTGAAATGCCAATACAGAGAGAAGCAGAGTTCCCTGGCTGAATATATGTCCATCAAGTGCACCACAAAATTCCCGACAGATCCACAATGTTGGGCCAATAGTTACTTCTAGTGGGCACTAAGAGCAGCAGCAGAAAATCTGCTACACTGTCATTAACAATAGATAACATTCTTGTGGGCTCAGATATGATCTGTGCAATTAGAGAACACTTAGGGCAACACTTTAATCTCATCAGACTGGGAATGGCAATAGACTATTTAGCTTAGGTGAGAATCCAAACCATGATATCACTGAGGAAAAGAGCCATATCAAGCTAAAAAGGTTCCCAGAGAGGATGCACCCAGGAATACATGGCATACCAAAGTTTATCCTTCTACATCTAGAGAAATATTCAGTGCCAATAATCAAAACTATGATAACCCAATTAGAAGAGGGAAGTCAAGAGATTAACAACATGTATCCAATATCTGTTGTATCTTTCCTAAAAAAAGATGGAAGACGTGACATGAATAATCTGAGTCCTATTTCAATGATTCCCCTTTTAATTAAGATCACAGAACAATTAATTAAGGATAAAATTCAAGTGAAAATTTATAAATACATTTATACTAACCAATATGCAAAAAAAGGAATCATCAATAAATGTCATTGGCCAAATGAAACTCCTTATTGATGTTATCAGAGCCTGGAGGATGTCAAAACCGATCGCCATCTGATTTGACATCTCAGCAGCATTTGACTAAGCCAGGCCAGATATTCTGATTGACATTCTCCAGGAATATGGGTGCTGAATGTTTATCTGAGGATGATTGCAAATCTACTAGCCAATAGAATCACCCACATCACAATGAATGGAAAAATTGCACCTGAGTTTGAACCCTTTATCTCTATTCCTCAAGGATCTCCACTTAATGCACTAAATTTTATAGCCTACATCAACCCACTATTGATGGAAATTGAGAGATTATTGCCTAGAGTGTTTTTACCTGCCATGGGAAGGGAGATTAAACATTTCAGTTATATGGATGATATATTTATCTGCCTTCTAAGAAATATATCACTAAACTAGAGCAGATACTAGCTTGGTACTCAGACAAATACAAACTCAAATTAAATAAGAAAAAATCAGCCTCCTGGGGCTTGCTAACTGGGAGGAAAATTGCTTGGAATTTTACAGCTGATCCACAGAAATTCCTAGACTGTAATTTTTTCAAAATCAAATAGTGCTATGAGGAGAGAAATTAAAGAATCTCTGTTATCAAATATTTTCAATACAATGACCTCCCTTTCTAAAATATATATTCACTTCATGGTTAGGTAAAACTTTTAAACTCATTGATATTCCCAAAAATTAACTATTTCCTATTTGGTATCTGCCCCTCCAAAAAAATTATCAAAAAAATAAACTCTCTGTGTGCAAAACTATTCTGGAGCTGAAAGGTTGCTGCCTAGGAGGCTCAATGGCCTTTGGTTCCATTGTATCAAAACCATGATATTCCAGAAAGACTAATCTACTGTTCTGGTTTCAAAATAAATACTTGACTATATAATATCAAGAAGTTGTCACACCAATGAATAGATCACTACCCGCCAATAATAGATGGTGGAATTCATTATTTGATAATATTTGGAAAGTTGTTGATCTGAATGAAAATCCAATTATATCAAAAATTAAATACTAGAATGCACATAAAATTATACATGGGGAAAGGAACATAAACAAAGGGTCTCTTGGGATTACCAATCAGCAGCAGATTTTGAGATCAAAATTCTGGTTCATTGAGGCAAAATTTCAAAATTTCTTAATAAAAATCAACCTGGACTCTTTCCCTACGAATTTATTTTTGGCATACAGGAGAAATTTCAAGACGATCAATCCTATGTGCTGGATGTGTGAGAGAGAGAAGGAATCAATTGACCACATTTTTCTCAGATGTCTCAGTATGTCAAATTACAGATTGATAACAAGTGCAAACTATAAATCAATTAAAGACTATATAGGTCAGGGTCTATTTACGGACATAAAATTATCATTTGTAAAGATTTTAATACACAAAATTGATTGCCTAAAATTATAGCTAATACTTATACTGTACACATTTTTAAATTTAATATTAATAGAATATATCACCCAAATTGTTTTTAGTTTTATAATGAATGAAAGTTATATATTTTTGGCACTAGATTTTTTCTTTATATGTGTGATAATGTTGCCAAAACTTTGGATATTAGAAAAAAAATACGAGATGATTTATCAGAGTAAGTGTTATTGTTAATTTACATTTAGTATTTTTTCATATTAATTGTATAAATCTGAACCGGTTTTATTCCCTTTATTCCCCCCTTTTCTTTTACTCAAATTATTTTAGATTTGCAACGATAGCAGTTTAAATTTGACTGAAAATTTTTAATTCAAATGTAATTAACTGAATATTTATGCTAGTATATGTATAGTATTGTGTTGATTTACATTTGTGTATGAATAAACTTTTCCATTTCTATTTCTAAAAAATTTCTAAACTTTTTCATTTCTTTTTTGCTTTTGTATCCATTGATTATGAAAATCTTTGCTTTGGATATGTTATTAACGAAATACTAATTGTCTCATAAAAACACTGGATGATAATTAAATAATAATCATGATTTTATTATATTATCAAAATATTGAATACCACTCTGTTCCATTGTGTATTATGGATAAACTATGTACTGTACAATTTTAGTATGAAAGACAGCATTTTGCTTTTGGATAAGATAATTTTAATAACTAACTGCCCCTATGACATCATCAGTATCACAAAATGGCTACCATTTTTAAAAATCGCCACCAAATAAATGTTTTTAATTTTCTTTTTATGATCATTATAGGGAATAAGCAATTATAAATCAAAATAGTGGGCACAAATTGATGATGATAGCTATTGTGAATTTTTACATAAAGGTCATGTGCTAAGGAGAATCTATGTGCATGCTAAACATTGATTTTTATGACTCATACTATTTAATATATCCCATACCAATAGGATTTGAGTTTAAATTATTCTAAAATATAAAATCTGCTTGAAATTAAATTATTTATCTAAAATATTTACTAATAAAGGTTACTTTAAAAAAATTAATTTATAATGAACAGAAAACTTAAGGGATAGATTAAAAATCATGAATACCATTTCTAAGATTGCTTAGAATCACCAGATTGATTGTGTATTTGAATGGAAATACTAATTTAGTTAATAAAATATTAAGTTTTTTCTCATAATATTATATCTGACATTTATTATCATTTGTTTATAAAATATTATTTTGCTAAAACTTTTTCCATTAAATTATTTCTTTGGTACATTCAGTTATTCAACTATGAGAATATGCATTTTTTGATGTTAATATGAATAATAAAGCCTTTTATTGAATACATTCATGAATTATAAATATAATTTAATGTTACAACATATTCCTGTGTTTAATATATTTGTTAAAAATGTGAAGTATATCTAAAATATTGCAGATGGAAGGAATTGATTAAATTAAATTAATAATATGATTTGGTTATATATTATACGAATAGATATTTTAAAACTTCAATTAAGATAAAGTTTATATTTCAGTTTAAAAAGATATAAAAATGGTTACTATAATAAACACCATCTAATAATTAGCAATTCGTTTCTCTACATATGATGTTGTTAAATGATAGAATTCAAAAAATGTAGCTTTTGTAAATTAATCATATATATTGTGCTGGTCAAAATCGTGTATTCATTCAACAAGACCAATAATCCAAACAAAAGTACCTTGAATCCAACCATGCACAAGATACAGATGTCAGGGCAAGAGTGAATCCTAACCTATTTACCTGAACTATTGCCTCTCTGACTAATGGTTAACATTTGTGATAACATGAGCAGTGCTTGATTTTATTCCGTCCCAGCTGGAGGTCATGGTTCACAAAGAGACTCAAAATAATAACGGTTTATATAAGAAATTAATGATTTAGTGAATTGCAGATCCGGTACAGATGTGATTGGATATCGATTACTAATGGTTTGAACCATAATAATTGCAATTCTTTCTGGCAACATTACAAAGAAGTGAATTTAAATCAAAGAAATATTATAAATAAATAGAGTGATTAACCTTAGAGATTTGGAGTGATGACAAACTAAGCTTATTTAAAAAAATAATATTACAGGAATTTATTAAGAAATTTAGTTGCAAAATAAGTTGGGTTTGGTTTATACAGCTAGGTTATTTTTATTGAATTCGTTTTGATGCAGCTAAATGCAAGGCATTTAATAACAAAGTAAAAGTTTGTTAATTGGTCTACCAAAAACCAATCAGCAATAAAATATTATTAGCCCTCTTTAAGAGATTACAAATAAATCTATTATATATATATATATATATATATATATATATATATATAATATATATATATATATATATATATATATATATATATTACAAGACAAGAAAGATATGCATTTAAAACCTATCTATTACATTTAAATCAGTTTTGTATAATGAGTGTGAAAAGCAAGATAGTTCATTTTAAATAAATTAGATAATCATATTTAACTAATAAACAGGATTGGTTTGTGAAAGATGTGCCATCACAGCAGATATCATTTCAGGTTTGCTAAATAAAGATGTAAAATGATGATGAAGGCAGTATGGTATCTTAGATTACAACAAAATAATAAATGAGGTCTGTTACGAACCTCTAGGTGGCTTTGCTAAAAGAAATCCCTGGTATATACAGGTAGATGGTGAGAAATTCTGGCCCTCTAGCCAAAACATGTCTCTGAATAATAATAATAATAATAATAATAATAATAATAATAATAATAATAATAATAATAATAATAATAATAATAATAATAATAATAATAATAATAATAATAATAATAATAATAATATTTCGATGTGCTGGACTTCCCATACACATCTTAATGGCAATGCCTGAAAAAGGATCCCTTGGTATGAACTATGTCTACTTTGAGGGAAAGTGAAAGATTGGACTGGACGTATTTAAATTTCCAAAGGTCCTGACGAGTAAGTAGCAAAGCAAAATATTAGTAATAAATGAATGGTTGTAGTTATAAATACATAATGCCTTAGACATATACAGATAGTGTATCACTAACGAAAATAACTTAAATCCTGATTAAAGTAATTGGCTCTCTGACATAATAGAAAGTCCCCAAAAACCTTAGGCCATTAATGAATGAATTATAAAACATAATATAAAAAGGGAAGGCAAGAATTAAAATTTAAATATAAATTGTTTTCCACACTTTCCAAATATTTCATTTTTAAGTTATTAAATAGTTTATTATCGGTAATTACAAATAAGACTGTCGTTTAACTAACACAGATGGAGCTTTGGATATCAAACTCATTTATGGTGAAGTCTGACATTTACAGCATAACAAATTATACATCAAATTTTTACTATTTTTTTTGACAAATAAAAATATATATGTATGAAACATATACTGATAAAATGCTTTCAACGATTTTCTTTCAAGACATTTGTTTTACAGAAATTGTAATAGATTTTACTTAACTGATTTAATAAAATTCATTATCCTTTCAGAAATAATTACGAGAGCTATTTTAAATTGGAAATAATAACAAGATACTTTTAAAATAATTTCAATCATTTAAAAATAAATTTATAATGAGGTACAAAACTAAACAAGCTTTCTTTAATTAATTAATTTAATGGAATTAAGTCTCCTGTAATGATTTTTAATTGGAGAAAATAAGGGAGAGGTTTAAAGTTAATTGCTGATTGAATTTTTATACATGCAGTTTCAGTAAGTCAATATTATAAATAAACCAACAAAAAATTAATTTAAATTTGCTGTATCAAAATAATATGATATTTTTAGAAGAATTGATATTTTAAATTTAAGAGAAAAATTAAAAGACGCATTTTAAACTAAGTTGTATAAACATTACAGATATATAAAATATAAATCAATATTGATTTAGAAAACAGGTAAAATAGACTCAGTGGCTTGTGGAAAATTGGATGTTACCTCAGAATCAATCAGTAGACATTCCATGGCTTGAAACAGGCAGTTATACAGTCAGATCATTTAGCAGGCTTCCTTGACACAGTACAGTCTCCGGCTAAATGTTGAAAGCACTGGAAAGGCATTGATGAGCTGGTGGAAACAGAGCTCTGGAAAGCAATGGCTGATTTTCTCATCCTGTCATTTTTTTAGTCACAATGTACTATAAATCTAAACTAATCTCTTCAGTCAACTGTTCAAATAATAATCTCCTTGAATCAAAAATTTCCACTATTTATTTGATCTGGCTTTATCTATAGGATTCAATCTACAGTGGCAACTTCCAATTGCAACTGCTCTAAGTGGTTCTCTGATGTTGGTGCCTGCTTTGGGGGGGGGGAATCTATCATCCTGCATTAAACATGCCCCAAGGGTTCATTTGCTAATTAAAAGAAACAGCAACAAGCATATCCAGTTTATCTGTCATTGTATTAACAAAGCCTATTTAATTAAGATTTAGATTATCAAAAATGTAAATTTTATTCAGAAAAATTTTAGAAATTTGGTGCAATGTCTTTCAAATTCAATATTTGACATAAACTTAAATAGAAATTTACAAAATATTTCTTACAAATATTACATTGTTTACATAATTGATCCTTTAATGTACATTTATCAAAAGATAAATATAAATTGTTGCCAACTGATTAATTTAAAAAAATGAACTTTAATAAAAGAATTTAAAATATTTGTAACATATATCAATGCCAATTTAATAAAATAAACATAATATACAGTTTTACAAATATTATAAAATAAATAAACTATTATAAAAGGTTAGTTAATCATAAAATACAAATTAATTAGATAAAAGATTCTAATATTGATTATAATTATACTACCATCTATTATGAGGTGGGTGTCAGTTAATATAAAAAGTTGGGTTCAAACTCACACTAGTGCTGATGACATTGGCATAGGTGAAGCAGAAATATGTACTATAATTCCAGCTTCAATATATATATATATATACAGTACCATTTATATATGGTACAAATACATATTTGGCATTGTGTAATATTTAAAAAAAACTTCAAAGAGAGTAAAATGTCAAGTATTGGTGGCCAAGTAGTCAGTACAGCTGCCCTACAAGCAGGTATCCCAGGTTTGTAGGTTCACTTTCTGGTCAATGCTTTGACACAGAAAAAAGAGAATAAAATGCAAAGATCATTTAAAAGACGATATTTAATTTTTTTAAGTAGTATAATTTTATTTTTTGAAAAAAATACATACATTAAAAATGAATTTTTATTTTTCTTATTGATGTATGTAATTTAATCAAAATAATGTCGATATTGAAAAATGTATTCAGATTAATTAATTCAGGTAGTGAAAAGACATTCCACATGCAGATTACAATCAAAGTTTCAAAGCTAATTAAAGATAGCGAAAATAATCCATAAAAATAAAAAAATAAACTTTGTAGCTGAAAAAAAAGAAATAATGTGGAAGATTATAGAATAATAAAACAACGGATAAAAAAATATGCACAGGACTTTTCAAAAATGATCTGGAGTATAAAAGGAAGGAACAAGTTGAAAAGGGGCTTTTCTTACCTGTGTATTTTGGTCAAGTTCTCATGTGCAGCATCTTTTTTTAATTAAGAATAAAATGTTGCCACTTAGATCTAAAATGAACCTATTCCACATGTGCGAGTAGAACCAGATCATTTGCCGACACTTTCTTTTGGAAAAAGTCACCTAAACCTCCTAATATTGCCTCAATAAGGATCAGAAATATGAAGGAAATAAAAACATAAAAAACAGTATTGTCGACTATCCATTGAAGGAATCAGACTACTAAGAAGATTAATCACCTATATAAACACTTGAAACTTACCAGTAAATTAATAGCCATACTTTCTATCTATATAAAAGATTTGCAAACTAAATTTTAAATAATAAACTGTTACGGAGGACAAAAAGAAAAGAGACAATAATTATATATTACTTCAAAGTGTGATATTTGAATTCAAATGGTTAAAATACTTATTTGAGTATGCATGAGTTTCTTTCCAATATTATAATTTTATTATTATTGGTGTTTAAATGCTTAATGTGTTGTAAGAAATCTTTACTACCAATATAAAAAAAAAACTTTCATTGTATGTGCCTAACTGTTTAGTGTTAATTTTGAGTGTTACATGTTTATTATTTAGTTTTAGAGTAGTGTATAAATTACTTGGCCAATATTCTTATATCTTAATTAAGTCCACGAAGAATATTTTTTTAAAATAAATTGACAGGAAATCTTAATCCCATCTTGTAATTATTACTTTATAAGTTATGATATTCTTGAAGCAGAATCAGTGACTCTAACAACTTTGGTGCCAACTTTTATAAATTAAAAACTGATTCTGGCAGCAATTGAAATCATAATAATTCTTAAGTCAAGTTAATCAGGAAATATATGTTTTTAGAAATATGAACGAAATATTTTTCTCCTTCATAGCTTGATTAACTCATGCATTCTAGTATGTAATTGAAGGCCTATCAAAATGTGAAAAATGTTATAATATATATGTAATCTTATAATTGAATATTTATAAATATAGTAATTACATATATAGAAAGTATAACTTTAAAATTTTTATCTACTTATGAGTGCTTTTGACTATTCCCATAATCTTTGTCAGCTAACACTTTGAAAGGCTAATCTTCCCACAATTCCATGATCTTAATGTTTGCTGCCTGTCTATTAATTAAGTCTTGTTTGTATTTGTATATTAACATAGCTTCCTTTATTTTTCTTTTGCTGTTATATTTTCAATTTGCAATATTTTTACATTATTATTATTATTATTATTATTATTATTATTATTATTATTATTATTATTATTATTATTATTATTATTATTATTATTATTATTATTATTATTATTATTATTATTATTATTATTATTATTATTATTATTTTATAATAATAATAATTTTGAATATCATTATTTTATAACAATCTAAAAATATTGCCAATTGAAAAAATAACAAAAGAAAAAAAAACAACAACTAAGGAAAATAAAGAAAGCTAGCTTAATATACAAATACAAACAAGATGGTGTCAATTTAATATGTGCTCCCAGCCATTTTGAACTATAAGAACTGCCCAAAACCCAGGCAGACACATCCAAGTGATAAATCATATTGATCAATCTATACATTGTCATGATCCAACCATTACTTACCAAATTGCCATTTTCATAAATAAACAATCACATGATTAAAATATTAAAACACAAAATTTGCAGTTTTCATTAAAAATTAAAAAATAAAAACTTGGTTTGATCAGACGTTTTCATCAATATTATAAAATCCCCATTTTCATCAAAAATTAAAAAACCAATTACATGATTAAAATACTAAAACACAAAAACCAATCACAGTGGTTAAAATATTAAAATTAACAAATTAGGCATGTACAATAATTTTTTTTATTAGTAGTAAAAATTTCTTACAACACATTAAACATTTAAACACCTATAGTAATAAAATTATAATATTAGAAGGAAACATATGCATACTCAGATAATTATTTTACCCATTGGAATTCAAATATCTCACTTTGAAGTAATAGGTAATTAATGTCTTCTTTTTATCCACAGTAACAATTTATTATTAAAATTCAGTTCACACATCTTTTATCTAATTAGAAATTATGGCCATTAACTTACTGGTAAATTTCAATACTCCATGTAGGTGATTAATCTACTTAGTAGTCTGATTCTTTTCAATGGATAGTCTGCAGTACTGTTTCTTATGGTTTCATTTTTTTCATATCTTTGATCCTGATTGAGGCAAGGTGAGATGAAGGTTTAGGTGACTTTTCTCTGAGAGGTGTCAGTGAACAATCTGGTTCTGCTCACACATGTAAGTGGCAACATTTATTCTTAATTTTTAAAAAAATGCTTCACATGAGAACTTGACCAAAACCCACAGGTGAAAAAGCCCTTTTCTAACTTGTCCACTCCTTTTATAGTCTAGATCATTTTTGAGAAGTCCTGTGCATATTTTCTTTATCCTTTGTTTTATTATTCTATAATATTTCACATTATTTCTTTTTTTTTTAGTGACAAAGTTTTTTTAATGGATTATTTTCACCATCTTTAATTAGTTTTGTAAACTTTGATTGTAATCTGTATGTGGAATGTCTTTTCACTATCTGAATTAATTAATCTGTATGCACTTTCCAATATCAACATTATTTTGATCAAATTACATATATAAATAAGAAAACAAAAATTAACTTTCATTGTACGTTCTTTTTCTTTTTTTAAAAAAAAATCATACTACTTAAAAACAAAACTAAATATCATCTTTTAAATGACCTTTGCATTTTGCTCTCTTTGAAGTTTTTTTTTTAAATATTACACAATGCCAAATATATATTTGTACCGTATATAAATAAACGGTACAATATATATATATGCACACATATTACTATGTTCTTGTATACCATGAACCACATAATGGTTTCATTACTCACCTCTGGGATAAAAGAAAATAAAAGTGAAACAGCTACCTAACAATATTTTACATAATATACATGTATAGTCAAAACAAAGTTCATATCCCAAACTATATACTCATGGACTTTTCTAGAGATTTGACAGGCATCTGACAGTCAACAAATTTCTGAGATAAATAAAGAATTCAACCACTGGACCATAAGCATACAATGCACTATAAACACCAAGAGGTCTACCTCAATTTAGAAACTACTAGCTATAACAACCGAAAATAAAATTGCAAAAATGTTTGCAAAGCCCTGCTCTTTTAAGTCTTAGGGGTTGTAAATACAAAACTATACCCTGCTTCATTGAGCCTTAGTGGCTAGATAACACAGATATCTGCTTTTCTCCATTTCTTGGAGACTCTGAAGGTGGAATAATAGCAGGTCTACATTAACTATACAATGACTAACAATAGGAAATCAGATAATGGGATGGAACAATGTCTGAAATAAACCATACCATGGAGTTGCATGAAAACATTGTATTGTCAAACCAATGACAAAACCATCCTTTCATTATCAAAACTGAAAGTATTGCTAAATAAACTGCAAATATCAAGCACCCAATCCAATCTCCAAAATCATAACTTTTCCATTTAACATTAAATATGAACCTTTTAAATATATATGAAATCTATTATTTTATAATTTATAATCAATAATATTTTTGTGACATATTTTTCAGGAGGTTTATATAAAACACCTATATATCAGTGCACAGACACTTTGTATAATTTACAATGAACATTTGAATTGTCATATAATAATAAACAAAATGATTATATTTTTTGTTTACGTGTCTACCTGATACTCATTGATATATGCACACAAATATGGAGTATAAATTAGGCACACATTTGAATTGTCATATAATAGTACAAAATGTTTAATTTTCACATATAGGTGTCTATCTGACATGCATTGACATATGCACACAGATCTAGAGTATAACTTATGAACATATCTGAACTGTCATAAATTTATAAATGAAATTCATTTTTATACTACATAATCAATGACTGATTTAACATATATATGTGTGTGTGCGTAGCACACTAACATGTAAAACATATGATATTTTAATCTATCAAAATAATACAATTATTAAAAATATATTTTTTCCAATTAATTCCATGTTGAAAACATACATAAAATTCACATACATGTGTATATATAAAAAATAATATGAATCAGTAATTAAATATTTTTATGGCCTTTATAAAAGTTTTTTTTCCTTTTTTTTTTAAAAAATAATATATCTTTGACTGATTAATGTTGATTAATTATAAACTTTCTTTTTAAAAAAATTCACCAGCAAGATTCTTTGTTTTCTACTCTAGCAATACTTGTGGGGTCTATGAACCAATTCTTTATGTTATATTTTTGATTGAAGCAAAAAATATTTACAAGTACTTTTAAATTATAGATTTTAAATGTTTTTCAATAAATGATTTAAAATAATGCTATTTATATATATATATTTCACCACCTGTTCTTCATATATATCTATATATATATAGAGAGAGAGGATTTGAACTCAGATTTTCAAGCACCCTTCAACTATCCACACTATCTCAAGCAACCGATACACATGACCACACACATGTAGAAAAGATTAATAATCACCAATATACGTATTTCATGCTAAGCCAGCACTCATCAGTTGGTCCAGACTATCATCTCTCACACATATATATAATCAATACTCAGTTTATATTAAGATAGCAAATCTTCATACTTTAATGGACAGGCTTCAATCCACTGCAACCTCCAACTTTTCAGCCATCCATATCATTGAAAATCTGATGATGAAAACTCAAATCCCATGCTGATGCTAATATTATTGCCATGCCCATGTTGACCTGAAGTCACTCTGACCCCTCGTGTATAGGAGAGTATCCATTAAATACATATAAGAGAGATGGACAGGATACAAGCTTAATATGTAAATATTTGAAACCAGGCACTCTTCATAAACCTGGGAGCTTAATTGTAAGTATAGAGGATTTGAACTCAGATTTTCAACACCCTTCAACTATCCACACTATCTTATACAACTGATACACATGACCACACACATGTAGAAAAGATTAATAATCACCAATATACATATTTCATGCTAAGCTAGCACTCATCAGTTGGTCCAGACTATCATCTCTCACACATATATATATAACCAATGCTCAGTTTATATTACGATAGCAAATCTTCATACTTTAATGGACAGGCTTCAATCCACTGCAACCTCCAACTTTTCAGCCATCAATTGCAGTGGATTGAAGCCTGTCCATTAAAGTATGAAGATTTGCTATCTTAATATAAACTGAGCATTGATTATATATATATGTGTGAGAGATGATAGTCTGGACCAACTGATGAGTGCTGGCTTAGCATGAAATACATATATTAGTGATAATTAATCTTTTCTACATGTGTGTGATCATGTGTATCAGTTGTATGAGATAGTGTGGATAGTTGAAGGGTGCTTAAAAATCTGAGTTCAAATCCTCTATACTTACAATTAAGCTCCCAGGTTTGTGAAGAGTGCCTGGTTTCAAATATTTACATATTAAGCTTGTATCCTGTCCATCCCTCTTATATGTATTTAATGGATTCTGTCTTATACATGAGGGGTCAGATATATATATAATCACAGTTTTCATGTTTGAATAAACTCATAGATTATCAGTAATCTCTTGTTGAAGAAACATTGCAATTAGGAAAGAAAGGAAATCCACTTATTATTTTATATAATTTAAAACAATGATCTAAACAGATTAAAGTTAAATGCTTTAAGATTTTTTTTTTAAAAAATCCATGATGATAAGCAGATATATATTTGAAAGTTTTTTAAATGATTATTTATTATTCTATCTTTAAATAGTTTATCTTCATCTTTGGAAATGGACTTTATTTAGACATTTATAAACATTAAATTTGAAACCAACTCAGTAGTTTTTTTTTGTTGTTGTTGTTTCATAGTTACTTAAAGACTTTAAAGAAAAAAAGTGGATTCCATTTTCTGTCTACTTGCTATGTTGCTTTGAAATGGTTTGTTTTTAAGCATAAAAGCTGTGGTGATATAATTTTGCATATGATAACTTATTAGTTGCTTACTTGTATAGATTAATATATATGGTTATATATACATAGATGTGTGTTTTGTAACTAAAGCTCACTATATAAACTTTTATGGTTATCAAACACCAATGCTTGATGAAAAAATTAACCAATGTTGAGATATGTATGTATTTCTGCCATTAAACTCAATGCCATCAGTTACTCAGGGCATATACTTGAGTTCTCATAAATCATAGCAATATAATTTTTATTTATGTTTATTTGCAACATTTAATATGATTTTAAAGAGGAGTGCAATAATAGAAGTATTTTAATTATAGCAACTCTGCATTGGCTTATTGTTAAAAAAGTAGCATTAAATCAAACTCATTTTTAAGTAATCTTACACTCAAATAAACATTTAAAGATGCAAGTTTCTATATAGGACATAAATAAAACTAATTTTAACATATATTATAACATGTACAATCATTTAGCTAAATGACGTTTTAATATGTCATTTGCTTTCACCATGGCATATTCTACAATATACAGCTGCTATTTTAGCATTTCCAGTCTGAATCTATTAGAGATTAGAGTTTTTCATAGTGTACTATGGTATATAAATGTTGTTCTAATATTGTAGTGAATGAAGAATTTTTTTAATTTTATCTATTATTCCTAGTACATATGGATTCACTATTCATTTCATGTTCTGTTTGTTGCATATTTATCGTTTTCTTAATTTTAGCAATTGGATAACCATTATTCATGAGGAGTTTATTATATATAAGACTTTTTTTTTCTTTTCCAAGTCACTAATTTTTCAATAAACGTTTTTTTCTGTTTTTTTCTCTAATGTTAGTAATAATTTTCAGAAAAAATCAAACATTTAAACTTTGCAAATATATTCAGCTATGTTAGTAACAACAGTTTACAGATTTTTTTTATTAAGTGTTTATGACATAACTAAGGGCAATACTACTATCGTAACTCAACAGGGAATCTTTGGACTCATGAATCTTAAATTTAATTTGTTAATCTAAGTAAAGTTCACAGTTTATTATATAATACAATACTTCATGTGATATTTTCTTTCTAGTAATATTGCTAAAATGACCAATGAAATGATAAGAATTGAACCTAGAACCAATTTATATTTTTAATACTGAATTTAAGATATCATTTTAACCAACCTTGCATCATCTTAACCATGAATTGCCATGTTAGATTTATATGTTAGTACTGTCGATAGCCAGACCAAAAATATCTGCCGAAGAAAGAATAATACCATTATAAACATTATAATCTGGGTGATATTAATAAAATATAAACATGTTTGAAAAATTTCAATAAAGTTTAAATATTTCTGTAGATATGTATCTAATAATTTTAGATAATAAAAATAGTTCAATACTTTATTATGCGATGCCTTATTTGTATAATTAATTCAACTAAAAATAATACTTTAATTTTTACACTTCAGAAATTTAATTCTATTTAAAGAACCTGTATTAGAACTATGATAATTATATATTACAATTTTTAAAATGGAAAAGAGAAAGTTGGTATGAGAATAAGCCACAAATTACTAACTTTGATAAAATCTTATTCGGAAAGAATTTGCATGAGCCGTTGAAAAATTACACATTTATTTAATATTTTCTAAAGATAAAAGTCATTCGTATGTTCACTTATTGATAATCTGTTGGCAATATATTTTTAATTAGAAATAAATATATTAAGACTTTTGCAAAAGTAAATTTGATTAGCAGACAAAAAATTTTGATTTGATTTTAATTGGAGAAATGTAATAATAAAATGAAAACTGAATCCTGATTGAACTGTGCTTTTTATTTTCTAACTTGATATTAAATATTTTATTGGATTTTAAGCACATATATACTAAAACATAATATCACATGATTTCTATTTCTCAGAACTTAAAATGTAAGAGTCTATTTATTTTTATTAAATGAAATGAAATTTTACTGTTGTTTATCCAATCTAACATTTTTTGATTATCAATTGTTCTCACGTTTTTGCAATACATTAACTATAATGATATATGTAGACCTACGACTACTATCAGTAAGCGGTTTACTAATATTATGGAATGTAGGTTATTGCTCATGAGAATATGATATTCAATCACTAGATTTTAGAGATATGAGTTGCAATTCATAGACTTTCAAATCTTAAATTCAGTTCTTAGAGATATGATCACCAGAAGTGGAGGCTCTAGAACCCCGATCTATGGACTATGAGTTCCAGATTCCTTATTTTACCACTACATCATGCAGGTCAATTGGAATGTAATTGTAATCCGAAAATAACCGTCAATCTTTTAAAGCTTTGCTTTACAATTACAATCACTCTAAAAACGATATCTTGGCAATACAAATAATTTTATTTCTGTTTATATATCAAATCCGTAAAAACACATAATTATATTAAATTAAATATTATTTTGAAGCCATTGTAGAACAATTGGTATTTTTATCCGTGCAAATAGTTATTAGAAAAACATCATGTTGTAACATATACTATTTTTCTATGAGAGAAAATTTTTAATAATTGTTTCTAAAAAAATTATTGTTAAGATTATTTAATTAATCATTCATTTCATTAATAAATTATAATGTATATTTATATTGTTTCTTTAAGATTGTTTTACAAAAACGAGAATTGTTAGGAGCTCCATCAAGTCCATTCAAAAGTAATTATAATTATTATTTTTTTATATGTTTAACATTTAAAACAGTTTTACTCAATATTAGTATTTATTTTAACTAAATCTAATCAGTGAGTAAATTCTGCTTACAGTTAAATTTGACTTTTGTTTTAATACCTAATACTAGATTAAACATCTTCATATTAGAAACTCAAAATATAAGCTAAAATAAATTTAATTTATGATTTTAACCTCTAATTGACGCTGCCATTTTACTATATCATTTCTCATTTCTTGATGTCTTATCATTTCTTATCATCTTTTATTCATTCATTTTTAACCTTTGCTCATTTATTTTTGTCATATGCTGCAACATTTTCATCATTCTGGCATACTTCCATACACACTTCTGTTCTTGGATTTTAATTTTATAGTATTCTTTGTATGATTATTTGATGATTGCTTTCCAGCTGTTACTTTTATCCACTTAAGTATTTGATTCTTGTTCTATATCTGTGCTTTCACTCTCTCTTTGTCTGTTGTTTCTGAATCCATATAATCTATAGTCTTTTTATCAATGTTATTCTTAATGGCATATTATTTTATAAATATATCTGGATTTTATTTATTTTAAAATAGAATTTACCCTCCTTATGATTGTTTTTCTCCTTCTCAATTAATCTTATACTCATCATTTTCCTAAATTCATATTTCATCTTTTCCCTTAGTTTGAATTTATTTTTAACTTTTATCTTTTCAAAACTGGCTAGTATGATCAAGTATTCTAGTTTCTTTTTATTTTCTTAATCCCCATGTTATGTTACATTTTTATTATTAAATTATTGTCATGTAAAAGTCTTCTTTTGCTTTATAGTCAAATAAGACTATTTTGTCTCATAATGAGCTCAGATTAAAATTAGATATAATCTGGAAAGTGATTAAGATGTATAAAATTTACTTCATTATAGACTCGAATTCATCAAGATTATCATTAAAGTTAAAATTGTTCTTTGTATATATACATGTATTCTCCTGGTGATATAAATAGGTTATTCTATTTTCTCAATTGAGTGTCACTAAGTTCATACAGAAGATAAAAGATGATGCTCATATTCTAATACATTATAAATTAATTATCCTATCATTATTTTAGTAGTCACTTAATCTGTTATTAATGTATTGTAATGGTAAAAATTTCTACTGTAAGGGTTTGAGCCAGGAACCAAAGATATATATATATGTATGTATGTATGTATATATATAATGATCTATTCAAAGATATATACTATAACATCACTCAATCCACCCCTGGTCATGAAGGGTACCACCAGATCATTGCATATCTGGAACGTTGTTTACCATGATCAAAAGTGAATGGTGATGATGGTTTGCACTGACTAGATCCAGGGAGATAGCAAGAGCTTGTGAATATTCTTCAGACAATTGAGAAATAAAAGCACTAAGGCAAACGTCAGCAAATTTAAGTTTAAACTAATTTGAAAATTTTATTAAATTCAATAAACAAACTAAAGTAAATCTAGCAAACATATATGAAAGTTTGAACTAGATTTTTATAAGAATATTCACCAGAGAGTGTAATGAGTTCTGAATATTAAAACATTAAATACTTTGGCCAAATGGTTTATTCTCTCACCTACACTTTAAAAGAGAGCTAATAGTATCTTCCTGCTGGTGATTTATAAAAGAACAACAATTCTAGTTTCCTAATTCTGAAATATAAAAAACAATATGGGCTTGTAGAAAATCCATGAAACAGTGCCGTGAGCATTTCTTGGCCCGGAATAATGTGTCAAAACCAAGAACGTAATTTTGCTGGTAGGACAGCTCATGATATACCATGTTTAAGCAATTCATGGTTGATTTGACATACAAGACAAAAAAACTTGAAGAATGATTATGATCTTACATAATCTGGAAACAACACAAAATCACCAACCACAGAAAATCCAGAACAACAAACACGATAAACAGCCAGCCCAAAGATTTGTGATTTGCAAGAAATGCAAACTAAATGTATTTAAAATTAATTATTGGACAATAAAATAGGAACAGGTGAGCAAATTGAATTTACAAAAAACTGCCAAAGCATTTAGCAATTGTTAGTAAAAAAATTGGACATATTAAGCATATAAAATATAATTTTACAATACACTGTCAGATAACTAAAATGGAAAACAAACTTGGAATCTTTAAACTAAGATTCCAATGCATACTATGAATACATTGATAACACTTGAAATTCATACTCAAGATATTTTAAATTGAATAAACAACCAATATAATAAAAATAGGCTTCTTTTAAGATTAATCTGAGACTTTTACAATCCTGGAAAAAATAAAAGAAAGAGGTTACCTTGAGGTAAAAATTTAAAACTGCAGAGATCTTTCAGCATGGCATATATAGTTAATTCCATGGGGAACTCTGACAAAAACTTTAGGTTTCCATTTTGTTGAGAATGTAGGAGGCAATGTTAGGGATCAGTTCTGATTTGAGCTCTTATGGCATGATTTTTCAGGATGATTTGATTCTGGGACTCACCTTTAAGTTAGCCTAGCATGGCATGGTGAAAATACTATTGAAGTAGTTCTTTCTTCCATATAGTTTGGCAATGAAGAAATTATAACAGCATAGCAATTCAAATAATCTCTAAATTGGTGTACTAAAAGTTGCAGAAAAACTAACAAGCATTGTCAACAACAATAACTGGAGAATCTCTCAACCACAATCCCAGGTCTATTTATATGCACTCTCATCTTTCCAAACATTTTTTTAATTAGTGGTTTTTCAACAGGGCAACTTTATCTCAGTCTTAATCCTAATTAAAGATTTTCTCCACAATTAATCTTATTCATAACTAATTCAAAAATATTTACAAACAAGTCTCAGCTTAGTTAAAATAAATTAGAAACAATTATAATCAAAACAAGAATGTGATTAAAGTTTGCTCATCTTTAATTACTTTGATAAAAAAACAAGCAACCAAAAACAAAACTATTTTAAAAATAAAATCTAATAAAAAAAGTAGAAATGACCTTATTTTAAATAATTAAGTATGTGTGTCATTACATGTATTCTTTATAAACAAACTTTTAAGTAGCTTTTCTTTTAAACTTTAATAAAACCAAAATGGTTTTATTTTATTTTATTTTATTTTTTTTTGTGAAGCAATGACATTTGCATCAGATAAACTATCTGGCTCAATATATATATATATATATATATATATATATATATATATATATATATATATATATATATATATATACACACACACACAATGACCTCTTCATTGTGTACCATCAATTTTGGTTCAAATAAACATGAAAGTTGAATGGTTTATAAAATTAAAATAAAAACGTTAATTCAAATATATAATAATATTAACCAATGTGATGTTGATGATTTATAATTTAAATATATAAGTAGTCCCATAAATATTTTATTTGTTTTTTAATTTCAATAAAAAATAAACTCAAAGGCAATCTTCTAAAAGGAAAGTTTATTCTTAGAATACTTTTAAAGGAGCGATCACCATCAATTATTACTGCCATCTCAGCATATTCCCTAGTCGATTGCATGATTTCTCAGTGTGGTGGATATTAATGACCATATGCATGAAACAACCATAATATTTGGATTGAGTTACAAACACTAGCCAAATAGATTAATAAATAAAAATGTAATATTAATAATCAATAATTAAAACTGTAGCAACTATTAACACATATACAAAATATTAAATATCATCATAATAAAAGATATTTTAACTTTAAGATTAAGGCCTTATAATACTCATACAGTCACAAACAATGGTTTTTTGTAGATATCATTAGTTGCCTTCCTTAGTTTTTTCAGTGATGGTCTTCCTCTTGAAGACTGGTGATATTAAAGAGAATAAATACAGCATCACTGTGTGTGGTGTTATATGATATTAGTAGGTCTTGGATAGTTCAATCAACATTGTTCTTTTTATTCTTCATCGCATTATAGAGATGTTGCAGAAGCTAGTTTTGTAAGGTTTAGCACATCATAGTACTTTCCAAGCATTTTCACTGTTTTGGTCTTTGGTTATCTAGACACATATGTTAAATGGATTTTTTTTAAATAAAATCATCATACTGACTGTTGTAACTGGAGTATTGAAAAATATTTTAAAACTGTCATGCTTATAATACATTCTAAACATATATAGGTGAACTTAATAAAAAATTTCACAAATAACAATGTTTAGCTTAGCACTTTTGAATATGTTTACTCCATATTCATAGTCATTATCCTAACCATTTTTCAATATTGTAAGGCAGGCATCCCTTCAATTGATGGCATTTGGTTCGCTAGCAATGAAATATGCTTCTTTTATTTTTATTTTTGTGTCATTTCTTTCTTTGCAAAGCACCAGAAAGTTCAAATTTATCATTAAATGTTTTCTGGCATTCTGCAAATATTGAATTGTCTTCATTATTATTTGTCACTCTATTATAAGTGTTGTGCTACTCTATTGTTGCAGTAAAATACAGCTTGTGGTGGAAAAAGTGTTTTGGAAAAACAGTTTTAATCATCAGTTGTTTCTCTATTCACCATAGTTCATGGCAACATGGCTTCAGTAGTAGACTTTACTCTAATAAATCAATGTGAATGAAATACTGAGCTTCTAGAATTACAATCATAGTAGTAGTAGTAGTAGTAGTAGTAGTAGTAGTAGTAGTAGTAGTAGTAGTAGTAGTAGTAGTAGTAGTAGTAGTAGTAGTAGTAGTAGTAGTAGTAGTAGTAGTAGTAGTAATAATAATAATAATAATAATAATAATAATAATAATAATAATAATAATAATAATAATAATAATAATAATAATAATAATAATAATAATAATAATAATAATAATAATAATAATAATAATAATAATAATAATAATAATAATAATAATAATAATAATAATAATAATAATAATAATAATAATAATAATAATAATAATAATAATAATAATAATAATAATAATAATAATAATAATAATAATAATGCCTAGTTGTTTGTTTCAGATCTATTTATACTTTATTTGATATTCCTCAAACAACATATATGTCTTCAGCTAGGGAAAATATGGCTTTTGTGTCACTACAAATTTCTTAAAAATATGTTGTGCGTACAAATTTATGTACATTATATCATGTTTTTACACATAAATAAATGAAATAAAAGAAGAAGAGAAAAAAAATGTTTTCTTTTCTCTCTTTCTTTATTTACATTTCGTTAACATTTAAAAAAAGAAATAATTTCTAAAATATTATCAATTCCAAAATTTTAATATTATATTTAGCTTTGCGATCCAGTTTTACTACAGGAATATATAAATTTTTATTCACTTCCGGAAAGGCAAACTAGCAACTAGCAATTCTTTTGGTGCTCTTCCTTTACAGAGTTAACTATCGTTTTCTTACATATTACAAAATAAATTTATAAAACATGATCAAATGCACAAATTAATTTTTATTTTAATTTTTTGTGCAGTTTACCCAAGTGACATGTACAACAAAAGGACAGTTTGTATATTTATTACTCAATTTATAGACTTTTTAATGAACAATTCTCCAACAACATTATAATATAACCAATCTCAGCTGCACCAACTTCACTTTATTTATAGTATTTATTTGCAAAAGAAAACAAAACAATATTATCAACATTATCAAATATTTCTTTTTATTTTCTTGCAATGAAATCTTTTGATTTGCAATAATCTATAAAATATTCATTTGAATTCCATAGTAAATTATATAAATGTGCAAAATATTAAAATTTCCTTTAATAAAAAACAAAATAACCAATTGATATTATACTTAGGAAAAATATTTTTATAAAAACAAAAAATCGAATAAAATATTATTGTTCAAACATTACCATTTTCCAAGTTCTTTTCTTACCTAAAGTAATGGCGTGTATTTTGAAATGGAAATTTGAACTATTTTCTAACATTCTTTAAATTTTATGTGTTTAAGATACTGATTTCATAAGATTTTATTATATTTGAAATGAATTTCTACCTCTCAAACAAAAAACATAGACATTTTTTTTTCTGTCTTGTAGATAAGCTGATTAGAATTCAAAGAATTAGCTTTCATTTAAAAATATTTTCTTTATCAATTACAGTAAGCTTATATATAATAGTTTACCATCAAATTTTGTAAATGCTTTGATTATTTTAATATGGATGTTTGTTTGTTTTTTTTTAACTAATATATTTTTTTCTTTTTAAATTTTGATGTGATATCGACTTTAATACTTTCACTTTCTGTTGTTCTCTTTGATTGTTTCTCATACTTTTTTTCATATTTCTATGCAAACACCTTCTTAGAAGTTTCATAAAATTATCATCCAAACAGAAAGTTAGAAAGACAAAAGCTTAATATTTTCTTGAATTATTGTAACATATAAACATAATTTATATATATATATAAATTAAAATTTGGCTATATAAAAAGATTAAACCAAAAAAAGTCCTCTTTTTTTATTTGTTTTAATTAACTTATAAATATTTTATTCTGAACTAAATAAAATTATTTAATACCTGTATGCAATATTTATTTAAAAGTTTGTGTTCATGTTATTTTAGTTACAATTATATGTGGACTATTTCCATCATCTAGAATTAGTTTGTTAAATTGTTTGTCTGTTTTTTTTTTAAGAATTAAACTTTTTAAAACTTTTATTAGTAATACCTTACAAAATAACATAAAACATCATCTTTCGAATGGTATTATTCATGAACCTAAATGTTCCTAGTTCAATTTCCTTGCTAGAAGTACTAACACTGATCAGGTAAGCAACACCTGAAGAAGAAAGATGAAGGATACTACTGTAAACGTTATATTATATATTAATCTGTGGACTATTACTAATAAATGAATGTATTTAAAAAGTTTAGTAAGGTGTGAATTTTTTTAAAAACAATTGATAATTAATACTAAATGATGAATATAGTCCAACATATAATTACTATGACTGGAACAATTTTATTTATCTTATCCATCCATAAACATATTCGAAATAATTTGACATAATGTCTATCTATATCTTAGTTCAAATTCTTTAAATAACTATTAAAATATAATTGTAATTTTTATTTTTTTATTTTTTTATCTCATTAATACATTTGCTTTACTCGTTCTCTTTTCCAAAACAGTATTCTATTTTTAGATTACTCATTAGTACCAAGAGTCTACTTCATATATATGAAGAAAACCTCACTAAAAAGAACTTCTATATCTTATTCTCAGAATCATGGTTTATACTCAAATTTTAGCTCTTGTGATCATTAAAAGATTTAAATATTTCAACAAACAATAAGAAATATTAAATGTTTACAATAAATATATATTTATTAAACAATATTTATAAAAGTAATGTTTAAGTAATACCTTTTTGTTTGTACTTTGAATAAATGTTACAACATATTTGATTTAGAAATACTGGTTAAAATGATGATAGATAATCCTGGGATTTAAAAATTGGCTCTTATATAAAATAAATAATTCACTTAATAATTATTTTATCATAACAATAAGTACATTCAGGGCCATAGAATATTCAAAATAATAAAATTACATTATAAAGTAAGAACTAAATAGTTTAGACATTATAGTTGAAGGTTTTGTTTTTGTTTTTTATAAAATGTTATGGTAGCATTAAAAAAAACTTAGAATTGTAATGAAACAGAAATCGCTGATACTGTCTATATCTAAAAGGTAATATGTTTTAAGCATTTATTCAAAGATATTTTTATTATTTACTTTTCAATGTTTACAAATGTTTTTTACAGTTATTCCTATTGAGAATTTTTTATTGTTATATTTAAAATATATTTAGAAAAATCTCCTAAAAGCACACTGGTTTCAAAGACTTCATTGCCTTATGACGCAGATTCCTCATCATCCTATCTATCTAAAATTTCAGAAAAGAACAAAACTCTTGAAAAAGAAATTGAAGACATGAAACTAAACATAGATCGTTTTGACAGCGAAGTTAAACGCTCTCCTAAACAAAAACGGAAAAAAGTAAGCCTAAAAATTAATGCTAAACTTATATATGTAAAAACATTATTTTATATTTATATGACATATATATATTATGCGCGAAAAAAAAAATGATCGCAAACATAAAATAAAGGAGGCGTCGTTCATTATACAAAATGAATATGTCATGAATCATAAATCAAATATCTTCTCCTTTATTTTGTTTTGCATTCCTTCATATATATATATAATTGCATTAGAGTGCATTTGTGGAGATTTATAAAAAGTGATATATACAAAAATCAAATAGCATTTAAATTAGTAAAAAAATAATGTTCTCAGCAGACTACTTTGTATAATAAATCTTATTAAATGTATATTTAAACTCTGTTTAGTATTTTTTTACATTAATATTTAGAATGGCAGAGTATCAAAACGTAAACGTATATATTGTAACGGGACAAAATATATGCTGCCATGCTCTTATTTAAGAGTCCCACAGATTTGGGCAGGATACATAATGGAGTGATCTTTTTCTCTTTAAGAGCTGTATCTAACTGCGGTCGCCCATTTGGTTTTCAATATATGGCATTAAACCTGATAAGGCAAGTCAATTATCTGATGAAGTGATTCTATGATAATTATTAAGTGGGATGGAATTCACAATTATATAACTTCTTTTACTTCACCTCTTCTTGATTCTTGTTATGCCACAGAGTTCAAACTTAGGAAGAATGTATATGTACTTTATTTCAAAGTATATTTATTCCGTAACTGATGTGTATATTGAATATGTGTATAGGGTGATATATTGGAAAATAGAAAAATCAAACGACCGATAACTAATTTAATTTAATATTTAACAAATTAATTTTGATAATAATTTCCAATCATGGTTGTTGGATAACAAAAATAATGGGTTTTCATTAATTTAATAATTGTGTAGGCATGATCATCCTTCATTTGTGCTTACTAACTATATATTAACCCATACCTTTGATCCCTATGAAGGATGGTCATTCACCATTCTAATTTAACTTTACATCTGAATACAATATTAAAAAGAAAAAAAAACTATATTTTAACAATTAACTCTGCTAACTAAAATTTCTAATGTCAGTTGCTCATTAATTTCTGATCTGAATGTCTATCTATATTTTACAATTTATTGAAGGTTGCTTTTATATTCTGAAACCACTGCTATTCTGAATGTCATATAAATCTATGCTAGAACAGACTAATCATTCAAGGATTTAATCATTTATTACAAATAACAAATAATTAATAATTAAGTTCTTTGAACACAAACATTGAACAAAAAAATATTGTAATTATCAAAGTGTAATCGCTTTATATTGTATAAGAATAAAGTATCACCTTTCAATTCAGTACACTAATGTATCAATTGGCAAGCAAGTTCAGGAGTCTGCATCTAAATTTTAATATTAAATGAAAAATATAAAAATAGTATTGATGGCTGCCCTTTCCTCTAGAATAACTGATGGTTGGATAGATTGATTTTCTGATCCAAAAAAAGAAGCCAATTTGACAAGCAAAATGTTTTAAAAAAATTTATAAGAATATAATTTGAGATGTTAATCCAGTCTAGTCTAGCTATCATTTAAAGTCTTGTAGTTCACATTGTGAAATGTCTGAGTATCTTTTATTTAGGAAAGTTTGTTTGTATAAACTGGATGGTAGTTCATTAAATAATCTTCAGTCACCTTCTGGATCTTCATGCTGGTAACTCAGACTCTGTTATAACTATATTTCCCACACGGCTGGAATTTCTTTGCTTGATTGTAGCGTGTTATAGATCTTTTTACTACCATAGCTGTCATGATGTTAATAGCTCCATCCCCACAATGTTTTATCACTTCTTACCCATACATGATTTTTTGTTTTCTAGCTTACAACTTGGACTAAAATGTGAAAATCTTCACAACGCCACACCTGAATGAGGACACTTATTTCATACAAAAACTAATCAAAATGAAGAAAAGAGATGAAATCCTCACTTCAAAAGCCCAGTTCGAAGACACATGGAATCTTTTCACTATACCACAACTGCCTGGGAACTAATGCTTCAATTTCAACTCATCACATAAGACACTCTAGGAAAATATCATCACAACAAGCAACAAAACACACTCAGGATCTTCAATACAGATACACAACTTTAGATACAAAGAATTAACACCTTTTTCTAACACCCTACTAATCAACATGTAACAATAGTAGCAATAATAAATTTATATTTTGAAAAAGAAAAACGTAAGCTTTAAGGAAATTGGTAGTGGGTTTCTTAATCAACTTTTTCCAGCTGCAATTGTAGTGGTTTATGACCTCTACTCTTGAGGACAGTTAAAATAATAACGAACTTACTTTTAGAAATTAAGAAAAGTAATTTTTTTTAATGTAATTTACTCTCCTTCTTTTTCTTTTTTTCTTAATAAGAACGTTCTATATTGTCTTATCTTTCAAGATCGCGCTTTTATTTTCATTGTTGATGTCATTTCGACATTTATAGAATTTTATGCTGGATTAATAAATAAGAAAAAAAATTTAATATTAATGATCTCTTTCTTTTGTTTTTTTTTTTTTTTTTTTTTTAAATTTTTACTTGCTTGCGTTTATAAGTTTGATATATATATATATATAAGTCAATATTGTCAAGAATATAACTTTAACTGACAATTTTACACAAAATTGATTAATATATAATTAATAATATTTTAAAGATTATATAGGTAGGTTTTGTCTTTAATATTGACATGTGTGGTGATTTTTGTGGCCAGATTAATGTACCTTTGCAATATATATAATGTACCCTAACTGGACGGCAACTCACCCACATCAACTACTATAATAGGGTGAATGTAAATAACAATAACTTTTAGCTCAATCAAGTTAAATTTCTTCCATATACATAAAATTTGTGCAATACAATTATTACTTATTTCATGCCTAATATATTATATCAATCTTAATAAATTATTTAGTAATAAAATATTAATGATCATGTAACTTGCTATTTAGTCATCCAGTAAAGTACTCCTTTTTAACATTAAGCATATACCAAAAAGTATACACTCAATGGCATAGGAATATCACCAAACATTACTCCATTAAAATATCAACGATACTCCCATTACTTACAATTAAAATAGGCAAATTATATTTAATAGTAAAATTTCTTATCATATTCATTTATTTATTAAAATGATTGTACTCCACTTCTTTATTCAAATTTCTAAACTTAAGCAACATCTAGGGTAATTATTGTTTTTTAAAATAAATTAATTAATTTATATAACAAAATGTAAAGAGGGATTTTACTTACATCTAGTACATTCAAAAAATAATTAAGAAACAAATTTATTAATCAATTCTTCCTTTTCAAAATAATTAACTAATAGTGAACCCTATTAACTATCATAACCAAATTTAAAAAAAAAAAATTAGCACCGTGCATTATATTCTAATCATTTTAATTTTATATGCTATATTGGTTCTAAGTCTTCATTATGATCATTGAACAAATATGAAGAAAAAATTAAATTTATTAATATTTTGGATATAACATCAAATATCTTTAACAATCACAATAGTTTTCATATTTATTATTTTACTTCAGATTAGATGCAATAATACCAAATATCTTTAATTAATACAATATATGTGTGATTAGGATGATGAATAATTACATGGAAAACGGGAAAAGATACTCTGGACACTACAACAATAACGTTTTATTACCGTCATAATTCAAAATTATAAAAAAATTATATATCTTATATTTACTTAAAAAAATATTTAACCTATTATACAACACTTAAAAACTATCATTAACAAAAAAATACTTATAATGAAATAAATCATTTATATTTCACTTTGAAAGTATTTACAACTATAATATAATATTTTCCATATTTGCCTCTGTAAATATTAAGATACTCATTAATATTTCCATATTAAAAGATATCAATAAAATATATCATTTGTATTTGATCCCATTCTAAATATTTCACAAAAATATTCATTTCTATGTTCATTACTTTACCCTTAATCTGCTGTCATAATCTAATTATAACTCTATAACTTATCATACTTTTTCTACATTTATTATTTGTTACAAAATAATATTTCATTATTTAAATATTCATTAAGATATCACCCATTATTATATTGCTTTCAATATTATGAACAATTATCAGGTTTTCTTTACAAAATTATTCCTATTCTACTTCAAACATTCATTCTATATTTTAATCTCTAATATTTGATAATCAGTTAAACCATTCATATAATATTTATTTTTGAATTCTTTTGACACCTTATTTGTTCTATGTCTAATTGTTCTTGCATTAAATGGATTTATCTTATCATTATTTGAAAGTTTAACTATTAATCATTGCTCAAATCTGCAATTTTCTTCATAATAAGTGTGGGATTGATACCTTATATAACTATAAGAAACAACAATATCATGGATAATGTAACTTAAGGTCACATTTTCTTGTATCTACCTTAATTACTATTTTGGCTTCTATTTTAAGCTCTCACAGACTTTCAAAAATATCACTACCCATATATCACAAATATTCTAACTTACTTTATATGATGTCATACTTAACATTAAATATCAAATTACTATTACAAGATTTCCAATAACTACTTTCCTGTACCATTACTTCATATCTAAATCTAGTATAAATTCCTTAACATTGCATAAAAATATTATTCATCATTTCTTAAAATAATATCCAAACTTATTCTTAACATTTTCATACTTTGAACAAAGATTAAAGAAAAATTAGTGTATGATATAATTCATCATAAATATTATAAGTCACTTACCTTGAACTTATTCAGAGATCAATTATACATATACTTATATACTCATATTAAGATTGTGATAAATATATCCACTTCTACATCACATACCTTTATGTAAATACACATATAAAAAGTATTACACATTTATTTTACTTGATTCCTGGCTTAAATAATTCAATACCAATATTGTGTTCTTAAAAATTAAAATAAAGTTACCTTAATCAAAATATTTTATGATCATTATCAATGTCAATCTCATAGATATAACTTCATTATAAAATCATAATCAAAAATAATAAAAAAATTTGATTTTCCTTTTTATATATATCCAAAAAATTTTAAATATTTAAATCTAAAAATGCCAACATTTGAACAAATAATTATGAGTACTTAATACTATTTTTTAAAATTATAGTTAATAGACTAAAGTAATAAATACAAAAAGTTTTCTTCAACTCCTTGAACTAAATAAAATCGTATTTTCCATGGGAGTATCTTTTTGCTATAACAATGGAATCGACTGTTATTTGAAACAAAACAGCTTTCTTCCTCCCCTTCATGATTTCCTCCCTTATTTGTAGCATAAATGGAATTATGAAGAAAAATTCAAATAAATGTTATTTATCAATAATAATAAGTTCTTGTATCAAAAGTACATACTTCCTTATTTCATTAACAAAATTCTTTCATGCTTTAATAACTTTGTATTTTATTATTTAATAAAGACATTTATTATATTTTTCAAAGTTTTTTTTCTTTCAGCATACTTTAAAATATTCACTAGTAGAATTATAAAGTTCAAGAGTTTTCCAAATAATACATATTTAACTGGTTAATATAATTACTAATACTTAAATGATACTACAGTTAGTAAATAAACTTTTAATAATAATTAGTCTGCTCTGTATCTTTCTTCTTTTAGGCTATTATCATTCTGATAAAGTCATTAATAAATTCATATCTGGGAATGTAAATAGTTTTACTAAATAGAAATAATTATCTTTATCATTAATAAGGATTAGAGTTAGTAGAAACTGTTTTTTTATCATTCTGCATATAAAAATTAATAAAAAATAAATTCATTACATCTCCTTTGCATTTTCTGTAGGAAAAACTGTTTGATAATCTGCAAGGTTTCTTATAAAAATATATTTTTATCAATTTAATTGAAGTTTTAAAAAGGAGTTTGCTATTAATTGAAAAGAGACCCTTTGATTTATTTTGGAGACCTTAAAGGAACGGAGCAGGGCAAATTCCTAATGTCCACTCCATACATTCTTATCACTGCAGCAGTTATTACTATGTAATTATTCACATAGTATAAGAACATGGATGGGCTGCTCACCAACACACATTAGCTAGCATGGTAAGTTTTGGCTTTTTACCTCTGAGTTTAAGATTAAGAAACATCATGGTCTTTCTTCTCAGTTGCCTGATAAGGCAGAATGAAAGTTTGTGTAAATGATAAATATTTTTCCAATAGATATATACAATTATGACAGACAAAAATAAATCATTGCCATTATTCCTAGGAGGCTGTAAAGTCACAAACCAAGGCAGAAGTTTGTGGCCAAAGGCAAAGAGTGCTAAGAATCTCCTGATTGTGGACTCAGGCTGCCATTTGATGATGACTTTTTACTTAGGTACTTACAACTGCAGATCACTTTCAAGTGAAGGAAGATTGCAAGAATTGGAAGAAGAACTGTCTTATATTAAATGGAACATTTTTGGACTTTGTGAAGTTAGAAGAAAAGATGAAAAGACAATTGATTTAAAAAGTGGACATGTACTCTATTATAAAGGCACAAATATTGGCAAGACAAGTGGAGTATGATTTATTATAAATAAAAAGTGAAAGAACAACATTGTGGAGATTGATGGTGTATCAAACAGAGTGGCAAGATTAGTTATACACTTAATAGCAGATACCAAATGCAGATAATGCAGGTTTATGCCCCAATAAGTTTTCATGGTGATGAAGTAATAGAAGGTTTTTATGTGGATGTACAAAAGGCTTTGATCAGAGTAAACAACATTTTAAAATTGTTATGGGAGATTTAAATGCTAGAATTGGTAAACAAGTGAAAGATAAAAGTGTTGTAGGTAATTTTGGTTATGGTAAGAGAAATGAGAGAGGCCATAGAATTGTGGAGTTTGCAGAAAAAGAAAAACTATATATTATGAATTTTTTTGAGAAAAATATTAAAAGGAAATGGACATGGACGCATCCAAATGAAGGTACAGCAGAATTGGATTATATTTTGACTAACAGAAAATACATATTTCAAGATTGTAATGTTCTTAATAAATTTAACACAGGAAGTGATCATTGATTAGTAAGATTTAAGATATGTATTAATGCAAAACCAAAGAGACAAAATTATTATAAAAAAAAACAATATTTACAGTAGATATCCCTAATCTTCAGAAACATTCTAATAAACTTAAATTACAACTTACAAATCGGTTTCAAGTATTAGTAGTTTTGAACATGATTCAGATTTGAATGAAATTAATATGAAAATGATTGATACATTTTTAAAAACTGTAACAAAGATAGCTAGTAAAAAAAAGAAGCAATTGACCAATAAAATTTCTACTGAGACTAGATAATTTATGAAGAAAACAAGGAATATGAAGATATACAAAAATGATGCATTAAAAAGGATTGAATATCTCGAATTTTGTAAAATGGTGTGAAAAAGAATTGAAAACTATATAAGAAAGTATAACTGTAAAATAACAATGAAAGCTGTAGAAGAGAATAAAAGTCTCAAAATGTAAAACAGCATTTTGGTATTGATAGGAAATTTATATCTGCGATAAGAAAAAAAGAGGGAATTATTGCTAAAAAGAGAGATGACATTATGAAATAGGTCGAAGACTTTTATCAAGAATTATATAGTAATAAAGAATAAGCACCTCCTATATTTAGTACATCTTCTGAACTGCCCAGAATTTTAAATGAAGAAGTGAGACGTGCAATTAAATGTAGGAAGAAAGGAAACTCTCTAGATAATGATGGAATTATGATTGATATATTAAAAGAAGCAGCTGAAGAAATAGAATTTTTTTTAGCAAAGTTATATACCAAATGTCTAAATGATAAAGATGTACCAGATGATTGGAAGAATGTAGTATTAATATTAATATTTAAAAAAGGTGATAAAGAAGATATTAGAAATTACAGATCTATCAGCCTTTTATCAATTTTATACAAAATTTTTACCAAGATAATTACAACTCGTCTACAGAAAACATTGGATTTCCACCAACCTAGTGAACAAGCTGGATTTAAAAGTGGTTTTAGTACAGTAGATCATATCCAGGTGTTGAGAGAAGTTATAGAAAGGATAGGACAAATGAATATGAGTTGCCATTATGCTTTGGATTTGTAGATTATGAAAAGGCATTTGATTCTATAAACATTTTTTCAGTGATTAAAGCATTGGATCATCAAGGTATAGATCCAAGATATTGTCATATTTTGCAGCATATTTATAAACATGCAACAGCAACAATTAGATTACATAATGATACTAGGAAAGTCACCATTGAGAAGGGTGTAAGACAGGGTGACTCCATATCTTCAAAACTATTTACAGCAGTGCTGCAAGAAGTATTTTATGGATTAAAATGAGAAGCTAGAGAAGTCAAAGTAAATGGAGATTGTTTAAGTCATTTAGATTTTGAAGATGATGTAATTGTTTTGCAAATAATGCTTTAGAGCTGCAGGAGTTATCAGATGAAAGCAGGAAAGTAGGACTAAAAATAAATGTTAAAAAAACTAAAGTAATGCTTAATGGATTTTTTTCAAAATATAAAAATAAAGATTGATTATGATGAGTTAGAAGAAGTTAACAGTTACAAATATCTTGGTCAGATTATTAATACAGAAAGAAACATAATGGATGAAATTAATTGTAGAATTAAACTTGGTTGGAGTGCTTTGGGTAGAAATGACTTGATACTAAAAGGAAATATGCCTATGTGTTTGAAAAGGAAGGTTTTTAATAAATATGTTTTACCAGTTCTTACTTATGAATCTGAGACTTGGACACTTAATATAATAGCAATATAGAGACCACTCCAAGAAGTGTGAAGAGATGCATGTTGGGAGTAATGAGAAGAGCACAAAAACACAATATATGGGTAAGAGAACAAACGGGTGTTACTGACTTCATTGAAAAAATTAAAAGACTGAAGTGGAGTTGAGCTAAACATATTTTTAGAAGAGATGATAATAGATAGACAATTGAAATCTTAAACAGGATTCCAAGAGATTGTAAAAGACAGAGAAAGATACCACATGTGAGATGGATGGATGAAATAAGAAAGTGTGCAGGGGGTGATGTGGAAAAAAAATCTAAAGTTTGGAGAAGATGGATTGAATCAACCTTCATCCTGCAGTGGATTGATAATGGTTGTTGTTGATGATGATGATGATAAAATGAAGTTTTATTTCCTTTCATTTATCATAAGTTTGTAGTAAGCTCTTTTGGCTTAGCAATGAAAATAGTTTTGTTTCTTATTCCATAATGAACTTGATAAATAAACTTCTTAAGATATATCCCATGCTTTTAAATTTAGAATTATTACTTTTAAAGTTAAAATAATAGGATTTCAATCAATTTATACTTAAAAATTTTATAGACAAAATTATATAATTTAATTCTTGAAATGTTTCTTGATTTTTCTCTTATCATCTGCTCATCCTGTATTTATTGAAAAAATTTTACAATAACTGATTGGATTATTACTTCCAGATATCTAGCATAAAAATGAAAAGTAATTTCTATACTTTTAAAATGATTTTATAACTAATACTATTAAACTAATATTATCTTAATTTGGTATTTGTAAACTATTAACTGTGCAGCCTTTGGTGGTGCTGTTTCTAGTTAAAAACTGAGTGATATAACATTACCGGGCTGCTAGACTTTTTTTTTTTATCTAATATATCGTATTTTGACATACGGCTGTAATTTTTTTCTTTTTAATATATTGTTGTTGTTGTTTTGGACATAATTATTTTTTGTTTTTTGGTTTTCATTTGATAAATTTAAAACTATAATGGACACTTTGACTTCTTTTTGGATCTCAAAAGTACTTAATTTTTGACATGTGCCTTTATTTGGGGGGGGTTTCCATTCTAAATCTACTGTTTCTTTTTTACAGACGTCTTTTTTTGTTTTTGGTTTTGGATTCGATATATTTCAAAGTATAAGGGACAGTTTTAACTTTTTTTTGGAATATCTCAAATATACACTATTTGCTTTACATACGACTTTCTTTTTTTGTTGTTGTTATTTAAAATTAGAATCGACACTTTCTTTTTGAATTTGTTAAAAATATGGGGGGGTTGCTGTTGATTGATTTAGCAAAAAAAATTCAAAGCTGTCCGACAAACTCTGCCTCAGATGTCCGTATTTGCTTATAAATGAAAAGAATTGTAAATACAGGCTTTTTTTTTTGGCGGCGGGTTTTGATTTTTTTGTTTTTTTTAATAATAACAAATAAAATGGGGTTTTGAATTTTTTGTTTTTTTAATTATAACAAATAAAATGGGGTTTTGATTTTTTTGTTTTTTTAATAATAATAAATAAACCGGGACTTCTTTTTTCTCATAGATTTATAAATACGGGGTTTTTTTTTTGGTGGTGGGTTTTGATTTGGTTGTCTTCGAATAGCCACCATATCCCACTCGATGGCACCATTTTCACACTAAAAACTATAAAATATGATCATTCCCGGGCCGTTAATTATAATCATTTTGATGTGTTTTTTGTAATGCAAAAATAAAAACAAAAGAAAATCATCTTTTTTAAATATTATTTAATTTTAAATATTATTTTTTATTAATGTATACAAATTAAATGATAATAATAAATATAAAATAAAATAAACAAATTACAATTTGATTCGTGTTTTTTAGTTTGCTTTATTAGAAAAATCAATTTTTTATCGGAGATTTTTTTACTGGAGTTACGGCTTTTTATTTTCTTGTTGTTTAAAAACTCATAATTGGAATAAAAAGTAAAATTTCTTAGTCTTCCTTTTACATTTTATTTCTACAGAGAAACAGATATTATTGTGTTATTGCTATTTTTTACTTTTTTATTCTTTGTTTTCCTTTTTTTTTTTACAGACAAACAGATATTACCGCTATTTTTTATTTCAAATAGAATGACAACAAAAAGTAAAAGTTGGTATGATTTGGTTTAGGGTTAGTTTTAGGGTTAGGTTTATGGTTAGTTTTAGAGTTAGATTTAGGGTTAGTTTTAGGGTTAGATTTAGGGTTAGTTTTAGGGTTAGGTTTAGGGTTAGTTTTAAGGTTAGTTTTAGGGTTAAGTTTAGAGTTAGTGTTCTGTTGTTTGTAATGCTAAAATAAAAAATATCAAAATCATATTTTTGTAAATATTTTTTTTACTAACATCTATAAAATAAATGACAACACTAAACGTAAACTATATTCAACAAAGTATAACAGTAGTCGGAGAAAAGAAAGAAACTAAAACTTTTTTAAACAACAACAAATATATATATATGCAAATTTATAAATACAGTATTTAAAAGCTTATAAAAAAATATATATGTATAACAGTCACTTAGGAGCACTTTCAACCAACTTGTGACTTTGTCAACTATCACGTTTAAAATGTCAGCTTTCCCATAATTCTATGATGTCAACTTTCCCATAATTCTGTGATTTTAATGTTTGCTGCTTGCCTATTAACCAAATGTTGCTTGTATTTACATATCAACATCGCCTCTTTAATTTTCCTTTTATTATTATTTCTTTCAATTTCCAATATTTTTACATTGTTATAATTAAAATCAAAACCATATATACATGATTTATTATGGTCATAAAAGACAGAAGCTGATTTTCATCATTATTTTTAAAATTTTGTTTTGTATTTTGAACCCTTTTAAATAACAATGTGTTCCTTTGTTCTTTTTTCCAACGTGCACCTCGATTCACCTATATATCTGCGGCCACACCCACATGTCCATTTGTAAATGATACAATTTTTATTTGTAAATAAAGTTTTATCCTTTGAATTGTTTATTAATTTATTTAATGTAGGTGGTCCATAAAATGCAATATCACATATTCCTTTATAAATTTTCTTAATGAAACTTGCCTGTTGATTTGAAATATATGGTATTGATATCCACAATTTTTTATCAGAAGAATTAACACTTTTATTATTTTTATATTTATAAGTAAAATTTTTAATAGTATAATAAACAGAATCATAATTGTATCCAACTTTTAACAATTCATTATAATAAGTTTCAATATTTTTAGTTTTATCAGATACATATTTTCAAAGGTTATCATTTCTAAATAAAACTAAAAATATTGAAACTTATTATAATGAATTGTTAAAAGTTGGATACAATTATGATTCTGTTTATTATACTATTAAAAATTTTACTTATAAATATAAAAATAATAAAAGTGTTAATTCTTCTGATAAAAAATTGTGGATATCAATACCATATATTTCAAATCAACAGGCAAGTTTTATTAAGAAAATTTATAAAGGATTATGTGATATTGCATTTTATGCACCACCTACATTAAATAAATTAATAAACAATTCAAAGGATAAAACTTTATTTACAAATAAAAAGTGTATCATTTACAAATGGACATGTGGGTGTGGCCGCAGATATATAGATGAATTGAGGTGCACATTGGAAAAAAGAACAAAGGAACACTTATTGTTATTTAAAAGGGTTTAAAATACAAAACAAAATTTTAAAAATAATGATAATTTATCAGCTTCTGTCTTTTATGACCATAATAAATCATGTATATATGGTTTCGATTTTAATTATAACAATGTAAAAATATTGGAAATTGAAAGAAATAATAATAAAAGGAAAATTAAAGAGGTGATGTTGATATGTAAATACAAGTAACATTTGGTTAATAGGCAAGCAGCAAACATTAAAATCACAGAATTATGGGAAAGTTGACATCATACAATTATGGGAAAGCTGACATTTTAAACGTGATAGTTGACAAAGCCACAAGTTGGTTGAAAGCACTCCTAAGTGACTGTTATACATATATATATTGTAACGATATATAAATATGTTGTTACATTAAATTGAAATAAAAACTTTTAAGTTCGCATATAAAAATAAGTGTATTAAAAAAAAAAAAAAAACTAAACGCTAAAATTAAAATGTTTGTAAATGTATATGTTCGCACAGATGCTAAACTTTAAAAATATTTTTTTTTAATAAATAAAAAAAGGTATTTGAATGTATTTTTTTTATAAAAAAAGATTTAAATATAAAAATAGTTTAAAAAAGAAATAACGTAAGTAAAAATAAAAACAGGTATTAATTAATTCCTGTAATCTGTAAATGGAAATGATTGTTTATTAATTATTCAAAAGCTGTCTAATTAAAAAGTCAGAGAGTAAATTAGATAAGAGAATAAAGAGATTTTAGCTTGACCAATGGAAGCACCAAGCCTCAGCCCGGACCCGAACGAAAATTTGGATTAGTGACGTCTTTGTTCATTCAATCTGGAGATTTACTATAAAAAGAGAAATATTGAGTTCCAGACAGTTTTTTCGGACTTGATTTGATGAGAACGGTAAGACGCACTTGACGTTCTCTCTCATTTTTTTGTTTTAAAAAAAATATAAAATAAAAAGACTGTGATACATGAATGGAACCAGCTAATGCTACCTCCAGAACATTATCTTCCAATGGAGACATCGCGGGAATTAAAAAACAGGAACCTGGACTCTTCTACTGCAAGCTATATTGACATGGACTCTAAATTTAAAAATAACTAAGAATGTTCGTTCAAGCTTATGAACTTCTATCTGACTTTTTTAAGTTTAAAATCAAATTAATAATGTTTAATTTTATATGTTTCCTGATTTATAAAAATCATTTCCATTTTTTTTTCTTATTATATAAATTATTTGTTGTTTGAATTTTAAATGATGAAATTTAGGTTGGGTATAGACGTTGCATAGATTCGTTAGCAGTTGATTATATTGTGGTTTCCACAGTCGATTAGAATATATAAGTCAGCAATGTTAATGTGGGCATCTTACGATGAATGCCAGGGGGCCTTGTGTATTCCCTTTTTGCAATTGACATTATCGATGATTTTGTATTTTGATCGATTGTGTTTAATTTGGATGTTTTTGACCGTGGAATCTGTGCAGCTGACCTATACTCAACATTTTAAAAAACAAATTGTATAAAAATAATCTGTGCGAACATATTTAACTGTTAAATTTAAGTCGGGCGTGAATGGCTATATAGTTTTGTAGAGTTATATTAAGGGAGGGTAATCTTAGATTATTCATTTCGTAGTTGAATTGGTTCAATGGATTGGATATATTTGTGTAATTGTAGATGTAATATGAGATCCGCTATGGGCAGGATTATAGATATACGCCACACACCCTCTGTTTGCCTATGGATGGATTTGTAAGACAGCAAAGGACCGCAGTCCATTCCTATGGAGTTTTATGTTTATTGTTCTACTCGCCAACAGATGTCACATTCCTGTTGGTGGAGAGACAATGTCTTCTCTAATCTACTTACTGATCAGATGTACATTCCTGACAGTATTGTATTTTGTGTTGTCGTATCATGCTACATTGAATACATGAATGTATCAGATGGATTGGCGCCAGTTTGATTGCGAAATTTGTTGCCTAAGGTTAAATCAGGGAAGAATATTTTCTTTTCAAATGCATATCTATGTAGTCTATTCATACTTGACTATCTAAATAAAATATTAAACTCATTGAAACTTAGTTAAATGTAAGATTAAAAGATTAATAGAAAAATCTAAAATGGTGAATTTATTCCTCAAAATTTAAATGTTATTTTATATGTGCATAAATAAATATTTTTGTGTTAATTTCTGGCAGTGGCTTTTATTTATTTATATTTAAGATATAAATTAAGATATAGATTTTTATCTCTGCATCTCCACTGAGATAGTGACTTGGGCTAACGATCGGAATATTTAAATAAAGTGGAATCTTAACAGCACGTATCTGCCTACTTTATAAATTTTTCTAGGTTCAAATGCCTAGATGGCGCCCTGGTAGTTGCAGATATTGTTTTTGCGGTTAGATTCGATCTTCACTTCTTTTTCGATCGTTATAATATATTTTTATAAGCTTTTAAATACTGTATTTTTAAATATTTATTTATAAATTTGCGTATATTATTTTGAAGAAATACAGACATCGATTTATAATATTATATATATATAATGTCTTCTTTACCTATTAACCATGTTTATAATATATGCTTTTTATGACATTTAAAAAAACAGTGTACAATTGTACTTTTCTGACTGGATATTTTTGTGTTAACGCTACGTTTCTTGATGCGTTACCTAATTCCAACTCACTTTACACATATATCTCATCAACATTTAACACTTAAAACTTCAATACACTACGGTGTAAAAAGTCTGATAATTATTACTTTACAAAATCTGAACATTTCAATACTTTAAAATAAAAAAAAATCCAATGAAAACAACATTTCCATCCAATTCAAAAAAACACACCTTCTCACCAAGCCGTAACCATTTTATAAACTGTGCGAATTCGGAAAATGTATTTGCTGCGATGTGACATACATGCTGTACTGCGATGCGACATAGCGGCCTGAAATATGTAGCACACCAAAAAAGTTGGATTATAGAAAATGCGGGTTTGAATGTGTCGGCCGCGGAAACGGCATTTTTAAGTGTTTTAGCATGAAAACGATGCCATTGAGTGGGATATGGTGGCTATTCGATGACAATCTTTGATTATTTTTTTTTAATAATAACAAATAAAACGTCAAAAACAAAAAAGTCATTCGCAGTATTGTTTTTTTAGCAAAAAAAAATATGTATGTTAACCGGTTTTGTTACATTCTGTGGATTTATTTATTTATCTTTTTTAAGAGTCGTACAAGTTTGTTAAAGATTTTTTGTTTTCATAACAAATAAAATGTCAGTATTTTTTTTCTTTTTTAACAACAAAAATTAGGTCGGGTTCATTTTTAATATATACTTAACATGCTGTTTAACAACAACAAAAAGCATATTTTTGCTTCTAAACGAGTTGAATAGATATGTCAAAAGAAGAAGGATTTCTTTTACACAAAAAATAAAAAAAACAATCAATCAAGAGATGTCCAACAAACTCCACCGCCCCTTTTTAACACTGTCATTCTGGGTGTTAATTACATGATTTATGGATCCAAATAATCTCAAACAAAACACAAATTCTTTCCAGAAAATAAATTTATTAACCATATATGACTAAACTAAATCAACTGTAATGAATGTTCCAACATTTTAAAAAGTCATACAACTTGTTACTGAGGGTGTACGGTCATTTCCTTCAAAATGGCTTGGAAAATGTCTTTGTCTTTGTGAAGATGCTTCCAAATGAACTCAGCTAAATAATTTTGGAGGTATTGGGGTGCTGTGCCGCAGTGTTTCCTATTCTGCCACTTAAGTAGACCCCAAAACTTCTCGATGGTCTGAGTGTGAGCTCCTGTTGTGGGGTCCATGAAATTGTAATGATGGTTAACAGTGACATGTGTAAAGCCTGCCACCTTAAGATCAGTAGTTTTATAACCCTTCCAACAGTCTGAGTAGATGGTAGATCCAGACTTGATAACAAATAAAACAGGGTTTTGATTTTTTAATAATAACAAATAAAATGTGTCAACCAGTTTTGTTACATTCTGTGGATTTATTTATTTATATTTTTTAAGAATCATACAACTTTGTTAAAGATTTTTTGTTTGTTTTTTTTTTTTTTCATAACAAATAAAACGTCGATATTTTTATTTTTTTTTAACAACAAAAATTAGCTCGGGTTCATTTTTAAAATCTACTTAACGTGGTGTTTATTGATTTAAAACAACAACAACAACAAAAACCTCTTTTTGCTTTTAAACAGAATGAATAGGTATGTCAAAAGAAGAAGTATTTAAAAAAAAAAAAAACAATCAATCATGAGATATCCAACAAACTATGCCACCCCTTTTTATTATTGTCATTCTGGGTGTTAATTACATGATTTACAGATAAAAATAATCGCAAACAAAACACAAATTCTTTCCAGAAAATAAATTTATTAACCACATGTGACTGAACTAAATAAACTGTAATGAATGGCAGGATGTTTTGGGCTTGCAAAACTGCAACTGCTCACTTTCTCTGTTTGGGATGTCCCACAAATGTAATAACGTGGTAGACATTTTGTTATTCTTTTTCAACTCTCATCCGAGTCATGACAGAAATGGTATTTTTCCACAAACACCTCCAATCATCTGCCAGAGAGCTTGAGAAATTTTATTTTGTCTTTTTTGACCCCAAAAAAACCTAAAATTAGCAAAAAAAAAAAAATTTGATAACTATCAATAATATGCTGAAAATTACTAGTACACAAAAATGTTTCAGTTGGAAAATACAGAAAATCATCAACATCAACAAATAAACACTTGAAAAAGATGACAATGCTCACACTCTCATCTTAAATTCTAGTGACAATACAAATTTTGTCAATATGCATAGGATTTCAACCTGCAATGAAATCAACGGCAAACTATATGATCATAGTATTGTTAGTAGACATAGTTTTATTGATATGTGGAAGAATTGGCCATGTATTATAACCACTACATATGATCTACTCATACATTAATGATCACTCGTATATTAGCCATAGGTTCGGCCGCGATAGTGGTATAATTCTGTGTTTTACACAGAAACAGTGCCAACACAGGCTGTACAGTGAATAATTTATAAATACCCTTAATTTTAATAAAACAAATTTTAAATGTATCTTTTAATAATAAAACTTTTTTCTTAAAGCCAAATTTTGATATTTAAAGCTTGTATTTACATTATTATTATTATAATTATTGATTTTAGAAACTTTTTATGAAATTGATATAATTAAAATGTAACATTTATTACTTACAATCAATAAGTTTTTTTAATATATTAGAAAGTACATTTAATTTATTATTTAATGAATGTGTGTGTGTACACCTATTAACACTTACCACACTTTTCATTTATTTTACCATTATTTAAATGATTTTTAGATAATAAATAGCAATTTTTAATTTGATTATTAGTAATTATAAAAATATTAATTTTTATTAATTACAACTATTGATTTAAAATATTTTAAATGATTTACATTATTATTTTCATTTTTTCCCAAATAAATAGCACAATTTTATTTCAAATTTATAACTCAGATTATATTGATTTAAAGTAAATTACCCCAAATTTAACACTAAAGAAATAATGTATTTTAATTCTTTTACGAATTAAATAACAAGCTTTTACTAATTATTATATAAAATTTAATTTTTTTATTAAAATAGACCATTACTTACAACCATATAATGATGTTGCAAAATAGACAGGCTACAATTTATTTATATAAACATGTATACCATTATGTTAGAGTCTAAAAAAGTAACTAGATTAACTTTTTTTTCTTTCTTTGAATTTGTCCAACTATTTATAATGATAAGTATTATTTCTAAATGTCTCTTCTACCACATTTTTTTCAAATGTCTTCATGTTTATAGCAGTGTTATAAATATTGAATTTCTACATCATTATAATCAATTTACAAAAAGAGTTTAGATAGAAAATAAATAGGTTTTTTGTCAATATTTAATCTTTATCACAAGTTTGTGGTATGTGTATCTGTTTTATGAGATAGAGTGGATACTTGAAGAGAGCTTGAAAGTCTGTTTTCAAATCCCCTATTATGAAATTCAATTTTAACAAAGTATTGAAGTTTCAGTATGTGCAATTTTTTTATCCTTCAGCTTGAGATCTAGTGTTACTAATATATATATATATATATATTACTTTAAAAAACGTGGTATTTAATTCAAAATTAATGGATGTGGTAAACATATTTTTTACTATGTTTATATATATATGTTTTTATTATCAAGGAAAGAGTATAGATTATTTAATAAATTGAGCAAAAAAATCATAAAATTTATTTTTATAATTCAATATTTAATATAAATTTAAACTGCGCGATAACAATTCTCAGAAAATCATTTTAGTGCTTAAACTGTGACTCTATATTAATATCATGTAGTAAACTAATTATTCAACTTTAAAATATTGACATCTTTCATAAACTTGACCATAGTTATATATATATATAAATTAATCAGTCAGGTAAAACTATACTAAAGTTAAATATATTGCCTTAAATGAATTTGATATATGTATGAGGGTGTTCATGAGAAAATAAATGTTTTCAAAAATTAATTAGGATATAAACAAACGGAAAATTGGGAACTTCCATAAAATAATTAGAGAAATATATTCCGTAGTGATACTATTAGATGATTACTATTTCTTTTATTTTATAACAATAGTTGTTTTGACATTTAGTGTAAAAAAACATTTTCTTAAAGAAACAATAGATTAACTTAAGTCCAAAGAAAATAATTGAGGATTATTTTATCTGGAAACAGCAAAAGCTAAAAATTTAAAAATTAAACCTTTTAAAAAATAAACAAATAAAAGATTGAAATTTTAAATATATAAAAAAATATATATTTTGATAAAAGTATTTATAATTACAGGATAATGATTTCCGATACTTTATTGTTTGTAAAATGAAATAATATCATCTATTAAAAAATATAAAGAGAAAATTTTGCTTTAAATTATTATTTTCTTTCTTATCCTTTGGATTATTTATTCTATTGTGTTTCTTAGCTACTAGGAAAAGAATCAGTTAACCTATTATACATTATTATTTTTATTTTTAATTGTGTACAATCATCAAAAATTAACTTCAAACTGCAATGTCTTATCAACCTTAAAATTGTACTTTAAATGATAAACAATCTTTTAAAAATCTCTCATCTGGATCTGCTACAGCTTTAAGATATTTTCTAGATGTATATTTTATTTAATGGGATGCAAATTTATGAGCAAATTCAAATACCTCCATAAAATATTTAAAAATCTAAGAGAATTAACGAAAAGAACCCTCCAATAATGATCAAAAACTGATCAATAAATTGCCATATCTTTCAGAAATCCTGCCACCAAAATCCTATTTCTCTGTTAATAAAAATGTGTAGTCAAAATTTCACGATATAAATTGTGTGATATCATTTATAGGAGAATTTATAAAATTCAGAATTTCCAGAAGCTATATATTTTTAAGATAAAAATGTTTTTGAAATCAGCTATAATTTAAGATGATGACAAAGAAAAAGCACACACTATTAGTAATTTTATTTTTAATATTACCCAGTGACAAAATGGTAATTTTCCTTTTTAATAACCATATAATGCTTCTAGTTCAAGCATTGGTAGTCGAGAGTCAGTGATGGCTGCTTTACAAGCAGTTGTCTTGGGTTAGTGGGTTCGCTTTCCGGCTGATGCTATGACACATGAGGAAAAAATATTTAATAGTTGAATATAGAGTTAAATCCTTTTAATAATACACTTAGATGTATGGCATAGGGTTTTATGCCATTTCCAACCATTTTATGCATATATTTAACTTTCTCTACTATTATTATGCCTACTCTTTAGTCTACATTTGATTTTTTCTGACTTACCAACTTTAGCTTCATTTATTAGTTATTTATTTATTTATTTTGGTCTCAGTTTATTAATCCCATATTCACCGCCTCATATGTAATTTCTTACAGACACACTTATTTATAACTGGTTCAAACTTAGGATGTTCACTCTCTATAATTGGGTGTAATAATTATTTATCAGATGCATAAGCACAATGGATGTTTCAAGCTGTAGAAATCTGATATCAAAAAATGAGTTCAAAGAAAATAACATAAAAAATGTTCTTTTTTTTAAATCACCAGTCCAATGGCTGGACTTCCTTTGAAACTTCTAGTCTCATGTCCCTAAAATATGTGTGCCAGATGTAACAGAATGCAGAGTTTGTGTATAAAATCAGATTCCCAATGACTTAAATTGCAACTGATCATTATATTGATTTTACCAGGTAAAATATGACAACCACCTGAGTTCATGTCCAATACATTGGATGGCCGATATATTGATTAAAAAAGAGAGAGGGTCATATCTATCTGTGGTCAGACTTTGGATCTTCAGATAGGATGCTGGAGAACCTGTGGTGAGGTACATGATCAGTGATTGTATCCTCATTCAATTGACTAGCTCTAAACCTATTTACTGCATTTAGATACAATTTAGGTTAGTTCATCCATCTCTCACCCTTTCTGGTTCTGTTACACCACAGTATTCGAACTCAGTGAGAATTTACTTTTGACTCTCTTAACAGGGATGCAATAATGCCAGCTGACAATTACCATACCTCTATATAGGTTACAATTAGTATGATGTATCTAGTAATCACCCAACTAATTTTCAATTCAATTATACAAGTATGGCATGTGTGTGTGTACATTTGAGGTTATAGATTAATGAGTGAATACAAAGTTGATTTAATAAACTAGAAATACTGAATTGAGATTAAAAAAGTCATTAACATTTATTAGAGAAAAAAAAACAAAATAAGCTCAAAAATGTTTTAACAATATATAGATATAAATTATAATTACAGTTGTTAACAGTGGACTTCTATCACATCGGATATTTAACAAGTTTATGTTGCCATATCTGTAACCCCTTTGATAGAAATTCATGCTAATGACACCAATTATTTACAAAGGTCATACAAAAAAAAGAAAATAAGATTGATTTAACATAAATATTGTTCTAAGAAGGTAAGTTAAATTTTCGCATTGGTATGCCTACTTTTGCATCATAGTCCAAATCCAGGGTTCTGTGTTTGATTTCCTTGGGACTTCCTCCTTCCAAAATCTATGTACAATTCCTAACATGATAGTAAATATCATTCACCCAAAAAGTTCTAGTCATTTACACAGAAGAACAAATATAACAACTGTTAATTAACATGTAACAAGCAACATAAATTTTGTCCTGTTATAGGGTGTGTATTTAATGTGATATCATAAAAAAATCTTACCTTAGTACCATGTGGTTAATGATCAAATGACATGTCATCATTATGAGTAAAGAAAGGCTAATCTAAATTTTATTTACAAAAAAAATTCAACTAAAATTAACCATCCCCGTCTACTTTCGACTTCTATTTAAAAATGAACTCTCCCAAAAACAATATTACAAAGTTTTTTTGTTTCTAAGTATGAAAAAAAAATGTAAAAAAATATATATTTACAAGGGTTGTCATAAAATTAAAACACACAATTAAAAATTTGAATTGCTCTAAATCAATTTAAATAAAGTTGATGAGATGGCAAAAATTATTTGTATACATATATAGTTCATGCATTACAAATGGTTCTCATTAACCAAAGTGCAGATCACTCATTGCCATCTGTCTATTGTACACTTGGAACAATTGGACATTGTCCCTTTATTGGTCTTTCTGCAGCATTTCAAGAGTAGGTAAGGGAGATTCTCACACTTCCATGGCAGGAAAAACAATGATCCACCTATGACATTGGCAGTTTAACCAGAAAATATTGCTACAGTTTGCATTTTATAGATTTTACACACAATAAAATATTATTTCATAGTTCTACTTTGAATGCTGGTGATCTTTCTTATTTTTCAGTTCATGTTCAAATAGAATTGTTATAATTATTTTCTTTAATATCAGTTCAAAACAATTCCCCAATTTTATTCAGTCACATAAAATTGTCCACTCTCCTTCAAATATTTGTTTGACTTGTTGCAGTCTTATATTAAAATTATATATCTGAAAACATCAGTTATCTGGTACAGCACATCCATTTTCTATAGCATTAGAAATGTTTTTTCTGAAGATGTTGGCTTTCTGTAGTGCATATGTAATTCACAAAAACGATGTATAAAAACTGATTTCGTTTTTATATCTAGCATGGTTTCCATTTCCTAGTGTATTAAAATTTTCATTTTTTTTATTGCTGTAGTTTCACATTGTTGTGTCTGTTATATCTAAATAATTAATTTAAAAGTCACATAATAAAAATATCATTTCACTCCCATACTTGTTTACATTGGGATTCTTTTGACTTTAGTTCATTACCATAGTTAATAAATGTCAGTCCACATCATTGTACTGTTCAAACTAATGACGTATGAGACAAAAAAACAGTTTCTCAGATTTAATCTTTTTATTATTTGTTGAAGACAAAATAAATGAATATCACATAACCACATATAGTTATGTTTGGAGATAGTAAAATAATTTGGTTTAATATATGTATACCAAATAAAACTTATTATTTAAGCTAAGCATAAATTTGGAGTTGACACAATTGGTGATATCAATATTCATGGGCTGGTTTGGTCAAGCTTGTAAGTTGCCCTCATAATATAAATGAAATTAAATTTAGGTATATCTAAAATGTTTATATGAATTCAATTTATAATACGTGCTATGTATGTTTTGCTAGTGAAATGGATGATTCAAAATGGTTGGTCTGCTTTTGGGATGATGGGTGGTTGTGATAGGATTGAGCTATAATGAGAGATATACTGATGAAACAAAAAAATTGAAATTATAAAGAATATTTCAGTTAAGATTTCAATACCAATAATCATAAATATATTTACATTTGATATCTATATACCCATTTTCAATTTTATCTGCCTGTCAATTCCTTTAACTATCTGTCTACATATTTGTTCATACATGCAAACATATAATTATCCATTCATTAATATGGCCATTTACTTTCTCATTCATACATCCATATTTCTATTTATATATCTATATAACTTTCCTGTATATTTGTCTATTATTCTGTTTATCTATGTTATGCAAGGTCCAGAGTGATATGCTGAAGTTAGTAATAAATGATTTCCGGATAACATCAAAAGTCAAAAAGTTGTATCCGTTTAAATTTAATATAATTTGTTAATCTCTATTCTTTAACAAAGTAAAAATTTATAGAAATATCTAATTCAACACATATATGTTTATAAAATCAAATGAAATAAATATAATAATCAAAATATTCTAGAATAAATACAAAAATATTTCATATGCCTGATTAAAATAAAAATTAAAAGCTTCACTATAGCCAGCTTTATGCCATCTTAAGTAGACCTAAACTGGTTCTAGTGAGATTTTATTTTTATTTTATATAATCATATGGAATTTTCTAGTATTTATTAATGTCTATATAAGTATATTAGACCATTAATAAAGGTGGGATTCCACTTTTATTGTTAAAAGGATGTTGCCTTGACAACAGTTTGAATTTGTTGATTTAGTAATATTGGGATTGTTTAAGTGTTAATTAGTTTGTAATGATATAGATAGATAGATAGATAGATAGATAGATAGATAGATAGATAGATAGATAGATAGATAGATAGATAGATAGATAGATAGATAGATAGATAGATAGATAGATAGATAGATAGATAGATAGATAGATAGATAGATAGATAGATAGATAGATAGATAGATAGATAGATAGATAGATAGATAGATAGATAGATAGATAGATAGATAGATAGATAGATAGATAGATAGATAGATAGATAGATAGATAGATAGATAGATAGATAGATAGATAGATAGATAGATAGATAGATAGATAGATAGATAGATAGATAGATAGATAGATAGATAGATAGATAGATAGATAGATAGATAGATAGATAGATAGATAGATAGATAGATAGATAGATAGATAGATAGATAGATAGATAGATAGATAGATAGATAGATAGATAGATAGATAGATAGATAGATAGATAGATAGATAGATAGATAGATAGATAGATAGATAGATAGATAGATAGATAGATAGATAGATAGATAGATAGATAGATAGATAGATAGATAGATAGATAGATAGATAGATAGATAGATAGATAGATAGATAGATAGATAGATAGATAGATAGATAGATAGATAGATAGATAGATAGATAGATAGATAGATAGATAGATAGATAGATAGATAGATAGATAGATAGATAGATAGATAGATAGATAGATAGATAGATAGATAGATAGATAGGTAGGTAGGTAGGTAGGTAGATAGGTAGGTAGATAGATAGATAGATAGATAGATAGATAGATAGATAGATAGATAGATAGATAGATAGATAGATAGATAGATAGATAGATAGATAGATAGATAGATAGATAGATAGATAGATAGATAGACAGACAGACAGACAGACAGACAGACAGACAGACAGACAGACAGACAGGTAGGTAGGTAGGTAGGTAGGTAGGTAGGTAGGTAGATAGATAGATAGATAGATAGATAGATAGATAGATAGATAGATAGATAGATAGATAGATAGATAGATAGATAGATAGATAGATAGATAGATAGATAGATAGATAGATAGATAGATAGATAGATAGATAGATAGATAGATAGATAGATTATTACTTTTTGGGCTGCACTATTTATTATTTTCCATAATATACTGATATTTCGATAGACTAGCATTCACCATTATCAAGGTTAACTTTTGAAATATGTATGTGTATATGTGTGTATATACATATATATATATATATATAACAATCCACTAGAATAAAACTACAAAATGTTTAAAAAATGCCTATATAAAATTGAAAATTAATATCCTTTGCTATAGCAAGCTTCAACGTATTCTGCCACTTTAAGTAGGTATTTAAGATGGTGGAATATGCCGAACCTGGCTATAGCAAAGGATATTAATCTTCAATTTTATATAGGCATTTATTAAAGATTCTGTAGTTTTAATCTAGTGGATTGTTTTATTATACTTATATATATATATTGTAACGTTTATTTATATATGTTGCAAATACATTGGTATTTGGTAAAAGCTAAAAAAATAAACATAAATTTAGATTTTTTTTGACTAATTTTTTTTTTAAAAAAAAATGACATACAATGAAAGTTAAATTATTCTTTCATTTTTTTTTTTTTTTTATGTAAGTAGAAATAAAAATAGAATTGGAGAGAACAAAGGAATTCCAAAAGTAAAATAAAAAAAAGATAAGAGAAAGTAAAAATATTTTGGCTAATTAAAGATGGCCAAAAAACTTGATAAGAAAAGAGAACTTTATAACGTAAATTTAATAAAGAATCTACAAGATTATAAACAAAAAAAAACACCATGATAATAGCATGCGCAGAAGTCTGAAAACTGGACCTCTAGTATAAAAAGGAGGGATTCGGTTGGAAGAACGTCTTGTTCCGTTAGTCTCACTAGTCAGTCCTGGATAACAATAATACATCCAGGATCGCCCCACACTGAAATAATTCGGCATGTCGGAGTGAACTGGAGCTTCTGCGAACATCGTACCTGAAGATGTACACCAGGAAAAGCTTTCATGACTGACTAGAAGAATGGACCATGAGATCAAATAATAACCAAAAGGCCAAGCTTATTCTACCCAAAAAATTATGCATAGTTATCTACTACTGAATTCACAAAACTTACTGGTAAGTTATGCTTCATTATCCTGATTGTGACAAAGTTAACCATTTTAAAAACTACTTGTAAAAATAAGCTTATAATAAGATCCCGATAGAGACTTTAATTTAATTGATCAAGAGACTCTTATTTAACCAAGAACTTTGTAATTAATTATTCAGCAGTTATTTATTATTATTAATGTTTCACGTCAGAATTAAGTGTGTTCTCTCCAATTTATTTGATAAATAATTTATATCAAACATTTTTTTAATCTATTACAATAAAAATATTTCTAATACCAATTTTCATTTGTACGTTATTAATAATAGTTATTATTTTTTATTATTAAATTTATTATTAGTTTAATAAGATTTAAAACGTAAATTACCTTTGCCAATATGTTTCAATAAGCCCAGAAATAATAATCTTGAAAAAAATAATTATCGTTACGGTATGATGTAATACCGATTAAGTTAAAAGTATTCTTTCTTTTTTTATTTGCGAGACATGCTGACAACAGATTTCAATGGTCTCTTTGGAATAAAAGGACCTGGTGCCCATATGGAATAAATTAAAAGCTGATTTCGTCAATAGCATAATTCTCAACAATTAATAGGCCGAGTTTGATCAGGAAATATAGTTATGTTTTTTTAGAAACAGAAATACAACTTTCTTCTTTTCGACATAACTTGATCAACTCGCGTGCAGTTTATATTAGTGTGTAGAGACCTATCAAAACGGAAAATGTTATAATATATATATATGTGTGTGTGCGTGTGAATTACATTAACTCTTAATTTCTAATGTATAAATCTATATAAGAGCATGGTCTGCCAAAGAAAATGGTTTTATTTTCATCTTCTTTGATTTGACATTAATATAATTTTTTTTTTCAAAAATGTATCTCTTTACCCACACAAATATTAACTTTAGTATTTCATTCTGTACTTTATATATCATAGATAAATAGAATAATAAACAAGCAGACAGTAAAAGTAGATATGTATATAGATAAAATATGAATGTATGGCTGAAAGCATGAATATTCATATCAATAGATAGATAAATATGTACCTGCAAGTATGAATAAATAATAGATAGATAGATAGATTAAAAAATAGATACACAGACAGATCATAAATAAATGAATAGGTAGATATCAAATATACATATTATTATGATTGTTAATATTGAAAGCTTAATTCAAATTTTCTATATATTTTCATATTTTTTTGTTTTTATCTGTGCAGCTTTCATGTTAGCTCATCACAACCAATGATCATTTCAGAAGCCAGACCAATAATTTTGAAACATCTGCTTCACTTTTTCAAGTGAGCAAGATTTTTAGATATAATTACATTTAATTTATTTATATATTTTAAAATATATTTCAAACTTCTATTCAATCACATTTTCCTGAAACATGACCAAAGTCATGTGAAAAATATAAATAAGTATTAATATTGATCTACTTGTTTACTTGGTCATTATAAAACATTCATTGTTTATTTTAAAGAGCATCATTGTTCTATAGTTTTAAACTGTTCTATTAATATTATTGTGAGTGATAATGATTTGTGATTTTTAATACATAATTTTTTGTTTGAAATCAAAATATGAAGAGGTAAATATGTTATAAACAGTTGGCTTATATCTAAGAGACAATCAGTTTAGATCTAAGTGATACTGCATTGTATGACAGAGAATGCCCTATAGACTTTTACTTCTTTCTCATCAAGTTTTCATGCAAAGGTTTTGGTGTAAACAAAACATGATTTTTTTCTTGTTTATAAAACATTTTTGATTATTTTTACACACTAATCATTTGATTATTGTTTTAAAAAATACACATAAAAACCTTTAGTTTATTCATTTATCTTTTATTTTTAGATATAAAAGTTAATAATTTTTACCTTAATATAATGAAATAAATTGACAGCATCTATTATGTCATTATCTTTCAGAATATACACATAGTTAAAATCTTTCCAATAATGTAATTATTATAAAGAAACATCATATTTTATAGCAGAACTTGATAGATCTGTCATAAATATACTTTCATTCATTCGCATTACAAAACTTTTAATGAAAACCATTTTGTTTGTTTCTGGAGGAATGTTTATACTAACTTGGTTGATAATCTATGTGGTGCATTGTTTGATTTACAAATCAGTTTTTAAATTTATAAAAACATGAAATAAATCAAGATACTGCTAAATTTCTAGTGCCCATTACAATACATAACTGACAGCCAATCAGATGTCAAGGATAGCCATCTAAAGTGACATCAAACATAAGCACACAACAAAGATTTTATGAGAAAAGGGCAGCCACTCTTCTCTCAACTTTTTTTTCTATATATCTAAGCCAGTCGTGAGTATTTAGGTTTGAAAGCCTGAAGCTTTAAATATCTTCACAATTAACTCACTGAGTCTAAAGCATAAATGTACAACATGAAATCCTATGATATATAGAAAGAAAAGTTGAGAGAAGGATGGCTGCCCTTTTCTCGTAAAATCTTTGTTGTGTGTTTAGGTTTGATGTCATTTTAGATGGCTATCCTTGACATCTGATTGGCTGTCAGTTATGTATTGTAATGGGCACTAGAGATTTAGCAGTATCTCGATTTTTTTCAGTTTTCAACTATCGGTACTTCACAAATTAAAATATTATTTACATACTTTACTGGTTGTTATGTATTCTAAAAACTACTTCATGGTAAATCATAGGATTTTACATTCTACGTTTATGCTTTAAACTCAGTGAGTTAATTGTGAAGGTATTTTAAGCTTCAGGCTTTCAAACCTAAATGCTTACAACTGGCTTAGATATATAGAAAAGAATGTTGAGAGAAGAGTGGCTGCCCTTTTTTCATAAAATCTTTGTTGTGTGTTTAGGTTTGGTGTCATTTTAGACAGCTATCCTTGACATTTGATTGGCTGTCAGTTATGTATAGTAACGGACGCTAGAGATTTAGCAGTATCTCGATTTATTTCAGTTTTCAACTATCTGCCAAAAACCATGAAATGTATTTTTTTAGAATATTATTCCTTTATAAAATTAAAATAAATCAAAACCAACTTATTGAATTGTATAAAGTAGTAAATGTGAACTTTTCCAAAAACTCCCACCAGGTAAAACCAAAGATTATATCAAATAGTTAGTTTTAATATTGAAAGCTTAAATGAAATTTTCTATACATGTTTTAATTAGGCTCATTAATGTTGTAACTAAACATAACCAAAGAAAAACTGAACTAATAAACAAATTATTTAATCAAATAACCAAAATTTTGTTTTATTTGAAGAAGTATAAACCAAAAATATTTTCCATTTTAATTTATAGGGATTATACAAATAAAATACTATAGCTAGATAATCTTTCTCTTTACTAATCCATTTTTTTAAATTTTTTTGCTTATATAGATCTGAGAATAAATCTAGCGCTTTTCACTTTTAGTTCACAACTATGAGAGAAATAAAATTATGTTGTTAGATGACATGATTTGTGACTACTTTTTTGGATAAATCGTGGTTGAACTTACTTTTTAAAAATATGAAAGGTCTTAATATGTACACTTATATTTTTTACAAAGCATATAACGAACAGCTGTAATTAATTTCATTCTAAATTGTTTTAGATTTTTGGATTTATTCAGTATTTTGTTAATCTTTCAGTATTCAGATATTCTATTTCAAACCATTTTTTTTTATCAAGAACAGTATTTTATTCTTAATCCTTTTTTATATTTCATCTCCAAATTAAGAGATTTTGCTTAAGTTTATAACATAATTTTTTTGACATTTGTCTCACTTCACAATTCCATGATTTTTTTTGACATTAGTCTCACTCTTTACAATTCTATAATGACATAAGGATATTTATTAATAAATACCTGTATTTTATTAGTCTATCAATGATTTCTTTTTTAAATTTTATAGTCGTTTGTATTTATTAAGAGATTTTATATTACATTCTAAAATTTACAAATCTGCAAACTATCCGTCTCTCAACCAATTAATTTGTTAATCGTCAGTGTAATAAACACTAATATATAATAAATTTAAAATACTTTAAACAATCTTTTACATTTAGCTTGACAAAAATAAATATTTTTATAGCAAAATAAAGATAAACTTGATCTTTACTTTATAAAATGTTATATTAAAATGAATCTTTTCTCAGACTATTTAGATATGGCTTATATAAAACTCATATCTTTATCTATGTTAAAAACTGTGCTAATAAACATAATATATGCTTTAAAAATATTTATCAACTCCTGAATGAATTTAATTATTTTTTTAAGTATAAAATTGAAATGAAAAATAAAAACTAAGACAAAAACTATCATTATAATACTGCTTTAATTATCTCTACTGATATACAAAAGTTAAAAAAAGACAATGCAATAATATTTCCAACAATTTCAAGAGTGAACTGTATATGTTTTAGATTACTGGGAAATTATCGAATAAGCTCATTTTTTCTTAACTAGAGAATAAATTAATTCTAAACGGATGCCTTGACCATATTATTTACCTATAAATTTTCAAATAATGGCATAGATTATGATTTAAATACATTATTAAAAATGTTTGTGTTGATGTATTTATTTGTGTCAAAGTTTTTAGAATACAAAAATATAATGATCTCAAAAAATCTTATGGTAGATCATTTGAAATTATGTATATTCCAACATTACGTATTTATATAATAAATAATAAGGGAACTTGCCATTTTTAAAATTTATATTTAATTGTGAATCCGAATATTCATGAGTTCTAAATTCATAAACTGTGAGACACTGTTTCTTTGATTACTATCAGGATTACAAATAAAACTAATCGGATATAAAGTACAGTATACCACATAACTCTCTCATGTGTTTATTTTTATTCTTCCAAAAAAAGTTTTTTCATTCTGCTCAAAAATCACCTATTATTTGACTGAGTAATTAATAAAAACTAGAGGTTATATTTCTTGGAAATGTTTATTTTCAGATAGATTTTTGGTTTTAACTTCATAATTAAAGACTATGATTGATAATGGATAAATCCTAAATCAACTCACTAAGTTAGAATTATTTATTTGAATAAAAAACCTGATTTTAATTTATAATGAGCTGCAAATTTACATTTCAAGTTTGCGTTAATCTGTTAAGAAATCTTGAGGATGTTGCAATAAATATCTATTGTATATATATATATATATATATATTAGTAAATATCTATTGTATATATATATATATATATATATTAGTTTAGGTCGGGTGCTGCTTCATATCTCCGTTACACGGATATTGAGAATTGTCGAAAGCTTCTAAGTGAATTAGAAAAGATTAGAGCGGGTCAAACTGACCAAGGAATTGACGTTGAAGAAGTAAGTTAAAATATATATAAAAAACTATTTTGATATGTTATTAAAGCAATTACTTTCTAATTAATTATTAAAATATTAATTTATAAAATAATATTGCAATATTATTTCTAGCAAACTTCAGACTATCAACAGATTCAAAAAATTTTGAATGAAGGTCGACTTGAAAAAGAAGAAGAAACCGAAGTATTTAATTTTATGTGGATTAAAATGAATGAAATATCTGAAGAGCTTCATAAACTTCAGTGTCTTCATGGCGAATTACAAATTAGAGATCTAGATTATAGTGAAGAAATGATGAAAGTAAGATACTTATTATTTTGATAAATATCTAATAATAATTTCAAGCTAAACTTAATATCGTAATTTATTACCATTAAAATATAATTTCTATCGCCTTGACCTTTTTGAAATATTTTATTGATGATATTCACATAGACATATTTAACTATTATTTAAATAGTAATAAAGTGTGGGTTAGAAAAATAAATTGTTTTTAGTTTTTAATATTTAAAAACTAAATATTTTGTAATATAATACATATTTTGGTATATATTTATTTTTTGTTTATTTACTGCATTATTTAGCTTACAGAGAGACTTGAAATCATAAAACAAGTTATTAAGGATATTGAACAAAAGCTTAAACGTGGAAGGTAAGAAAATAGGTTTATATAATAAATAAGCTATAGTACGATTTAATTTCCAAAACATAAATAATAAATAAATTGCATAAACACATTTACAATTATTTAATATTTTAAATGCATATAATATTAAAATAATTAAAATACATTAATATCAATTACAAGATAATTGAAACACAAATGCCTCAAAGACAGTTGAAATATAAAAGTAGCAAATTTTTCAATAAATTTTTCACTGATACAAGGTTAAGTATGAAAAAAGGAATATATTTTTATGCCCTATTAAAAATAATTGAATATCTGGAGTTTTATAAATTATTATGAAAAAATTAATATTGTTATAAAAATAAATTAGCTAAAAAGTTATTGAAGTAAATAAAACTTTCAGAATATAAATTAACATCATGTTTTTGAAAAAAAAATGTTTTAAAAACGAAAAGAAAAATTGAAATTATTAATTTAGCTTGACATCATAAAATGTGTGTCGAAAAATTTTATAAGGAATTACCTAATAATAAAAAATAAAATTACAAAGTAGCCATTATAATTACTAAATTTTCTAAATTGCCAACTATTTTAAATGAAAAGATGAGACATGCAATTAAACTTATGAAGAAGAGAATAGATCCATGTAGTGATGAAAATAATATCTTAAAAGCAGGTAAAGAAATAAAAAAAAATTATTGGCAAAAACTATATATCAAATATCTAAAAAATATATCAATTGGAAGAAAAGATGTTAGATGTGAAGGACAGAGTGATAACAAACAAGAAAGCATGTAGTAATGGGAATATTAGGTTTACAGAAAATAAACTGAATGAGGCAGGGAAGAAATTGAAAAGTTCAAAGGCAAGAGGTTTAGAGAAATGGGAAGCAGAGATGGTAATGAATTTAGGGCAAAAGACAAAAGTAAAATTGTTATCGTGTTTTAATAAGATGGAACAGAAGAGAGATTTTTTGGACAGTTGGAGTAATATAAGAGTAAGGTTACTATTTAAAGGAAATGATAAGGATCATATTTTATCCCCAGGGAGAGTTAATTTGGCCTGGATTTATTTTTACAGTCAATTGACCTTTGATATTTTTATAAGCAACTGTGTGATTAGAATAAATATATATTCAGACAGAATATTATATCGATAATAACTCTTGGTATGTTTATTGGGGGGGGTACAATTAGTGTTAGTCGTATTAATGTGTGAACAAAGTTCGCAAATATGTGAAACTTCATAATATCGTTTCGACCTCAAAAAAATTAAAAATCATTGTTTTTTTTTTTGCTTTTAAATGACTATTGTATAATTAAAACAAATTTCTCATAAAGAAAAATTCCAAATGTTCCTTAGTTTTAAAGAAAGTAAAAATACATGAAAAACTTTCAATTTCGAGTTGACTTTTTATATCACAAAATGATGATTGCTAGAAATTCATTGATCAGCGTTTTAAATTAAGAGATTAGTATTAGTATATTTATAAAAAATAAATAAATAAATAAAATGAAGCAATAGAAAGCAAACAATAAAAATTTCAAAAGCTCTTTGTTCTATCAATATTAGTTTAAATTTAAGAATATATAATCCTGATTTTCTAATTCTTTTTGAACATCACTTCAATAAACGTTTATCTCATCCATTTTTGTCATATTTTATTGAAGTTCAATCTAATGGTTTTAACTATCCACAAATATTCTTATCTCTTTTAAAACATTTAAACTTTTTTAATACAGTCAGTGATATTATTACTATGTATGACTTTCAATTCCATATATTTTATTTTTTATTTCTTGATGTTAATTTCAAAATACAACTTTTTATGCATTGATGCCTGGTTTCAAACCTCTGCATTCTTCTTCTATTGATCACCGTAATCTCACATTCATATATAAGCACTAGTAATACGCCTTTATTAAAAACTTTTGTTTTTAATACTAAGGTTTTTTTTCAATAATTTATTATTATTATTATTATTATTATTATTATTATTATACAAAATTAACAAAGCGTATGACACACTTGAATGAGAAGCTATAAACATACACAGAAATTATTACACGCTAAGCGCTTTCGAGGCCTTCGTTCTGCAGCTCACAGTACCGCTATGAATATGAGGCAAAAGGCCTCGAAAGCGCTTAGCGAGTAATAATTTCTGTGTATCTTTATAGCTTCTCATTCATGTGTGTCATACGCTTTGTTAATTTTGTATATTAAATTATCGAATGAGAAGTCTTAAAATCTTTAATAATAATAATAATAATAATATTATTATTATTATTATTATTATTATTATTATTATTATTATTATTATTATTATTATTATTATTATTAAAAACAAACTATCTGTAACTGATTTTAATCTACGTTTTCATTAGAATTAATACAGGTATCATGGTACTTATAATTGTTATTTCTTCTAACTCATTATTTTCAATCTTTATCTTATGTATTTTTGAGAATCCTTTGAATAATATTTATAGGTTTCTTAATGTTTTCTGAAGCTCTCAAGAATTTTTGTAAAATTTAGACAGCCTAAATTTTATCCATTTACATTTATTATTTTAGCTTCTCACTTAAATTACCACTACATACACATGCATATATGTGTATATATTGTAATCTTAAGGTTTGCGTAGATAACTATGTATATGTATAATGTGGATATATTTATTTAAAAAAATATTTACTTTAGTTTCTTCCAATAAATCAGTTTATGTATTAGACAAGATAAATAATTTAATATGCTAAATTTTAGTTATAAAAATGTTGCTATAGGCTATTTCTTTAGATAAATCTAAATAAAAAGGTTAATTAATTTTAAAATATCTGTTGAGTTAATTTTGTAATTTTAGATTTTAAATCCGTAAATTTAAAATTTTCTGTTAATGTATAGTTCACTCTTAGTTTAAAATACAATTACACTCTAGATGTAGGTTTAAAAAATAAAATACTTAAATAGTAAGTATTTATCATCCTAACATAGGCTGTACTATTTTTCTTTGTAATATTTCAACGATGTCTTGTTGAATATTAAAAAAACTCTCGAACTAAGACATAAGATTAAGACTTTTAAAAAGATAAAATTGGCCATCTTATCTTTAAATATATTTTTTTAATTATATATACCAATCCAAAACATCTCAGTTTAAGAGCATGAAGATGTTTCTCTGTTCACTTTACTTCCATTATTTTCTTTCTACATATTAACTGTCTGAAATCTTGTAGGTTTACTATGTTTCAATACTTGGAAATATTAGAAATTATGCAATATTTAATTTTATTTACTAGTGTAGAGATAGTTTTTGTAATTAAGAATGAAGAATTTTTCATCCTAACACGTGCTGAATGTTTTTTTATAATAACCTATCAATGTCTTTTTGAGTATTGAGGAAATTTTCGAACTAAGACCCAAGATAAAGACTTGAAAAGATGATCAATGTTTAAAGATAAGATAGCCACTCTTATCTTTTCAAAAGTCTCTATCTTCTATATTAGTTTAATGGTTTCCTCAATACTCAACAAACGTCATCGTTGAGATATTATTTAAAAAACAGTTGAGCGCATGTGTTAGGATGAAAATCCTTACAGCTTAATTACATACTATCTCTGCACTAGTAAATAAAAATTAAATATTAAAAATAAAGTAAGTAATTACATTAAAATAAACATTTTAAATCGTTTGATAATATTTTTGTAGTATTTTAGAATACAGGTATTGTAATGAAATTACTTTATTTAAACATTTCTAATTAACATTTTCAATCTTAGAATTGTGAGTATTTGACTGAGAGAAGTTTAAACAAAATTTATTACAATGAAAGTTCATTGTTTAAAAGATTTAATGTTTAATCATATTTAAATTGCAATATTGTTCTTGAAATTTTATTATTCTTTAAAGTATTATATTGAATTTTGAAAGCTTCTTAAAAAAAGTTAAATAAATGTATAATTATTGTAACATTTAAATGATTGTTAAATAATAAATGGTATATTAAGTGTAATATTAATTTGTTATGACTAGAAATTCTGACTATTGTTAAAAAAATCTATTATTACAATATTTGCCTTGACAACTAATTAAAGTCAAATAATCTAATATTAGAATATTTTCCTTGACATCTAATTAAAGTCATGTTAATTATCAATTAATAACACCTCAAATCTGTCGATCATTGATTTTGTTAAGATCACATGATTTGTCATAAAAATGGCTTATCACATGTCGATAACTTACTTAGTAATTATTATTACTTAATTAGTAGCTTAACTACTAAACTACAGAACTTATTAATCTATTCAGTTGATTGTAGTAGAAAACAATCTTTTGGGCCTCCTACAAATTGGCCCATTTGTCTTACTTCAATATATCTGCTAAAATATATACACAATAGGAAACTTTAACAACTTTCTTGTTTTACCAGAGAAAGGAAAGGCAAAACTCTAACATGGATTTACTATGGTTGAGAATCCACACATGTAAAAAAATTGCATCATTAAAATTTTTTATCAACTGTCAATTTGTTGTTTGTGCTAATGTTTGAATTTAAATGAAAATTATTGTGCTGATATTATGGATAAGAATGAAGCTTAAGCTTATGAAATTGTATTAAATCTTTATCTTACAAACTTTATTATGCTTGCTGTTTTAATATTAAGATTACTACATCCTTGTAATGCTAAATTTTGGCTATAACAAAAATTTAACCTAAATGCTGATTTGAGGAATATTTAAATAAGCTATTGAAATTAGCTGTAAATATTTTTAAATTATGGATATTTGTGATATATTTTATTTATCTTTATGAGCTATTTTGACCAGGGTATGCTTTCATAATTTCTAAAAGGAAAGATTAACACATTCCAAGGAATTGTGTTTTGTTTGCCGAGAATAATATGAAAAATTAACTTTTATTTTGCCTTTATTTCAGTGAAACATATTTTCTTAAATGTATTTTATTGCATTGGAATATTTTATCGGTTGGGTTATATAAAGAAATAAAGTGCTCTAAACCAGCTTTTCTCAACATCTGGGTCGCGTTAAATTTTCAATGGGTCGCGAATATGAACCAAGAAATAAAAACATATATATCTGATAGCAAAAATCTTTTTACATTTTAAGAAAATATTAGTATTAATAAAAAAAAATAGTAAGTAATACTATCTATGCTTTGTATAGTTTTCTCAAATTCTATTGTAAATTTGAACTTAAATAATCATAATGTTAAATTTCGCATTTAGTTTCAAAATGTAATTGTTTAAAAAAATGCAACTAAAATTAATGCGGTCAAAGCGTCAACCAGCGCCAGTGGTGGAAAAGTAATGCAACTAAAGCATTAATTAGCGTCAGTGGCGGAATTCAGTAGAAATATTCTCAGTTCACAGTGTATAGTTTGAACTAGTGAGTAGTTGTTAAAACAGCAAAAAATAAATTTGCACGTATTACGGTTACACCGTTTTCTTAAATCATTGTGTTAATAATTGAAATTTATATTTTATTAAAAGGTACGAATATTTGTAATTTATAAATAATACTTATATTTTTTTTGTTTGTGATTAATACATACATTGTACTGAAAGCGTTTAATATTTCATATTTATGTCTTCTTTTGTATTTATTTCAGCCTTGTTTAATAATGAGTAAACAAAGTAAAATATTTAATTTTTCCGGAAAAAAGGAACAATAAATTTCTCAAGAACCCAATTCGGATGATGAAAATGTAAAACTGCCTACTATGTCGAGTGAATCAGTAGTGAAAAAAAAAAAATTGACACACACTTTTGTTTATAATTACTGTATAAAGAAAAATATATTAATTATGGCTTTATTTTTATAAAAGAAAATGGAATAGAGTTACCACAACGGGTTGTCTGTGGATCTACTTTGGCTAATTCTTCATTTAAAGTAACAAACTATGAAGGCATTTGGAAATAAACCATAGTCCATATAAAGATAAATCTGTTGATTTTTTTTAAGAAAACGAGATGAATTTAAAACAAATAGATCTAATTTAACAAAATATCTTTCTATAGATTAAAAAAAACTTTTAAATTGTTCGCAGCCTATCACATTGCTAAATGCAAGAAGGCATATGTAATAGGGAAAATGTTACTAAAACCATGCATGAAAGATATTTGCAAAGAATTATTTGGCAATGAATTTGAATCAAAAATAAAACGCATTTCATTGTCAAATGACACCATAAGTCAGTGAGAGATTGATTTGGCTGATGATGTTGAATCTCAATTAATAGAATATATTAAAAAAATCCAAGTATTATTCAATTCAATTAGACGAATCTATAGACGTTTCTAATGACGCAATTATTAATATTAGTTTATATAAGATATACTGATCTTACTTGTAAAGATATTTAGGAAGAATTCTTATACAATTTAAAATTAGAATCTTCAACAACATCAGACGAAATTTTAAAGATACTGAAATTGTATTTCCAAACAAAAAACATTTTTTGGGAAAGATGCAAGGGATTTGTACCGATGGGGCTGCAGCAATGACAGAAAAACATAGGGATTTAGTAACATGAATAAAGGAAATTTTTCATTCAGATTTAATAATAACCCATTGTTTTTTTCCATCGGAACCAATTGGCTACCAAAGATACGTGTGCAGAATTACATGATATTTTAAACCAGTGTGTACAAACAGTGAAATATATTCGAAGGAGTGCACTAAACACATGTCTATTTGGATTAATGTGTGATGAAATGTATTCAACTCATAAAAATGTATTATTATATTCCCACATAAGATGTCTTTCAAGAGGGAGAGTTCTGAGTATATTATTTGAACTTCGTGTGGAAATTGAAATATTTCTTAATGATCAGAAGCCAACAGTATTAAGTGAATATTTTAAAAGTAATGTGCGGCTTTCCAAAGTTGCCTATTTATCTGACATATTTTCATTAATAAACTCACACAAATATTTTTATTTGTTACAATAAAATGGAAGCATGTACAAAAAAAATTGAACTCTTGTTTAACAGAGTTAGAAACAATTGTTTTGATATGTTTCCTTTGTTTTCACAAATGGTTGAGGATAAAATGATAATGCATGATAAAATCTCACGTATAAGTAAAATCATTCAGAATCACTTATTAAAATTAAACGAAAAGTTTTTTCAATACTTCCCACCTACAGAAGAGATTCTTTCAAAAATATATGGATCTTAATTCCTTTCCAACAACACCATTCACTTAACTTAAATTTAACCGAAGAAGAAAAATTAATAAAATTATCCGGCGCGGACAGAAGTTTAGAATTAAAGTTTTAAAAAAAAAACAGAAAAATTTGCCTAAATTTTGGTTAGAAGTTCAGGATGAATTCGATAAGCTTGTTACTTCCATTTGCATCAACTTATTTGGCTGAAAGTGGATTTCAACAATGATTGTTATGAAAAATAAGTTTAGACACCGACTCGATATTAGTTCAATAATGAGATTAACTTTAACTAATTCTAGGGACTAGAATTGATAAATTAATTGAAAATAAGCAACAACAACAAAGCCATTAAATAATTATTTTGCATTGTATGTTCATAATTTAAATATGTGTGTAATAAATATAATTAAAATTAATAAATTAATTTATAGTATTTTAATAGCAAATTTTATTTATTCATTTTTAGTGCTAGCAAATTTTATTTAAATATTTTACTGCTGCAGTTTTAGAATATTTTACAGTAACTTTAAAAAAAAACGTCAAACAATATTGAAATCGAATTGATACGTCAAAGTAGACTATTTTTTAAATTTTTCATACGTAACTTAAATAAAATTCTGTATAATTTATTTTTGTAATTTTTGTTTGTATTTCGTATAAGAATAAAACCTCATTTGAAAAGAAAATACGTTTTTTTGGTAATTAACAAAATGTGTTAAGCTTTTAAATTAAAAAAATATGTAGTTTAACTTTAACTCAACTTTTAACTTACAAATTATTTGTTCATTACAAATATTATCAAATTGATCCGAATACATACATATGTACAATGCCGTGGTGATGTAATATCTCTTTTATTTTATATTATTGGGTCGCAGAACTATTTCAATGAAGTCTATTGGGTCGCGCTGCAAAAAAGTTGAGAAACGCTACTTTAGACGACATTTTATTGAAATCACATCCATCGTTTTTAAGACTATTGGTTGTCTATTAATTTTTGTATTTTATTAAGCAGTTGTTCAGTCTCAGCAGAGAAAGATTAACATAACTAATTGTATTATCGCTTATTATTTTACAGTTTATAGTTGTTTCTAGAGGATGGAGAATTAAAATAATGGGTTACCTATAATGAACTGTATTTACTCTCATTTCTTTAAACTCTGTTTAGTTGGAATTTTTTAGACTTTCAATAGACTTTCTCATATTTAATATTTTTTTCAAATCTTGTTATTATTTTAGTATTAGAAAATCTGAGTTGTCGCTAATATTTAAACAAATACAAAATATAAAGGCTACATAAATGACTTTTGACTGAAAGCATTTTTGTATTTCTTAACATTAATCCCTATTGCTTCTTGAACATCAGAAACATGGAATTTTATAGATACTTTGACGTTTTAAAACTACTTGATATTTAAATTTATCAATAAAAAATATTTCTAATGTAACACCGGGGGGGGGGGGGGTATTACTATTAAAACTAAAAAGATATTACTTTCAAATAAAGATTGTTTTATTTGCATGATTTTTCTTCTCACGTCATCAATATTTTATAAGGTTTTTTTCCTAGTGAATAAATTGTAATTATTAAGAGAATGGGATACTATTAATTACCAATATTTTATTGGCTCTCTAATGATTACAGCGAACATTAAAGTTTTATGCAGTAATGATGGCGTCAAAAGAAAGATAAAAAATATATCTCTGAACTTAACAGTAATTATTTATTGCATTAAAAAGGCTATTGATGAAATCAATTTACTGTTTTTTTTAGTTTTAACATTTAGATTTTAATTTTTCATTGGCAATAAATTTGGTAATTTTTTTTAAAACCGATAGAAATCAAGTATTTTTAAAACATCAAAATATCTCTAAAATTCCATGTTTTTTAATTCCCATAAATCTACTGTTACTCAAAAGATTTAAGAATGTTTTACACATTGGACCACATCTGCTTTTAATAATTTTAAATAAAATATTAGTTAAGTTTCAAAAATATAATGTGAATGTTGAAATTCTGAACATACTATTTTTTTTAAAAACCGTGAATAAATGTAAATTCAATATTTTATGAATACCACCTAGCAATGGTTTTAAAAAGCTAGCTGAGTATTTCTCCGAATATGCTTGGATAACTTCTGATAAGTTAACTTATAAAAAACATTAATCTACCGATATTGATATTACATGGGACAAACAATATTCCACCTCACCATAGCTAGCTTTGACAAAGATAGATGAGATTTTTGTGGCAACTCTGGTAGCCGATTTATGCGGAGAACATTTCTGTTTCTAAATAGAGATTTTTTTAAGACTTTAAACAGGTTATTTTATTGCTGATAGGTAGTATTTTCCAAAGTTTTTTTTTTTACTTTTCATATATATATATAATGTAAAATACAGTACCCGTTATAAAATATTATATATATAAATTTTAACGGTAAATACAAATAAAATATTATTTGTATTTACCGTTAAAATTTATTTATTTATATTACAGAGATCAGGAAAAGAGTTCAGTTAAAGAACGAATAAAATGGCTTGAAGAAGAAATAAAGAACTTAACTGCAAATTATCAGAAACGTCTATCTGAAGAAGATGAAACCCTGTTCCAAACTGAAAACGGTATGTTTAATATCACAACTATTATTATTCTACTATGTCTGAATAGAATTTAAATTGTTTCAGTATATTTATTTTCATTTAATTAACAAAATAATTTGCTGGTCACAGTACAACTCATAGTCATAATAATGTTATTTATGAAATGGTAGCTTTTATCCTTCAAAGGCTTTTCTTTTTTTCATAAAATCAAATTTATTTGTATTAACTACAAAAGAAAAACGAAAAATAAACTTTAAAATCTTTTAAAACTGGAATAAAAAATAAATAAATAATAGAAATATCAAAAAAATTTAAAAGTATAATAAAATTTTATCAATATTTAAACAAGACATTTATTTTTTATATAGCGCGATGTTTTTTTTTTATTTATAATCTATAATATTAATAAGCCAATAAGCTGGTACACATGCGCTTTGCAGATGTCACTATATAAATGAATACTCCCACTTTTTAAAACCCAAGATAAAGTCTTCAAGAAAATATAGAATGAATCCACCTAAGCATATTATTATTTTAAAAGCAATTTTGTTGCGGCAAAAACTGAGACAAAAATAAACCGATATAATCTCTCTTAAATATTGTAATTGTTCTCATTTGCTGAAGAATCAACTGATAATGTAATTGATGTGTTTATTCTAATTTATAGTTTTAAATTATTTTCAAAGTATTATAATTAATTTAACATATATATATTGGGTAGTTAAATTAATTATAGATATAGCAATATATGCCTCTAATAAATGCTTCTTTTAGCCCTGTGCAGTTTTATACAATTTTGAAAAAATGAAATCCTGAATCAAAATTTTCTTGATTTAAGTTCTACTCATAATTCTGTTTGTGTTGTTATTGTTCTTATCATGTTCTAAATGACTACCATTTGATTACTTTTATATTAGTGCTTTTTTTTAATTTAAAACTTTCAATTTCCTAACTTCTTCAAAAATTAAAAATATATCCAATATATACTATACTAGTTTAAGTATATACTTTATATTGATTTAAGAACAATTTTATATTGTTTGTGCTTGGTAATGGCACTCAATAAAGATATACTATTCAGAAAAAGAGGTAGATATTTTATGTCAGTGAAGCTGAAAGAATTCTCTTCTTGATATTTCTCAAAATCAATTTTCAACAACATTATTTTATTATAACTATAATGCTCACAGTAAAATAGTTAAAAGACATCCATATTATTAAAATTTTCTTTTATATGTTGAGAGTCAATCAACATTATTATTAGAAAAAATTATCTAAGAACGAATGAAATATATTAAACATTTCAGTTGTGTTCATCAAATACACTATAAACACTTTACTGATATTTAACACAATTTTGGTATTTAAAATTTGAGCATTCATTTTTTTTCTTGTTCTGTAATAATGTTCATCTGTTGATAACATATCTTTGATTTAATTATTTTTAAAAACACTAGATAGGTTTTTTTCTATTTTTTATGATGATCTTTCTTAGGGGATTTAATTTTGTTTTTGCGTAAACAGAGGCTGCTTTTCTTACGATTCTTAAATCATTAGGTATAAAATTTTCATCATAATTTATATATATATATTTGATAAGTCGTTTGTAATAATTAATAAGTGATAATTTTGTAAATAAACAAAACTCTTAATCTAAACTTACATTTTGTAAATAAAAATTATTAATAACAAAACAATAAAGTTAAAATAAAACTTCTAAAATTCTACATTATATGAGACATTAGATCTGATAAACAATCTTCGGATTGCATTAAAACTTTCAATTCTTATATTTTGGCTTGGCATTTTCAAATCATTTACTAAAGCAAAAACTTTACATTCATCATCAATAATTTGAAATTTTGAAAATTTTTATATAAAAAAACAAGACTAAGCATGGAAGAGAGAACAAATGAAAAATCAAAATGAAATATATAATAAATATACTAATTGTATGCCAAGTTTTATTTACATTATTTGCTTGCAAAAAAATAATTTATTAATAACGACAAAAATAATTATTTATTAAAAATTACTTATGGAATAATAAAAATACTTGTAAAAAATTATTAAATGTATATATAAATTTTACTTAGTAATTTTGAATTGTGATAATATATATAAAGATTTGGACTGTGATGAAAAGAAAACATGCCAGAAAGTAGGAGTACATTTGAGACATGCCATGAATACATTGAATGTGAGAAATGGCAGATAATGAGATATCATATGATTTGTAAACAAACGCTTATACTGATCAAAAGTTCTTATTTATTAGAAAAGTTTTCCACTATATCCTTTTAATTAGAATATTTTTTTCTTTTCTTATACATGTTGTTCTTAAAGTAAATACGATTTTTTTTCACTTTTTATTAAAAATATTTTTCTGATAATTCATTTAAGTTATAAATATTAAACAAAATTCTTCTAAATGCCATGTTCATTTTTTTTTGTCAGAAAAAGTGTGATAAAAAAATATTCTATTGAAATTGTAAAGCAATAATTAAAAAATCTGCACTATTTACTTTTTTTAATTATTGTTTTAATCGGTGCGTCGTTTTCACACTAAAACTATAAAATATGAACATTCACGGCCGTTGATTTTAATAATTTTTCTGTGCTTTTTTGTAATGCGAAAATAAAAACAAAACAAAATCGTCTTTTTTAAATATTATTTTTTATTAACGTATACAATTTAAATAATAATAATAAATGTAAAATAAAATCAACAAATTACAATTTTTTAAATTGTGTTACGGCTTTTTTTTTATCAATTTTCTATGGTTATTTTTTTACTTGTGTTACGACTTTTTTTGTTGTTGTTTAACTAAAAAATAATAATCGTAATAAAAGTAAAAGTCATTATGGTTAGATTTAGGGTTAGTTTTAGGGTTAGTTTAGGGTTAGGTTTAGGGTTAGTTTTAGGGTTAGGGTTAGTGTTCTGTTTGTTTGTAATGCTAAAATAAAAAAATTCAAAATTGTAAGCGTACTTGGACAAAAGAAAGAAACTCAAACTTTTTTAAACAACAACTATCACATACAAATATCTTCTTTACTTATTAAACATGTTTATAATATTTGCTTTTTAATAAATTTACAAAAAAACCTATATATTTTGACTTTTCTTACTGGATATTTTTTTCTTAACGCTTTTTTTTACTTCAAAAATATACTGATAGTAGAATCTGTTACTAACAGTACGTTATTTGACATATTACCTAACTGCAACTCAATAAAAACATAGATATTTAACATTTACCCAAATAAAAGTTCAATACAGTACGTTGTAAAAAGTCTTATAATTATTGTTTTAAAACATATGAACATTTCAATAGTTTAAAATATAAAAAAATCCAATGAAAACAACATTTCAATACAATTCAAATACAAACTCTCTCATCAAGCCGTAATTATTTTATAAACTGTGCGAATTCGGAAAATGTAATTGCTGCTTAGCCACATACATGCTGTACTGCGACGCGACATAGCGGCCTGCATTCTGTAGCAATGGCGTCTTTACCTATAACATGAGTACCTTTTAATCTTTTAAAAATTCTACATTTTATAAAAACATAAATTAATAATAGACTGTTTCTTGTATTAAATATGAAAATCTTATTTAATCTTTTAAAAATTCTACATTTTATAAAAACATAAATTAATAATAGACTGTTTCTTGTATTAAATATGAAAATCTTATAAATATATTCTACGCATTTAACTTATTTTTTAAATATCGATAGATACTTTTCTTATAATACTGATGAGATTTATTTGTGAACTTATGGAACAAAAACATTAAAATATGATCATGTTTGCAAATATGTGATTTACATGTTTTAACTTGTTTTTTTGTTTTTCATAAATGTACCTTTGAGGTCTTTCTTGCAATGATATATATTGCAGAGGCTTCTACTATGTGGTGATGCTGAACTGATATCAGACCCATATAGCTATCTGGCTTGCTATGCTGAGTTTGAAGACATTATGTGTCTAAAAGATTCATGCTTGCAAGCTGAATAGAAACTGTTTCATAAATGCTCAGAGTTTGTGTTTAGATCTAGTTTCTTATTCCATGTCTGGCAATTCCTATATTTTCAAGTTTTCTGTGTTCGAAGTAGCCATATTATTTGTCTCTGAAAATTACTCGCTAAAACATGACTTAAAGTATGATTATCAAAATATTGCACTATCCCACCCTAATAGACAATTTAGGAGACTTACAGCTTTATGAGGAACAATTATGACACTGTTAAAACCAGTGTTGTAACATTTCTACAACAGAAAAACATCCTGCTGAAAGAAAAAATATGTTTGTGTGGTGAATATATGTGACTTGAAGTCCATAAACATCTTTGGACTTTTATTTGAAAGTCTTGTTCTTAACAATGGAAATGTTCACTTTGTAATGGCAGCTGGTTTGAGGGATTCCAAATGCCCTTCATCAAATCTTTATGTTTGCTTCATTACTGGAGCCGTGGTGAGTTGACCATACAGTGCTCTGTCAATGATCTTGATTTGTCTCGAGATGGAAAGAAGCTCTTCGTGAATTGTGTCATGAAAGCCTTTCTTCAGGGCCATCCAGTCAAGTTGGAGGATTCAGTTTGATAGTTGAGGTCAATGAAACCCTTTTCAGGAGGTGTAAGAATTACCAGGAAAGAATGCTTCCTCAGCAATGGATAATTTGTTATTAAACTATTGTTTAAATTATTGTTTTAGGGATAAATAGATTTGATGCAAAACCAAATGTTTTATTATTATAAAAGTAACTTTAATGTGTCTCCAATTAAATATTGTCAATCAAATTGAAAAATAAAGTAACATAAAATTTTATTTAAACATACACAAAAACCCTTCTCCCCTAATTGTTGTCATTCAAATGTAAAATAAAAGTAACATAAAATTTTATTTAAACATACACAAAAAACCCTTCTCCCACTAATTGTTGTCATTCAAATGTAAAATTAAAGTAAAGTAAATTATTATTTAAACATGTATAAAAAAAACCTCATTCTCTTATGAATTTTGTCAATCAAATTTTAAAGACAATAATATTATTTAAAAAACCCAAATGATTATTTTAACATACACCAAAAAAGACCCTCTTGTCAATAAAAATTAAAAAAACAACCATTATTGTCCATTGTCAAAAATATTATTTGGGAAAAATAATTTGTAAACGAAAGAAAGTAAAATTTGTAAAATAAAAAAATGAAGTCAATATTAATAGAGAGTAGCTAGCCCAGCAATGTTATATCAATGTGTTTTTGGTTAGCATCAATGCCATCAAGTGGCTGACACAATAGATCAGAACACAACCATTAAAAATCTATTATTCTAAAGCAATTAACTTATTTAAAAGATTTTTTAATATTAAGGGTGTATGGAAAGAAAGTGAATTTGTGGGTAATGTTTAGTTTACATTTGTTGTTAATTTGTAGTTCTTTACACTTAAGAAGTCTGCTTGTAGCAGTGAAATCATTGGTAGTGTTTTAGAATTAATTTTCTTGATTAGTCTGTTTGAGTTGTGAATTTGGGGTAAATTTGTTTATTTATTGACCAGTTTAGTTGTATGCTTTATATATATATATAAACGAAATGTATATGTCATTGTGTATATATATATAAATGAAATATATATGTCATTGTGGGCATAATAGACTTATAATTCTTTTTTATTTATCAGAATGTTTGCGAGCTGAAAATAGAAAATTACATCACGAAAATCAATCATTTCAAGAAACAATAGATTGTTTTATTAAAAAATTGGATGAATCAAATAAAGAACTAAGAGACGAAAAGTCTAGGAGTCTTTTACTGCATAAACAGAATCAAGAATTAAGAAAAGATAATAAAGAACTGAGAAGACAGATAACATATATTCGCAATCAAGAACAGGACCTTCGTTCAAGAATTGAAGTACAAAATTATTGCAAAATTATATTTTAATTAACAAGTACATTATTTTTATAAAAAAATTACATGTATTTTTTTTTTTGCAGATTTCTAGCAAAAACATTAGACAAATTAAGAAGAAAAGTTTGGATTTAGAATTAGTAAACTAGAAAACTTGTGCATATACACACATATATAATAAATATTGCACCTCAAACTGTATATAAACAATAGAATGATAAATTTTCTAAACTATATGTTCCTAATGTCAATGTGATGACAACTTTTTCATATTATCTAACAAATATAAAATCACCATGTCTGCTTCTTTACTTACTTAAATAATGAAAAATCTAATAATTGATATTATTCTCGATATATTTCACATCAATTCTACATATACACAGCTTTCCTCAATATATTTAAATATTAAACTTAACAATGTTTAAAAACATTTGTGAATTAATAATCTAAAATCACATATATAATAACTAATAACTTCAAGTTATAGATAAGTACTGGGGCAATAAACATTCCAATAGCTACTAATATTACACAGAAGCTAAACTCTCCATACAGTAGTGCCACCAGTGCAATCCAGAGTAATCAATGGATGCAAGAAGGCTTGTGCATAAAATTCCTATCTAGTGTCTACTCAACCAATATTCCCAGACTAGTTTTCAAGTTGTGACTTTGATCAGTGAGGAGCCTTAAATCTGAGATCATTGCACCTAGATCTTAGGATCCATTGATTACTCTGACTTGCACTGATGATGCTATTGTATGAAGAGTTTTGCCTCTGTGTAAACAGTTTGTGTAAGCATAAGAAATGATGGAGATAAGTTGTTAATATTCATGATCAATCTCTTTATCAGATTGTTTAAAAATATAAAATAACTATATCTGCTTTTCTCTTATTAAGCTGTCAATATTGCCATCTCTATAAAAACGGATTAAATATATGGGTTTCTTTTAGTTTTCAGAGAAATCTAACAAAGAAGTTAGTGCATGGATATTAGCAACATATAAAAAATGTATTGTTTCAATATTTATACGTATTTTATGTTGGTTTTTTTTTTTTTATAAATCCATGCATATTTTACATGTTATATTAATTACCATTATTAGTATATGAACACTAATCCGTATTAAAGATATAACATTTTGTAAAATTTTATTTTAGAAACAGTTTCTTCATATTTGTCTTTATAACTTACCCGTTCATAATATGTAACCTAAAATATAATCATTATTATTCAAATCTCCATATTATGTTTCCTCACTCCCCCCTCATTTTCAATTAATAGCAAGATATTATAAAATAAGTATGTATTTTTTTTATTAATGGAATAAGTGTATTCACAAAACAATAATCAATGTTTCGGTTAAATATCTTTAAGGTGACTAATGGAATTTGACCGAAATATTAATTATTGGTTTGTTAATCAAGTTCGTTCATTATTGGGGAAAAAACGGATGGAATGATTTGTTTTTATAATAATTTATGACCTTCTATAATATAGTAGCATAATTACTAAAGCAGTTTTTATTTCCAACGTTTCTTTGTTATTGGAAACATGCTACTTTACATAAGTTACATTAACAGTAATTAAAAACATACTTCTTTAAAAACGTTAAAATTTATATAAGTAAAATAATTTGTAATATATATTATACCGATCCAAAAGAAAGTGAAGATCGAATTTTAGCATAATCTGCATTACAAGGGCGCCATCTAGGCATTTGAACCTAGAAAAATTTATAAAGTAGGCAGATACGTAAGTTAAGATCCCACTTTACTTTATATTTAGACTGTTAGCCCAATGTCACTAGCTCATGAAGATGCAGAGATAATAAATACCTTGATTAATTTGTATCTTAAATATAAAAAAATAAAAGCCACTGCCAGTAATTAACACACAAACATTTATTTACGCACATATAAATTTTGAATCATTTTAAATTTTGAGAAATAATATTTATTATTTTAGGTTTTAACATTCTTTTAATTTAACTTATTATTTTAAAATTTGAAATCATCTACTTAGATGAAATTTACATTTATTTTAAGATTGTCACATATAAATAAACTAAATAGATTTGCATTTGAAAAGAAAATATTCTATCCCTTCTTTAACCTTAGGCCAAAAGTTCACAGTCAAACCGGTGTCAATCCATCTGATACATTGATGTATTCAATGTAGCATGAAAATACAACAGCACAAATATACTATACTGTCAGGAATGTACATCTGAACAGTATAGTTAGAGAAGACATTGATTCTTGTCCAATACAAGAATGTTACGTCTGTATGGCAAGAAGAACAATAAAAAAACTCCATAGGAAGGGACCGCGGTCCTTTTTGATGACTTACAATCCCATCCATAGGCAAAGGGGTTGTGCGGCATATATATGCAATCCTGCCCATAGCGGATCTCATGCTACATTTACTAATTACACCAATATATTCAATCCATTGACCTAATTCAACTACGAAACGAATAACCTAAGATTACTCTCCCTTAATATAACTTTACAAATCTATATAGCCATTCACACCCAACTTAAATTTAACATTTAGACACATTCGCACAGATGAATTTTATAAAATTTGTTTTGTAATGTTGAGTATAGATTGGCTGCATAGATTCCACGGTCAAAGACATTTCAAAATAAACATAACCGATCAAAATACAAAGTCATTGATAACATCAATTGCAGAGGGAATACAAGAAACCCAATGGAATTCATCATAAGATGCCGCATTGATATCGATGACTTATATATTCTAATCGAATATGAAAACCACAACATAATTAACCGCTAACGAATCCATGCAACATCCATACCCAACTTAAATTTATGCATTTAAATAATTCAAACAATAAATATTAATACAAATAATAAAATGGAAATGATTTTTTCTTTTAGCAAGCAAATATGTAAAAATTAAACATTTATAATTAATTTGAAACATAAGTCAGATATATATAATTTGAATATTAATTGTCAATTTGAAAATCAAATAAGAGTTCATTTTTTAAATTTAGGTTAGCTGAATCTTAAAAGTTTGAACGAAAGTTCTTAATTATTTTTAAATTGTAAAGTTCATAGCTCATGGTAGAAGAGTTCAGGTTCCTGCTTTTAATTCCCATGATGTCTCCATTGGAAGACCGGTCTGATATTCTGGAGGTAGCTTTAGCTGGTTCCATTCTGGTATCACAGTAATTTCATTTTTAAAATAAGTGAGAGAGAATGACAAGTGTGTCTTATCGTTCTCACAAAATCAAGTTGGAACTATCAGAAAACTGTCTTAATTTGAATCGTTTTCCTTTTATAATCCTCCTATGGATTCCACGAACAAAAACGTCACCGTTCCATATTTTCGTTATGGTCCAGGCCTTTATTTGCTGCTTCTATATTGGACAAGCTAATTCTTTTTATTCTCTTATTTATATTTCATTTATTTTAAGTGTCCCAAGGGTTAGTTTGCTTTTCAATTAATTTATAAAACAATCATTTTCATTTACAAAAATATATAAATCTTTTTTACAAAAATATACGTTCAAACACTTTTTTCATTTATTAAAAAAAAATTTTTTTTTTAAAGTTTTGCATCTGTGCGAATATATATACGTTTCTCTTTAATTTTTTTTTAGCTGTTAGGTTTTTAATAAATGTATTTTTATTTGCGAACTTAGTTTTTATTTTAAATTAATGTAACGGCATATTTATATATCATTACAATATATATAATTATTTCAACAATGATTCATTAAAAGGAGGAAACAATGTTTTGTATGTATACTTATATACAGAAATGCTATATTTGTAATATATGTATATTTTGTTATCTTTGTAATGATATTTTATAAGATTTATTCCTATAAAAATTGTTATTAAACAAGGCAAAACTCTCTCCATACAGTAGTAAGAGATAGTGATCATGTGATGTTTAGTGGTTATAAAAATTGTTCCTAAAGTCTTTTACTTGTTCAGTTGGTTTGTTGTATTGGTTGCTTTATTTTCCTGTATCTAAAATTGGATTGTTTTTATAAAAATTTGTTTTTTTTTTCAATTACTTCTACCAGAATGTGAAGTTAGCTGGAGTCACTTGTTGTTCTCAGTACTGCGCTTTCTCCATTTTAGAAGATCTATGTAATTGTGATGCAGTCTTCAATATCATCTTTGCTATCCGTATTATGATTAGTCTATCTGATAGTATTTGCATAGATGCTTTGTAAACCAGATTCCCTTCAGGTATGGTTAGTGATCTTCAAATTTTTAATGAAACATTAAAACAATTTGTTGAATATGACTGTATGAGTCTATGAAAACCAATGGAGCTTAATATTAAAAGAAATATTCTAATTAGTAATTCAGGAAAAGTCAATATTTACAATTATTATAAGACTGGGATAAACAAAGACATATTAACTATCAATAGCAAAATGTGCATTCTATGGTTGGTTGTGAAAGAAAAGGATGAACAAATGTGTGAACTTGGAAAACAAACACAATGATGATATGTTGATGACTGAAATGGGTGATGTTAATGAGTGTGTAGAAAAAAATAAAAAAGCAAATTTAATAGAAGCACATAATTGTCATGTTAGGTTAAATTCATCAAAATTCATTAATAAAAAGTTTTTAGAAGATAAATAGAATTAAACCCAAGCTGTTTGCATTAAGTTTTCTGAATGAGGTTGAAAAATTAGCCAAATCCAGTAACAACCTTTATTCATCTGCCAAAGATTGGATATGATCCTTATTGGAGAAGCCTAAAAATAATGGTGATTTTAGGTATGACCCCATAAGCAGTTTCTGGGATGGGAATAAGCAAGATAGTATACACTACTAAATATATCAAAAAAAATATAATGCTGGTAAGAGAAGTGTTACACAAGTTTTTAGGCAGCAAGTAAACAAATTTAAATCATTAACCACCTTTTTTTTTAGCAGAGACACTGTTCATGCATATATTATGAAGGAATTTACCTGATAATACCAAGCATGTGCTTGTTGCTGCAGATAAACATATAGAAGAGGAACTAGAAAATACTCTGGCAACTTTGGAAATGACTGACAATACATATGAATGGAAGCAAAGATCCAAGATGGAAGATTTAGATTATACCATAGCAAATGTTAATTATAACCCTTATGAATATGGGCCTGAAAATCACATCAAGAGGTGTCAGAGTTGATTGACAAATAAGAAGATGAATTCCATATGTTAACTGTAATAGCAATCATGATAATAGTCACAAGGTGAATTGTAGCTCTGTAATTTATTACCATCATTTCTACAAAAATTTTACTTATGATACAATTCATCTATTTTGTTTATTAGAAAGAACAGAAGCAGAAGTGGCTGCTAACCATACTGAGGAGATGAATCACATTAAAGACAAATTCTTAGAGAAATTATTATTAAACTATCTAAATTTTGATGAATGCTTTCATGAGCAAATGGATAGCAGTGGCTTTGGATTGAGGATTGTGTTATTCCAACTAGACAAAGGGCAAAAGTTTCATATTTTACAATTTTAAGCAAGCAATTGAAATAGGAAAAGCTACATTACTCAACTAATAAGAAGGAAGCTCTGGAAGTTATATGGGCTTTTATAAAACAAAAAAGTTTCTGTTAGGATCCCTAGTCATTTTAATTAGAGATCGTAAAAGCTTAGAGTTCTTAAATCACAGAAACTTGAACAATAAAAGGTTAGTGTGATGGAGCCTATTTCTGCAACAGTTCAGTTATTCTGCACAGTAATGTCAAGATAATAATAATATAGTCCCTGACATACTTAGTAGGAATCCTGTTATGGTGGAGAATCCCCATTTGAACCTAGAAAATTTATATGTTATGGCAATGACCTTAGTTATTGATGATTTCATTGAAAATGATTTAAGAAATCTAAATGAATATCAATTACAAGGTCCAAAATTGAATATAATAATTGCACAATTGCTAAAACATTCTACATCTTTTGTGGATAATAATCTAATGGGTTGAAAAAAATTAGTTCATTTCAAATTATCAAATGAATTGTTGATGTATCAAGTGAGTGAGAATAATAATAACTCATGGAGAGTTATTATTCGTACTTGTTTAAACAATATAATAATTTTTATGTGCACTGTTTTTATGGACACTATGGCTCCAGGAAATTAGAACATGTAGTGCACAGGCTATTCTCCTTACCAAAGATTTATGTTTTTATATTAAATAGGTTCAGATCATGTGAAGTTTGTTTGAAGACCAAATTTACAAATCAGTCCCATGTCATTAAATTTCAACATATTCTACCAGACAAACCAAATGAAGTTTTGGCTATTTCTATGGCCCATTATCATCTTATCAGCATTTCATATTTATCCTGGTAATGTATGATATTTTCTCAAAAAATGTCACTGCTTACCCTGTACAAAAGGCAGATGCTCAAAGTGTTATCAAGAATTTAATCATTTTCCAATTCCCATTAATTGGTAAAGATAAGGTTATTACTACTGATCATGTTACTTCATTTTTGTCATTGGATGAATTGTATAAATGCTCAAAATATTAAACACATAGTAATTTCTATCCCCAATCTTCAATCCAACCCATGTGAAAGAATTATTAGGGAATTAGAAAGATTGTTTGGGGTTTCTTTGCCAGGAAATTGTACAAGATGAATGAGCAAATTGACATAAGTTGTCAGTTGTATTAACTCTACACAAAATGAGTCTACCAGTTTTAGTATTCCTACACATCAACATTTCAGCCATGAAGATACAATTTTAATTAATACCCCCATTCCTGTAATTGTAGAGAAAATATATCAAGAATCTGATAACCAAAAAGAAAACAACATTATGGTGGAAATGGGCAATAAAAGATGTTCATATGAATCTCAATGACCAAAGTCTTTCCATGTGGGTTATTAGGTACTAGTTAGGACTCCCCAATGTTAGCAACTCACAGGAATATAAACACAAGCAGTTTTACAATCTTTATTAGGTCCCTTTCAAATATGTTTCAAAGTGGAGACAATGCTTTTATGATAAATGCTCCTGATGAGCCAGAAGGAACATACAATGCTTACAGTTTAAACCTGATGCATCTGAAAGATTAACTACATTAGCATGAGTCATTCTTCTATTAAAAAATAATTAATTAATTGAAGTTATATGATGTAAATTGTTGTGTTAAATTATCTTTAGTATTTAAATGGAATTATCATTGAATTTATTTAAAGCTTACTTATGGATTAAAGATAAATTATATAGTTAGTTTATCAATTGTTATTATATAAGTGGGAGAGAATATGATAGTAATCATTCATTATACTATTTAAGGTACACAAAAATATATTGAGTTTGGTTATTGAATCTGAAGTCACTTTTTTTTAAGAGTATCCCAATGCTTTATCAAAATAATGTCAATTAGAACAGTGTTATTATACTTTACATTATTTCAACAGCAAGTTTAATTATAATTTAGCTTATTGTTATTGTTATTAATATTTCAAAATGATAAATTGTCTAGTTAAGCAAATTATAGATTTGATAACTCTTAATAAATACCAGTTATTAAAAATTAATACCCACGTAAAAATTAACATTTAGTATTTCTTGCCATTCTTTTATGAAAAGTATTTAAAGAATGTATTGCATTAAATTCAATTTAATAAAAAAATAATATACAGTAATATTTATTTTAAATTATTCTTGTTATTATTGTTTTAAAAAATTGTAATAAATAAAACATTATTTAGTGTTTAAGACTTAGAATGCATGGACTTCCAACCCAAATCAATATATTTCTATGTTATATGCTGTCAGAACTGTTGTTATCAGATTCAGTTGATTTGCTCTGATAGCAACCAGAAGAGTCCAGTCATTCTTCTGCTTTCCCTACATCGAAAAGAACAAAATTTATTTAAGTTGTTGTTAAATAGAAAATGAGAGGCTAGATAGAAGAAGGATAACTTGGTTGCCAATTAGTAATTGATGGTTTTCTAGTAACCGTAAATGATTTTTGGTGTTGTTTTCATGCATGTAATCTCTCATTATATATATATATATTCTATTATATGCATTGCTTTTTACAGTTGATCACTTTAAAAAATTATTTTCAATAATTTTAAAATGTAAAGTTTTAAGTTTTGTGTCAGTATTAAAATTGATGGCAAGAATCTGGACTTAGAGATACTAAAAGTAATAGGAAAGAGAAGTCTAGTAACACATATGCTAAAAATTAAGTAAGAAATATTGTGATAATTATGAAAACAGAATTGATTGTTTACTGGTAGAAAGGGAACAAAAAATTATATAATTTGTGGAGATATAGAATATTGAATAGAAAAAATGAAATAAGTTGATTGATATACTTAAGAAATTAAATATCTGTACATATCTGAATAGTAAAGCAGAAGATAAAAGCCTAGAAAAGTTGATCTGATTTCTGATAAATTGTTAGTCTTTTAGGATAATTAAAAGTGACAATTTTTGTTCAAAAATATTAATTATTAATGATGATACAAAATTTCTATAATCTTTTAAACCAAATAAAAACTTACAAATAATGATAGTAATTAACAATAGTAAGCACAACAATAATAGTATAATATAAAATTTAATTTGTGAATAAACATTTAAATAAACAAGTTTGTTAAATTAATTATGTTCTGCTTTACAATGTTTTATTATATATTGAATGAAATACATTATCCACTTCAAAGGCAATCACTGGGAAATTAAAACTAAAATGTATAGTTGTAACGATTTTAAAAGAAAATTGTATTTAAAAATTTTGTATTTTATTTTTTTATATTTTATTAAGAGTATGTGCATACTCAATCATATTTTTCAAATTATATAATTTTAAATGAAAAAGTGTTTTAATTAAGATAATTATTTTTGTGTGTGTTTTGGTTTTAATATATTTTAAAACCTGAGACTTATCTTCTCATTTATTTGGAAGTAATTAATGTTTGAAAAAACATAAGATCCCTGGTTAGATTATGTTTTAATTATGATTATGTGAGGGATAAAAATAACCCTGGTCAAATTTGTAATCAAGATTAGGCAGAAGATACAAATAGCATATAAATGCTCTATTTGTTAGGATTGGACTATAACTTTTCTATTCATTAATGGCAGACTGTGGATGTGATAATATAACTTTTATACTTGTAAAGTGCAAACTGCTGATATAGATTTTTATATTTGCTGCTTGTCAGCTACTAAAGAAAATCATTCATTCATAATGCAGAAACTACCTATCATGAAGAATTAGATTAGAAATATGTCATGCTAAACCAATTCTGAAATGACTCCTGAAGCTTGAAATTGTGCATCATGAACATGTCATAAACACCTAATCCAGAACTGATTCTAAATATTGTCTTCATACTTCTAAGCAGATTAATAAAAATCAAAACCATCATAATATATTCTCAAGAGAAGAAAAACTTTTGCATACTACTGCTTTCAATTGAATAATAAAACTGAACATTCAAAGGTAACTGAACATTTTCTATTTTAACGACTGTCAAAACTAACTTTTATGAACCTATTATAGGCATATTTGTAATAATTTTGATATTATTAATATTTCTTTTGTTATATGTATTTTGTAAAATCTATAAATTGTAGGTAATTAAATTAATATTCTCTTTTCTCAATTTGTCAGAGAGTGTATTGTGAGTTAATATTTTATAATCATTGTTTTTCTTTATTAATAATAGTAACTATTATTAAAGCTTTGGCAGATAATAGTAGTTTTCCATTTAGATTGCCTACTCCCTTTTATTTGAGAGTAAATTAGTTCAATAGGGTTTTACATTTCCCGCAGACCCTAAATCTTTTGGCTAGCAATTTATCAATTAAGTAGTTATGTTTTTCTTATATGTTGTATAAAATAAGAGATTTTATTTTTTTATATTTCACATTGCATAAATTCATAATCTTTTCTCTTTACTTATACAGGGGGTAACCTTAAGTGTCATAAATTGACTTCTTATGAGTGTTTGCAGGCATATGACTTCTTTATTATGTCCCGATGTTTTACCAGGTTTTAGGGAAAGATCACTTTATGCTGTTTGTTACTTCCATCCAAGTTCGTATTTATTAAAATCTCTAATTAGGGAAGAATAAAAATCAAAGAGTAGATAAATCACTGGCAGAAAGAAATTATAATCCCTTATAAGTCTGGTGAGAAAATAAAATTATCTGTTGATGTATTTGATGCTATAATACTCACTTGCACTCTCTGGTAAACAAGCTGGAGGAATTTTAGTTAACTTTTATATTTCTTTTGACTAATATTTTTAAATGTAATAAATTTTATAATTATTAAAAATTATATTTGTTTTTGGAATGTTTGTTTCTGTGTCCTGTCCCTCAATTGTCTGAACAATGTTTAAGATCTCTTTCTCTCTTTGGTGCTAGCTGGCAGCATTTATCATCATAAACTTATTGAATCACCATAAATCAAATTTATTATATTTAATAATAATACAATAATATAATTATAAATTTTATTAAACGCCCATTATTATATTAAGTAATAATTTACTAAGGCTGTAACCTTAGAATACGAAGGTAGGGACCTCTATAGAACTATAGAGGTCCCTACCTTCGTATTTTTCAGACGCTTATTTCTAAGGTTACAGCCTTAGTAAATTATTACTTAATAATATAATGTAATAATGATAATAATAAATTTTACATATACTATTACAAATGCAGAAATACTTACAGTTATTTTCATAATAATCTTCATCTGAAAATCTTTTAAATTTGGCACCAAATTTAAAAAATTCCCAGTTGATAATGATTGTGAAAATATTCTATATTTTTAATAGCCATTTGTAAAATTCATTATTACTATTAATACTATCACAATTAATCTAAAATGGACATTTACTTGATTTATATATAAATTTTAAGCAAATAAATTCAAACATAAAAATCAAATGATTAATAACAAATACTAGATTAGCAATATTAATACAGTGATCCAGGTGCTTAATCCTTCTAGCTCACCAGATAAGCAAAATTTGTTCATGTATTAATCATATAGTAAAAAAATTTGGTACAGAATTTTTACACTAATGAAAAATTACAATATAATAAAATGTGAGAGTATGTATTGCTAACAAACAAAATGTACTTAGGTAAAACATAATTCGTGTCTCAAACTCAGTAAATTATCATATAAACATTTGATCTTGAAAATAATCTTTGTAATACAGGTCAAATATAATAGAAAAACCTTCAGTAAATAATATTACTTCCTGAAGAATATATTATAATTTATGATAATATTCTTAAGAAATTACACCTTCCACAAATAATGTATTTATTTCCTCTGAATCTTCTGTTGGATATTTTTTTAAAATTACTTCAAAAACATTTCTTGTACATTTTTTTTTGCTTTATATTTATTTTTTTAATTATAAAAAAAATACTTTTGTCATGTAAGGCTCTTTATTTTGTATATACCTGGGTCTCGTTTTATGCGGTAGATAGGTTCCACAGAAAACTCGCATTAAAAAAATCTCACAAAAATAGATTTACCTTGAAAAATGGGGGATAGGTTCTGTAATTTTCAGAATTTGCATAAAAGCAAAGCAACAAGAAAAAATTACTTTAAAATTCACATTAAAAAAATAAGCAAATAAAGTATGACTAATAAAAAATTTCAAATATTTGAAAAAAAATTAATATAAGACAAACTTTTTTTTACTTTTTTTATTAACTATAGTATTTAATTTTATATTTTTTATACATATTTTAATCATTGCCACTAGCATTCATTTGTAAACTGGTAAGAAATCAGATTCAATGTGATGTGATGTATTGCGGCTTCTCTTTAAATGAAGTCAAGAATGTATCAGCAATTATGCCCAGAAAAACCTGTTAGCCACTTTATTTTTATCCATGATGTGATGTACAACTAGCGACGCTTTCAGTCTTATGCTGTGTTAATGGTTTTCTGTTTCTATATTAAAAAAATGAGATCGCAATCAAAACAAAAAGATTATACATTATCATTAGAAAGATTATTTTCAGTTTATAAAATGTTTATTTTTTATTTTAAAAATCTAAAAGATTATTTATTTCTGTTATTTATAACAAAATATGTTTTAAAAGTTTAATTTTTTGAATATTTATTGTGATATTTTTATACGTAAGTATAAATCTATTATTATTATTTACTCATTAGTATAAATAAATTATTTACATAGAAGCTAAGATTCTAAATACAGCTTCAGGCCATATTCACATTAGCTGCTAATATAACATTATATTTTTGAAAAAAAAAGTATTTCAAGTCAGAATAAGTTATTAATAATTTAAATTTCTTGATATCTAATAAATATAGTGAAATATGAAAGATATTAAGAAGAAACATGAATCACATAACTTCAAAATTGCATTAAAATATTTCACGTAAAACAAGACCCAGGTGTATTTTATTTTCAAATTCATTGGGGGGGGGGGACATTATTAGAAGCTTCATTTTAAATGTTATTTGAAACTATGCACTGATGTCACTATGTTAATATTTAATGTTTCACCCTTTCTACAGTCAACTGGTAGATTACAATTTATACAACAATGTGCAAAATTAGATTAAAATTGGGCCTTGTTTAGTATCTATACAAAAGAGAATGTTCTTTGCAAGTTGGTTAAAATTACTTTAGCTAATCTGACTTGCAAATTATTAATATATCTGCATTTAGAGTTTACTTCTCCATAAATAGCAGTATATATTTTCAATGCCATAATTTTAATTAATATTTATTATTGCATTTTTAAAACTATTAAATAAATGTAAATAAATCAAATATGCTAATGCTATCTTGGTAACTATAAAAATTACATACGACTTACATCTGAAGTAAACAGCCAGTAAATTTGCAATGCTATCTACAATTGCAGTTTTCTATATACAAATGAGGAAAAGTAATTTAATTATATGTTTGTCTTTCATGTTTTAAATAACCTATAGATTAAATAATGATAACTATAGGAATGAAATTTGAATAAACGTTCTTTTACAGAATCTTCCATTATTTAAATTTGTAAGTTAGATTGATTTCTAATTATTTTAATAACATTGCAAACATACTATTATACCTAGATTATATAAAAATGTATTAATGCTAATCTAACAATTATATAAAAAAGTGGAGAACAAAATATGCTTAAAATATTCAGTATATAAATTTGCAAAGCCATCTTGTATTATCATCTACTAGATACAAATAAAAAATAAATATATTTCTCATTTTATAAGTTCTTATATAAAACCTAGATCAAATGATAATAAATCTAAGGAAAAAATCAAAAAAACTCAGTTGTTCTTATAGTTCTTTTTGAATCAAATTATATTTAAATTTAGATGAGTGATTTCATTCCTTAACAATTTTATAATCTTGCAAATGAACCGTGTATAATACTTTTATATAAAACCAAATGTTCTAATGATAAACTGGCAATTATATAAACAAACTACTTAACAAGCATATTTAAATTACCCATTAGAATAAATCCCAATTCCATCTAGTAATTAACTCAATCTAAAAAATGACTATTCTTATCATTTTCTATCTAAGATTACTCAGCGATTTCTATAATGAAAATTTTTCAATAAACCAAGATATACATGCAGCTCAACATATTGATCTAATTGTATTTTACTCTTATAATATGTTTAATCTAGTGTTTTTATAAGAAACTTAGCAATGAAAGGCAGATTAATCAGAATATGGATATTGGAAACCAATCAAAATCAATAAAATGCTAAACGATAATAACAATCAAATATATACTTAGACAAATCTGAACTATAAGTTTACTCTCTGAAGTAATGTGTGAGTTATATATATATATATATATATATATATATATATATATATATATATATAATCACTCTTGTTTACTAGTTTTACATTTGAAAAAAAAAATACTTTAGTAAATAAATATATAGAGATATCTTTTTTTAACTATACTTTTAGGCTGCATATTTGTATTAAAATATTAATTAATTAATTTGTTTTATAATAATAAAGTCATGAAATATAATAAAATATCAATTATAATAATTAACTGAAATTAAAATCAATATGTATAAAATAGTTCTATAAGAGGGGTAATTTTTATTCATTGGAATTAAGAAAGAGAAAAAGAAAAAAACCAGTTTTATCCACTCTGCATTATTTTATTCGTCTAAGGGGATTTTTAGGCATAATAATATAAATAAAATTTCAACTACAATATAACCAATCAATCATGACCAATTAAAGTTGACAATGAAAGTTAAAATCATGTTACACTGTCAAAATTTTGTCTAGATTATTACATAAAAAATTGCATTATTTTTTTAGTGTTTACATATGTATAAATTATACAATAACTTATGTTTCAATTTTCAATCAATAAATTCATAATTCCATCTAATATTAATAATAATCATTCAAAAGATAATTTTTGGAAAACAGTAATACAGGAATGAATACAGAATGTAAGTTCATTTATTTTCATTTTAATATATATAGTAATAATTAGGGATTACTCCACTACACTGGCGCTGGATAAATTTAAGCATTTAATAAATGCTTTTTTTTTTTCAAACACAAGATAAAGACTTTTGAAAAGATAAAATGAATCAATCTATCTTTTTAACCTAAACTTATATGTATATTGTAAAAATTTCGCAAGCGTCATTCATTACAACCTAGTAAAAGGAATTTAAAGTGATTATTTAATATCTTCACGCTCCCATTTTCAAATTCTTAAGATTTGCATATACATATACATTTAGGTTAAAATGATACAGTGAATCATTCTGTCTTTTCAAAATATTTTATCTTCTGTTTGGAAATGAGAGTATTCATTAAATGTTTAAATTTATCTAGCGCATGTGTAGTGGAGTGATCCCTAATTATTATTATAGATTAAAAACATAGCGCTATATTAATAAATAACTCATTATTTATATATATTATTTAAATATAAGCATATTGTCTATACTAAATTTAATGTAATTATAAAAGACTTGAACTCAGAATTTCAAGCTCTAGAGATAAGAAAAAAGAATGAGAAAAAGAAAGATAGAGAATGGGTGGTCAGAAAAAATATAAATATATATTTTGCATTTATAATCCTGTAGAGTTCCAATCTGGAGAATCAAAGTTTACTTAAAAGTCATAAAAGACTGGAAGAAGAATTAAGAAAAGAAAAATTTGATAAGGAAGTTGTGGGCAGTGGCATCAGAAGTGAATTAGAAAAAACAATTTCCCAGTATAAAAGTCAGAACCAGATATATGAAGATAAACTGAGAGTGAGTATTTTTACTAAATTTGTATCTATTTATCATATTATATTTTATAATAAACCCTTAGGCTTCATACTTATTCTCCCTATCAGTTTTAGTCCTAATAGATATTGTTAAACAGTGTTACTGTAAATGTTTTAAATTATTTTGTACTTTTTTTGTATAGAATGCATAACATCTACACTGTAAATGATGTTAGTATTAAGTAGATTTTGACATAGTAAACACTAAATTTTCATAACTTCATGAAAATATTACAAATGATTATTTTTATGATATCACCTGATTTATTATATCAATCAGTTAGTGATTTCTAATTACAGGATTACTTTTCTATATATATTGTTACGGCTCAAAAAACACCTCTTGTACTGTCAGCTATAAGTTAAGGCCACTAAAATGGTATATTGGTGTGCATATTGTAAAAAACAGTGCCATCAGATGGTACGGTTCAGTAGTAGTATTCATACTATTACCATATATATATATATATTGTAACGTTTTTCGTTTTGCTAAGCCTCTTACACGCTAATATAAACTGCGCGTGAGTTGATCAAGCTATGTCAAAAAAGAAGAAAGTTATATTTCTATTCTAAAAACATAGCTATATTTCCTGATCAACTCGGCCTAGAATTATTGCTAAGTACAATCATGAGCTGACTCAGTTTTTAATTTCTACATGAGGGTGCCAGAGTCATTAGACCCACTGAGTCGGCGTCAAACATATTGTAACTCGTAAACTAAACAGAAAAAAAAGTGCTTTTAAACTAATCGGTATTGCATCTTACCATAACGAGAATTAATTTTTTTAAGATTATTATTCCTGGGCTTATTCAAACATATTGGCAAAGGTAAATTACATTTTTAAATCTTATTAAACTACTAATAGATTTAATAATAAAAAATAATAACTATTATTAATAACGCACAAATGAAAATTGGTATTGGAAATAATTTTATTCTAATAGACTAAAAAAATATTTGAAATAAATTACTTAGAGAGAACACAACTCAGACATGAATCAATTAATAAAAAAAACAATTTTACAATTACTGTTCATATCTAAATTTCTTCTAGAAATTTCCTTAAAAAAATTGAATGTCTCTTGTACAAGAAAATTAATGTCTCTATCGGGATTGTTTAAACATACTTTTAAATAATTGTTTGAAAACATTTAATTTGGTCACAATCAGGAGTAATGAAGTATAACTTACCGGTAAGTTTTGGGGATTCAGTAGTAGATAACTATGCATAGTTTTTTGGGTAGAATGAGCTCGGCCTTTTGGTTATTATTTGATCCTGTGGTCCATTCTCCTAGTCAGTCACGAAAGCTTTTCTGGTATTCATCTTCAGGCACGATGTCTTCAGAGGCTCCGGTTCACTCCGACATGCCGAATTACTTCAGCATAGAGTGATCTTGGATATATTATTGCTATCCAAGACCAACTAGAGAAACCAACGAACAAGATGTCCTTCAAACTGATCTCTGCCTTTTATACTCTCTCAGAGGCCCAGTTTTCCGACTTCTGCGCATATCTTTTTTTTGTCAAAATATCCATTTATAATCTTATATATTCTTTATAAAATTTATGTTACAAAGTCTCTATTTTTTTCAGCATAATTCTGCCATCTTTAATTAGTTGAAATATTTTTACTTTCTCTTATCTAGATTGGTAATTTGTGTCTTTTGTTCTCTTCAATTCTAACTTTTAATTCTAATTACGTAAAAAAAAACGAAAGAATAATTTAACTTTCATTGTACGTTATTTTTTTTAAAAAAAAATTTGTCAAAAACAAATATAAATTTACTTTTATTTTTTAGCTTCTACCAAATGCCAATATATTTGTAACGTATATAAATAAACGTTACAATATATATATATATATATATATATATTGTAGCCTTTGGGTTTTCCCAAAGCTCCATTAAATTTTAGACTTAGTTATGTATGACAGTGTTTGATAAAATTTTCCTCATGAGCTATATATTTTCTTTTAACAGACAAGCTTTTTAGCCAATGCTAAGTTTGAATCAATGTCATATTCTTATGGACTGTGTAATTTTACTTAGTATGCAAACAAAACATTTAATCATAAAAGTTTGTAAGCAAAAATTATTTTATTTAATATTTTATTTAGTATCAATTCATAAGGTAATTTAAAAGACAAAGATATAATTGAAAAGTTTATGAGTTGGCAATGTTTATAAATTATTTTAATAGTTTGGAAATTGGAAAGTAAAGAAGGGGGATATAAAATTGCAAAACTACTTTGGGGAAATGAAAATAGACAATCGTAATTTTGCAATAATAAGTTAAATACAATAATTAATAAAATCAAATCGTCATAGAAAAAAATCAAGAATTAATCAAAGTATTGAGCAATCGATTTAACTAGAGTTGTATGTGTGTGCCAGTGCGTGTATGTATAGATTTAATTATGAGTTTTAAGTATAGAGTTAATTATTGACTAGTAATTATCCTGTGTTATCTCCTTGGAAAGCTACTTTAAAGAAGAATTAATTCGTTTTGATAATTCATTCCTAGCAGTCAATTTCCAGTCAAGATTCTGGGTTTGAAGTTGGGTTGCTATGCTTTCTTTTTATTATTATTAAAAAAAGTTTTTCTTTCATTTTATTCTTTCAGGATAATTACCATGAGTGGAAAAATACTAAAGAAAACCATGTGCTTTTGTGAAGTGGGAATGTATATTTTTTGGAAAAAAAACATTAGGTAATCAACCAATTAAAATATAGATATAAATGGTTTGGCAGGTCCATCATTCAGAAAGGGATCTAGAGTATAAAAGGTTAATCCATCCTTTAAGAATTAGTCATTTGTCATCAGTTATTTATAGAAACCTCGTCAGGTTCAATAGGCAATTTTTCAATACAAAAAATTGTAAGTTTGATATTAATTTTTCCGTTCTGCTTCCTGAATGAGAAACTTTGTCAAATTGTATAATATTGTTACAAAATGAGTTGAGAGTAACTTTCTATATTAGGCACCTCCTTTCTTCTCCAAAAGTTGACCAACTGCATGATTTTTCTTTCATCCAAATGTACCCAATTAATCAATGATCGGCAAGTAATGAAGCTTGATTGCAAATTTAATTTTATTAAATTTAAAAGAGTTAACTATATATATTATCCAAAATTTCAAGAGAAAATAATTCTGATTTCTTAAAATAAGATGGAACTAAATGTTAAAATCCCATACGAAGTATAATCGAAGTATAATCATTGTAAATGGAATGAGAACAGAGAAGCTAAATTGATTCATTATACATGTCAAAACTTAAAAGCTGGTTATCTTCAATTATGAAAATGCAATTAATGTCAAGAACCCAAAATGGATTGAGGATTATAACCAAAAATGAAAATTTATTACATTCCATTGTAAGTATTGATCATATATAAAAGTGACTCCTTCAATAAAGACCTTGGAAGAATAATTAGCAACTAAAAGGGACTTGGATTTTATCCTAAAAAAGAGTGCTTCGATGAAATAGACCAGAATTTCTCAAGGAATTATCTAATGCGATATGTGTGCACATGGAACAAAATCAAATAAGATAATACAAAACAAAAATTTAAAGTAAGAATCTGCAGTAAAATGGGGAGATGGAAATGACGATTTGGAAAGACTGTATAAGTATAATTTTATTATTTGTTATTAGTTTCTAATATTTAATCTAAAAAAAGGGATTTTAATCATATATATATATCAGTTTAAAATTAATCTATGTTATACTTTTTTTTTTGAGTAGATAAGATAATCTCAAATAATTTTGTATGTGCCTTATTCCCAATATTAATTTGTTGCTTTACATTTTTTTTATGAAGGGAGTGAGAGATATTGTTAAATGAAATGTTTTGAATTGGATCAGGTATTATTATCAAATACATAGGCTTATTGATATGTTTTATAAAGGTTGGGTGAATGTTGTGATAAAATATCATCATGTGATAAAAGTACAGAAAGATGGTTGTAAAAGTTAATATGCATATATTATTATTATTATTATTATTATTATTATTATTATTATTATTATTATTATTATTATTATTATTATTATTATTATTATTATTATTATTATTATTATTATTATTATTATTATTATTATTATTATTATTATTATTATTATTATTATTATTATTATTATTATTGTTGTTGTTGTTGTTGTTGTTGTTGTTATTATTATTATTATTATTATTATCTTAATTGTTCCATTAAAAATTGTATTTTTCCTAACTCTCTAAAACTTGACAAAGTTATACCTATTTTTAAAAATGGTTCAAAAGATAATGTTAATAATTATAGACTAATTTCTGTGCTGCATACAGTTGCACGCATATTTGAAAGATGTGTTTATAAAAAAATTATTAATGACATAAATAAGATTTTGGTTCCTGTGCAACATGGTTTTTTACCTGGAAGATCAACTGAAACTAATCTTTTAACAATAACTGATCACATTGCTAATGCCTTTGAGAATCAATATCGTTTAGATATTGTTTATTTTCATTTATCCAAGGCATTTGATAAAGTGGATCATTCCAGGTTGCTTTTCAAAATGTATAAATTAGGTTTTTCCTATAATTTGGTTGCATGGTTTGAATATTTTATTAAGAAGAGAACAGCTTATGTAAAGTTTAAGAATAATTCTTCTAATCCATATTATTGTAATATAAAAGTACCTCAGGGCAGTATCCTTGCACCATTATTGTTTAACGTTTATATTGATGATTTGGGAGAGAGTTTAGAATTTTCACATATTTTATGTTATGCAGATGATTGTAAAATTTTTAGGAATATAAACTCAATTAATGATTGCATATTATTACAAAAAGATATCAATAATTTTGTGAAATGGTGTAGAGATAATAAAATGGATATTAATATGGATAAGTGCTCAACAGTTTCTTATTCCAAAAAATCTGAAATGATAATTTGTCCTTATTATATTGAAGATCATAATATAAAATTTGTTGATATTCAGAAAGGCCTTGGAATTATTTTTGCAAGCAATGGATCATTTCATCATCATATTGAAAATGTAGTAAATAAGGCTTTTAAAATTATGGGTGCAATTTTAAGGCATGGTAGACAATTTAGTAGTTTTACAAAATATAAATTATTTCTCTCTTTGGTTTTGCCAATTTTAGAATATGGATCTGTTGTTTGGAATTCCAGTTCCAAACGAGATATTATTAAAATTCAGTTGGTTTATGACAAATTTTCTAAGTACATTAAATTAAAAGACCATATCTATCCCTATCCATTAGAAGAAAAATGAGAGATCTTAAAATTTTATATAACCTTGTGAATCAAAAAATTATATTAACTAACAAAATTTCAAATATTGCTTTTAATAATTGTTTACATAAAACACGTACATTTACCTTATTTTATATTAAAGTTTGTCACTCTAACATATTAAAATTTTTACCTTTGTTTCGTTTGCCTAATACCTATAATCATGATTTTATTAATAAAAATATTTTTTCTTTAGACTTTAAAAAATTTGTTACTTATCTTATAAAAAAGTATGGCATATAATTATATTATTTTCATCATTTTTACTCATTTATGTATATTATTTATGTATATTATTGTATAGTTATTATAGTGCAATTCTGTAATTGCCTTAATGCTGTACTTTTGTACGGTAAATAAATTGAATTGAATTGAATTATTATTATTATTATTATTATTATTATTATTATTATTATTATTATTATTATTATTATTATTATTATTATTATTATTATTATTATTATTATTATTATTATTATTATTATTATTATTATTATTATTATTATTATTATTATTATTATTATTATTATTATTATTATTATTATTATGATGATGATGATGATGATGATGATGATGATGATGATGATGTTTCAAAGCAAAACTTTATTGAGTCTAAAAAGTTACAGAATCACATCTAGTAATATATTGATTTGTTACAAATGCAAAACAAATTACAACTTTCAGTATATAAGTCTTTATCATTTCTGCATACTTTTTTGATTGTTTTTAAATTTGGTCTTCTACATAGTTCAGTTTATGCTTGCGTCTCTTTGAAGTTGGAAAATATGCTGATGTTGAAAATGTCATCATCTATCATATTGGACTTATATTTCATAGACTGAATCTTGTTTCAAGTGTGACCATGTGGCTGCAAACACATCTGGTTGAGCTAGAATGCTGTCTTTTTTTCTGAACAGTTCTAGTTTTATTGAATATGTTGTTGGGTGGCGTCGAGGGTTATTAGCAAGTGCAAAAGTGCATCTGGTACACCAGTAGACATAAAGGTTGTATGTTGTTGCATGAATAGCAAGGATGTTGCCTTTTTTAAATGTATTTAATATTTCATCAATTGAAATAATAGTCTTTCTGTATGTGGTAAACATTGTGTGATATATTGCTTCTAGGGCACTGCAGGAGTGAAGAAAATGATCTTGTGTCTCTTCTTCTCTATGACATAGTGCACACATGGGGTCTATATTTGTATAGAATCTACGAAATCTAAGGAAATGTGTTGTAGGTAGAGTATTAAGATTAAGCTTAAGTAGAAAATCAAATAATTTTGGTTCTAGTGACCATTTTCTGAATTGTTGCAGTAGTTGCCTGTTGTCTATTCCAAGAACTGATGGATATAGATTAGGTGTCTGGTTTGGGTATAGTATTTTATAAATGTTCCAGTATGTATACTTGTTGTCATTATTGAGTGATATTTTGTTGTATATTGGCTTGAGTTCTACAATCAGTATGGATAGATATCCATATGAAGGGAGTGGTCTGTCTGTGGGTATTATACTGATCACACACTCCAGGTCTGGAAATCTTTTTATGGTTGCTGTGATTAGATTTACTGATTTCTGTGTGTAAAAAACATTGATTGTATGGAGTCCAAGTCCATTGCTATGTGGTGGTCTGCTCAGATTTTTTAAAGAGATCGCCACTGTCTTTCTCTTCCATATTAGTTTGTTACAGATTGATGAGATTTTAGATATAAATGCTTTTGCAAATTTGATTATAGGTGTGTAGTAGGTAATTTTTGTAATTATAAGTTGATTAAATAGTTTTACCTTTGCGTATATTGACAGGTATGACTTTTCAAGTGAGGCTGTTTTTTTCAGCATCTTTTTTTAATTTATTTTGATTTTTTTGCCTCATTCCATTGGTTCCAAGGTAGACCGGGAAATCAAGGAAAGCAGATGGTTTACCATTAAACATCTCTATACAGTGATTGCCTGTTTATATTGACCATGCAGCAGTTTTATTTGTGTTAATTTTTAAATTAAAATTTGAGATATAATTCTTAGTTATCTCTTGTAATATGGGGAGGTTCTTTTTAGAGGGGAGAAAAATAGTTACATCGTCCATATAGGCTATGCATGATATATTTAAAGCAATGTTTGGGATTTGAATGCCTTTTTTTTCTGTATTTATATTAATAGAGGATTTATATATATTGTAAAGAGCAAGGCACTGAAGGGAATCCTTGTGGGATGGATTGACTTGGTCTGAAGGCTGGTAATTTTTTCCCATTCAATGTGATGTGAATTTCACAGCTGAATAGCAGATTGACTATTATATATAGTAGGGATGGAGGTGTTGTTGTTTTTTTCAGCACATCTAATAATTTGGCTATAGGCACTGAGTCAAATACTGCCTTAATGTCTAGTTGAACTATAATTGGTGCATGTTTCTTTCTTTTTTTTACTACTTCAAAAACTGTTTTGTACATTAAGGCACCCTGGCCAATGGATGATCCTTTTTTTGGCATATTGTGCTGATGATAACACAGGGAGTATGTGTTGTTCTATTTTCTCCTTTATTGCTCTTTCAAGAATTTTTATTCCTAAAGGTCCCATTGAAATTGGTTGTAGATTAGATAAAGATGATATTGCTGTTGGTTTTTTGTTAAATGGGAACATTGCAATTGGGTATAGACTTTGTATGTTGTAAATTTTTTGGGATATGTAATTGGCTAGATCACACATGTATTTGGCTGTGAAGTGACTGAGATGTTTGAACACAAATTTGGGAATTCTTTGTGGGCCTGGGTAACATGTGTTTGTTATTGTTGCAAGTTGAAATACAATGTCAGTTGTTGTTATTGGTGTATCTGTTTCAGGGTCTCCAAATATGTCTTCATTTGGTATGTACACTCTTTGTTTTTGCAGTTTATTATTAATATTATTATTATTATTATTATTATTATTATTATTATTATTATTATTATTATTATTATTATTATTATTATTATTATTATTATTATTATTATTATTATTATTATTATTATTATTATTATTATTATTATTATTATTATTATTATTATTATTATTATTATTATTGTTGTTGTTGTTGTTGTTGTAAAGTTAAAGTGAGTTAGATATAAGCTAATTAAGGCTTAAAAATTGTTAGCTAATGTTTTAGTACACTATTTTGAGAGAGGAGTGAATATGTGAAATTTTACTTGTACAAATTGGTGTTAGTCAGTTGTACATGTGAATGGACAAAGAATCCCCACCAAGCTAGTGTAGTCATAGCTCACTCACTAAGATGTTTATTCCATTTTTATAAAGTATTTAAATGCAGTGGAGGAGTTTTGCACTCAGTTATTTTCTACACCGTAAGATGATTTCTTATTGAGGGCCAGAGTGTATTAGGTATACCCATGTCTTTCTGTATGACTACTGAGAAATCCTAGCATACCTCAACCTTAGTAAAAAGATTTTTTTCTTTTATTCGGGTCACTGCCTACCCTCATATTAATGTTGACATCCCTTATGGATATATAAAATTCAGATACAGTAAAGTATTAGGTTTAAATGTCGGTTACAGCATCGCAAAATTGATTTGATATCAGGATGAGTGCGGATAGTATATGTGCAATTATTATACTGAAACATTGCTTTATTTAAATGTTTTAATGAATCAATAAAGAGCCAAGAATAATAACGAAGTCAAAGATTAAACTTAAGAGTTAAATAAGACTCGAGAATATAGTAAGCGGTGTGTATATAAAATCATCTAGAAAGTATATTCACAGCCAGCTGGGAACTTCGCTGGTATGATAAGGTGACTGAAGTATTATTATTATTATTACCATCGTAAGAACATTGAGATAGAGTGTATGCATGTATGATAATGATTAAGCTAAGTACCAATTTCTTAACATTTTGAAAGTAACTTGATTGCAAGAAGGCAAGCAATACTTAAAATATTTTCATTGTAAGGCACAAGATCAAGAAATATTAGGTTAAAATAATTAATGGAAAGTTATTAAATTTTATTATCGGGAGAATTATCTTTGCGATTAATAGGGCAATTAGAAAATAAATCAGTAATTGAAAGTGTTAAGAATTGGAAGAGAAATTTAATGTTCACTATATCTTAATTTAAAAAAATGAAGGTAAATATTATCATTATATATATATAAAATACATATTTTGCGGGTTCATCCATGTTAAAAACTTTTAATATTAATATACTGACATTTCGACTTGGTCACACAAGCCATCCACAGAGTTATAAAAGGTAGAAAGATGGTTGTAGAGGCGCTACAATCACTGATTTGAATAAAATGTTAAAATTCCACCAATAGCAAAAAATGTTAAATTTAGGAATGTTTTTTTAAAAAAATCTTTCCAAATAGGAGGAAGTTTACATGTATCATCTCTCTTATTGATACAATCTGGCCTTTTAAGAATCTCAATGGATTCTCTAATTTTGCATTGGTAGAGATTATCACATCTGGATATGATCCTGGTACTAGAAAAATCAATTTTATGACCTGAATCTATAGTATGGATTGAGAGTGCTGATGATGATGAGTGTTGTTTAACTGCATTAGCATGCTCATCTCTCCTAACACTGATGTGATGATTACTCATACCTATGTAAGAAGCCCTACAATTTTTACATGAGATTTGATAGACACCATGAGATTCGAAATCCCTCTTGAATCTCATGGTGTCTATCAAATCTCATGTAAAAATTGTAAAGCTTCTTACATAGGTATGAGTAATCATCGCATCAGGGTTAGGAGAGATGAGCATGCTAATGCAGTTAAACAACACTCATCATCATCAGCACTCTCAATCCATACTATAGATTCAGGTCATAAAATTGATTTTTCTAGTACCAGAATCATATCCAGATGTGATAATCTCTACCAATGCAAAATTAGAGAGTCCATTGAGATTCTTAAAAGGCCAGATTGTATCAATAAGCGAGATGATACCTATTTGGAAAGATTTTTTTAAAAAAACATTCCTAAATTTAACATTTTTTGCTATTGGTGGAATTTTAACATTTTATTCAAATCAGTGATTGTAGCGCCTCTACAACCGTCTTTCTACCTTTTATAACTCTGTGGATGGCTTGTGTGACCAAGTCGAAATGTCAGTATATTAATATTAAAAGTTTTTAACACAGATGAACCCGCAAAATATGTATTTTATATATTTAACCCGTGCAAATCTTTGTTTTAACATATATATATATATTGGTTTTAGTATTATTATTCCATGGCCATTGTGATTCCCTAGTGAATAAGAATTAAATAAGATTGTATTCTATAACATCGCAAAGTTAGCAGTTTATTGAGGGGTTTTTTTATTATACGGTTGAAGAATAGGGGAAAACCATTGGAATTATGTAACTATTATTTTATTGATATATTTTTGATAATAAAAATTGTTGTTTTTAGAATAAAATTTGTGTAAGTCTTAATGTTTTGTGGTTTACTACAATCTAGAAATTTCAAATCCAATCATGCATCCATACACAGTTATTTATATTTAGAGCATTATTTTATTAAATTACCCCATGTAAAATTTTATTTAAATAGTTAATTTTCTAAGCTTATGTAGCACTGCAAGATTTAAATAACCCACATTTCGGAAATTATTTAGTATATTTAAAGTATAGATTATGAATAGCGGGATAGTTATTGGATGATAGTGGATGCAGTGGGTGGGCATAAAATCCTTTCACCATCCGCTGTATTCAAACACCTTCCTAGATAAACTTCTTAAGGATTTTTCTTTAGTTATTAAAGTGTTTATAATATGTTATTTCCACAATTTAATGCAAGCTGAATTATTAGAGCTTTAGTGTAAGTCGACATTGGTTACGTTAAAGTCAGTCAAGGTCAACTACGGTGGTAATTATGGGAAGAGTGTTTATCACCAATAGTCCATAGCAGCTTGTTTGACTTCCAGACTTTATTGTTCTAAAACCCTGAGAATAACTTTTCATAGGAGATAAATGAGCTAGTAGGATAAAAAAAAATTGAAAGTAAAAGAGATAGTAGTACAAAGGACTTATGAATGTGAGAATGATGGAGGGATGGATCAGGAAGATGGAGATGGGCATAGAAGTATTTATATTCTGAAACAAAATTTTAATTGTGACTTTAACAGTAATGGCTGGGGAGTGTGCTGAGAGTATAAATTGTAATGGCAGTGGAGCTTAAAGTCTCTTCTCTTTAATAAATACGAATTTCCAAGAGTATTAGTATTATTATTTTTACTGTGCTCTCAATGTTTTCTCAGTTTATTGATTATTTATTAACCCTTTTGTAGAGATGGTTATTAGAAATTATTAAATAAATGATTGAAATAAGGTTTAACCTAAATATTTTCATTGAAATTGCAATTTGGCACCTGGCAAATCTTTTTATTATTATTCTATCCCATCGCCATCAATCCTGAGGGAGGTCGTGTAAAAGATGGGTTGTTGGTGATGGTAATTGTCAGTGGTGATACTAAATAAAGGTTACAATATATATATAATTTGGTCTAACTTTAACTTACAATATTGATGATCGAGCATATAAACAATATGATTATTTCTACTATCAATAAAATCTTATTTAAAATAGTACATAGAAACTGAACTATTTTTGTAGAGTGTTGGATGTAGTAAAAGTTTTGCTAAAATAATTAAAATACTTTGAAATAAAATTCTTGCTAAAATAATTAAAATACTTTGAAAAATTATTTATCTTTCTTCAAAATTCTGAATTTTAAATCTGAAGTGGATTGAAAATTATTCAGGTAAGAAACTAATTATTAAATTATGTCATGATTTTTTTACTACACAACTCATTGCTAATATATTTGGCCTCCAATATTAATTATCTAATAATCATTTAAGCATTCTTAGATAGAAGATAAACTAAAAAAAGAACACCCTAAATATTTTACAATCAATAGACTCAACTAGCAAAATGAATATTAATATTATTATTATTAACTGAAGTACAGGCTTATTATATACCTGTATCAATATATGCAATGTATAGGGTATATGAGCACAGATTTTCACACAACCCACTACTATCCACTCTATCTCATAATACTGATACACTTGAACATATATATATAGAAAAGATAAATAAACACCAATATATGTATTTCATGCTAAACCAGAATATCACCTCTACACATATATGCAATAAGTGCTTAGATATATATTAAGATAGCCAATCCTCATACTTTAATGGACAGGCTTCAATCCGCTACACACTCTAATTCTTCAACCCTCCATCCAATTGAAAATCTGATGATGGAACGCTCAAAGGCCACCCTGAGGTGGAGATTCTCATCAAACCCATGTTAATCTAAAATCAATCTGACCCCTCATGTACAGGACAAAATCCATTTAATACATATACAAAGGATGGGCAGACATCTCTACTATGTAACAACTGAAATACAAGCTTATTATAGACCTGTATCAATATATGTAATATATAGGGTATATGAGCACAGACTTTCACACAACCCATTACTCTCCACTCTATTTCATAAACTGATACACTTGAACACATATATATCAAAAAAATAAATAATCACTTATATATGTATTTTATGCTAAACCAGCAATCATCAGTTGGTCCAGATTATTATCTCTACACATATATGCAATAAGTGCTCAGATATATATTAAGATAGCCAATCCTCATACTTTAGTGGACAGGCTTCAATCCACTCCAAACTCCAATTCTTCAACCATCCATCCAATTGAAAATCTGACGGTGGAATACTCAAAGGTCACCCTGAGGCTGAGATTCTCATCATCATCATCATCATATTATTATTATTATTATTATTATTATTATTATTATTATTATTATTATTTGTTGTTGTTGTTGTTGTTGGATTAATAATAATAAGTAGAAAAGAAGCAGAATAAATAGCATTACTATTATTATCATTAAATGATGCCCTATTGTCATCAATTTCTGAAGATTATCTTATTTCTTTTATTGGTACTTCAATGACATGTTATTTATTGTATTGCTGGAGAATATCCATATCATTACTAGTTTTTTTATATAATAAATCTTTCTATGTATTATATATATATTAGTAAATTTTATAATATGATAATGTAACTAAAATAAAACTAGATAGCCTAATCATAGTCTAATCATTTGTTTGAATAGAATTCAAATATAATATTTAAGAACTTATTTGTCCATAGCATTTTCAAAATTCTTTGATGAAATCATAGTTGAAAATATAAATACTGTTGTATATTTGTTTTAATTTTTAATGACAGAGATAAAAAAAATTATATTAAATGTTTTTTATTGACTGTGCACTAAAAAGAAATAAAATAATTGTTTTTTCAATAACAATTGGAGTTTTTAAATTTAACTTGAAAAAAAACATGGGGGGGGGGGGACAGAAATTAATTAATTCAATCCCTTGTTCTAAAAACAGGGATAGACTTAATTAATTTCTGGATCCTCTCATCATGTTTTTATTTCAAATTAAATCTAAAAATTCCAATTGTGGTTGAAGATAAAAGTATTTTATTTTATTTGAGTACACAGTCAATAAAAACATTTAATATATAAAACAATAATCTTTATTATTTTTAAGTTTTTATTATTAGCACACTAAATGAAAATTAAAATTATATTGTATTTTAAATTGACTAGACACTTCTAATTGATATATATAAAGTATATATTACTATATTTCTTATGTGTTAATATGTATACTCCATATGTATATATCATATTTAGCATGTATACATAATAATGCATGTGTATATATTGTAAATGAATTTCACTTAATACAATAATTTTATTTTAAATCAATATGATTAGGTATTTCTGCAGTAAATTAATATATATTAGTATGTGTATATAATTATATATGTATAATAATTCAGTAGCTATGTTTTTTATTTAAAATTGTTTGGAAGTTTTTATTTTTATTCTAAAATAATTGTTTTAAAAAAAAGCTAAAGAAGAAAATGTGCAATTATTCTTTTAAATAATTATAGTTTTCTTTTTTTAAAACTTTTTGGATAGTTTTAAATAATGCTAGTTGTCTACTTTATTTTTTTTGTACAATTGCTTTAAAATGAAACAATTTTAAATGCAAAACTTAATTACTGATTTATTATACATATATAATTACATACACATAATAAATATAATATATACATTAAGAGTTTAAAGCTGTTAAAAAATATTATTGAACTAGAAAAAAAATTATACTACCCTCTTATTATCTTTATTTAAAACAAATGAAAGTTCTAAAAATAATTGTTAACTGCAATATGTGAAATTATACAATATTTTTACATTATTTCACCCTCTGTTCCATATCTATCAAACTAGTTGACATATTAAAAACATAAGTGTTTCAAATGGATTAGGCTGGTATAACTTAGTTAAATTTCAAATTTCAAGCAATTCTATTGAATTTAAATATATTAAAACCCACTTTTAACATTTTATTCTAAGTTGAAAAAGATCAAAACTTAACAAAACAAACAAACTGATTTTCCAAAATCAATAAAAGCATTTAAAAATACTTTTATTAGGTTTTCAATTCAAGTTTTTCTTGTCTTCAGTAATTCAATTGTCAGCTGCATATTTTGCAAAGATGAAAAATCTTTCAATGACTTCTATGCCATCACTAATAATTTTAGACTTCTAAAATTAATTATCTTTATATTGAACCATAAGTCCAGATTTTTCCCTGCTTTATTAACAGAACTAGTAATTCTTTTCAAGTTTTATAAGTGTTGCATTATTACTGAGTCTAAAGTTTCTTAATAGTAATCTAATCAGACTTCTATTTCAGAATCCTATGCATAAAGATGAAAAATCAATAAACATCAGATTGTACTTTCAGTGAATTCCTCAGACTAATTTACAGCTTTTTGCTTTTATCCATGAAAACTATCAAATTGCACAAATTTATTCTTCAACACTATTACTATTTTTAATATTATTTAAGTTTAATAATTTATATTCAAGGTTTTGAACAAGGACAAAATGCTATTAGAAAAAATTGACACTAAGTGTATATATTTTGATTTCAATTATGTTAATTTACAGCATATTGAAATTCCCATAAAGGAAAAATATCGAATAAAGCATCATATAAATATTATAATGGTCATGAACTATGAATCTGTAATTTCTGTTGTTTGAACTTTATATGAATTCCACTATATTAAAGTCATTTGATTATATATAAAATTTACATGGCAGTGATTATTTTTATTATCTGTGTAATAAAAAAGTAATCCAGTACTTAATGTTTAGCAAGTTTATAATAAAACCGAGTGCTGGAAATGATGTAGTAGAGTCACAATCCATAGACTTTGATTTCATAGATAGATAGATAGATAGATAGATAGATAGATAGATAGATAGATAGATAGATAGATAGATAGATAGATAGATAGATAGATAGATAGATAGATAGATAGATAGATAGATAGATAGATAGATAGATAGATAGATAGATAGATAGATAGATAGATAGATAGATAGATAGATAGATAGATAGATAGATAGATAGATAGATAGATAGATAGATGGATGGATGGATGGATGGATGGATGGATGGATGGATGGATGGATGGATGGATAGATAGATGGATAGATAGATAGATAGATAGATAGATAGATAGATAGATAGATAGATAGATAGATAGATAGATAGATAGATAGATAGATAGATAGATAGATAGATAGATAGATAGATGGATGGATAGATAGATAGATAGATAGATAGATAGATAGATAGATAGATAGAGAGTTATATATACAAACATTACTCACTCAATGCCACTCGGTAATTATGTTAAACAAATTTTAAGAGAAGTTTATAAATTTTAACCTTCGCATGTGAGAACCATTGGATTGCACTTTTTCATACCAAAGTCACTTTTAACTTTGTATTATTCAAAATAATAATCTAACAACTTTCAGAACTTCTACTATTAATTGGTATCCATTGTCTTTTCCTTACATGGCTATAGAATTATAGAGGAATTATCAATATTCCTATAAAAATTAAATGTGAACTAGAAAAAGTTATATAAGATATTTTATATAATAAATGAATCTAAAATTGTTGACGTTTTTTTCATTAATATTGAATTTACATTTGTTTTCGTGTAATCTATCATCAGTTTATAAAGAAGTTTAATAATTAATGAGAGAACTACATCGTTTTTTTATTTTATTTTATTGTCAACTGTATAGAATCATTTTTTTTTTTATAATCAGTTTTAATAGTTTATAAACAGGTATCAAGATTCCTTATGAGAATGTTTGGATTATTCTTATTCTTAATGAACATTCGATAGTTTGTCTGTTAATTGATACAAATGTTTTGTTGTTATTACTAATGTTAAAGTTAACATTCTTCTGATATTTTTTGTTTTCTCAATTATCGTGCCTATATCAGCTAATATATTTATTCTTTTTTTTTTCTGAAATGAGTTTATGCATATGAAAAGTTTATATAAGATTTTAATATAAACAATTATTTTATCTATAATCTTTTTATATAAAACGTATTACAGAGATTTCACATCATATCACTATTTATTTGTTTATACAAGAATGTAATATTCATTTCAAATGTATAAAACAATGCGTTTATTTACTAATTTAATTAGTACTTCTATCAAATTTTTTTATCTATTTTTTGTTTTTGTAAAAATTCTTATTTAATGCCACTTATTTCTGTGGTTTTATCTTTGGGCACTGAACTCAAAACTAATTTGATATCATCTTTTACTTTTAATAAGTTTCTCGTTGTACTTGAGAAAACCTATTAATAATATCCTGATTAGTAGTTTTGGGTATATTTTTTTTTACTTTTGGATATTTTTTGCTGTTATTCAACTAAAATCTTTTCCTTGATATTTTTAGCAATGCACTACTTTGTATCCAGTTTTCTACTTATGAGCAATTTTTTGGATAGGATTGTGTGAAGCTTTTTTGTTTTCTGGAAAGTTTATATATAATCTACAATCTATTTTACAATCTACTCATGGACATATTTTCTCTGTAAAACTAAATTCTTTCAGAGCTGAATATTAAAAATGTAATCAATCTGTTTTATTTCAGCAAACTGTATAATCATGAATATTATAATTATATGTGGTATTTATTATATTCTAACTAGAATTGTCTGCCATGATTAAATATGATATATATCAAATTCTATCTTGAACATTAGCTGCAATTGCATAAAACTCCCAAGCTTTAAGAAAATCTAAAATTACTAATGTTGTATAAATATATAAAAATCCTTTTTATAGCAATATGGCTATCAAAACATCACATGATCACCTACTGTGTGGAGAGTTTGGTACTCTTATTAACAATATGGCTGCTAGAAAAATATAGTGAGGCTAAATTTTATCATTAAAACTTTAATTATTTATTTTCTACTTTCTGGTTTTTTCATATTTTAAATATTAACCAGTTAGATGCAACATTAGTTATCAAAATAAAATAAAATCTGAAAATACCAATTACTTCCTTTAATGAATCACTTAGACCATGGTTAAAAATATACTTTGAGATGTGTGTCATCTAACAATGGACTAAATGGCACTTTATATATTAATATGAAGAACAAATAGCTTAATCTTTTGCTCTTCTCTATAGTATAAAGAACCTCTTATTAAATAGCCACTGCACATCACTTGGTGGCACTTTTTTGTGTAACAACATAAAATAATACAGCTGTCATCACTGAATCTAGGGATAATACACCCTACAATTATAGTAGCCATTTAGCAGCCACATTTATCATAGTAGCCATTTAGCAGCCTTATGATGCAGTTGACATGGCTGAAACTACAACACTACTGATCAGTAAGGAGCCATTTAATTATGCCAAATACCATACCTATGGCTAATACAACACTACAATCATAATAGCCATTTAATAGTTGCCTTGCGATGGTGTCACTTTCTATGCATATGCACAGAAATGTTCCACCAAGCTTTGTGTGACTTTCTATGCATATGATCAGTAATGGCAATTCACTACCATTTAACCTGAGACTGTGTGTACTGGAATGTCTTAAAACTGTTATAATGTTGTTCCAAATGATTTTCCCTAGACCCCAACTGACTTAGTGTTTTAAATTTGAAAACAGCTCTGCCACAGCACGATTGCAGGTGTTCATGAAAAAGTCCCATTTTGACCGTGGCTCATATGAGAAACCCAAAATGGCTGAAGGCAATAGTGTAATAATTCAACAACTGTGGGATGTCCCAAACACAGAAGATAATGCAATTTCCTTTCTGCATGATCAAAACTTTCCACCACATCTCAATAAATGTGTATGTGGTAAAGATATGACATAGTAAACAAACTTGGAAGTTCATGTGCTACTCACATGCCTGCAGGCAAACAGTGTCCATTCACAAGAGAATATGGTTTGAGGGTTCCAGAATGTCTTTCATCAAAGCTTTGTGGCTCATATATTTGTGAAGCTGAGACCAGCTGATCATTAAATGTGCCAGAGGAAATCTCCTAATCTTGAAACCTACCTTAGTAAAATGGATGACCAGTTTAAGAGAGCTCTACTAATTAAGCCTTTTGTCATGCCCCTGCTGTCAAATATGCAGTTCTGGACTCATCATGGAGGTAGATGAAATCTTTTGTGATGGTGCAAGAATCATCAGGGAAGGATGTTTCCACAGCAGTGACTTTTTGGAGGTGTTTTCCAGGAGACATGTGAATGTTTCACATCTCTGCAGCAATGCTGCTGGACACCATCCATCATAATGTCAAGTCCAGATCTACCATTTACTCAGATAAGACCATTGACCTTGAGGCAGAAGGCTTTAGTCATTTAACAGTTAACCACTGATATAATTTTATTGACCTCAGAGCAGATGCCCACACCCAGATCATTGAGAGGTTTTGGGGTCTTCTGAAGTGTCAAAACAAGAAACATCACAGCATACCAATGTCTAGACAATTATCTGGCTGAAATTATTTAGAGATACCTTCACAAAGACAAGGATCTGTTTAGAGCCATATTACAGCAAGAGACTATCCACACAACTCACTAGTCTCCAAACTTATTTATGGCTGTTTGTTCTTTCAATGTTGTTCAAAAATGTTTCCACTTTTCAGCCAAAAAAATTTTCTTATTAATTAAAGTTATATGGTGTTAACAAATTTATTTTTGGAATGAATCTGTTTTGTTGTTGTGATTAATTTGTAAGCCAATGAAATCCAAAGCTTTTTTGTTTTTGTTTTGGTGATGTTCATTGAGTTTTATTTAAAGCTTTCATTTAATACTACAACCAGACTGTCAGTGTTGAAAGGTAGGGAGGGGGTAGATGAAAGTAGGCCAAATAAAAAAGATGTTGATTCTTTATTGTAAATATAAAAAGTGGCCTTTGGGGGGAGGGGGGGTTTAACTACTAAAACCAAAAAAAGCCTTTGATTCCTTATTGTAAATAAAAAGAAGATGGCCTTTTTTTGGATAAACCAAAAAGAAAAGGTGAAAGCAGGAAAATAAAAAGTACTGGGGAAAAAAGTTTGCTTTTTAGATTACATTTATTGTACTATTCTGAAAATACAAAAAAAGAAACAAAGCCGCCATTGCCTAATTACTATCAAATAAATTAGCTTTTTTGAACACATTATTATTAAAAACGCACACCCCTTTTTATTAAAACTAAAAAAAAAAAGCTTTTTTTAAAACATGTAATATAATTTTTTTAAATATCCGCTAAGTAAGATAATTAAAAAAAGAATTACAAAAAAATACATCACTTTTTTTTTTTTTTAAAAAAAAAAAAAGGGGGGGGGTAAGAATAAGGTAGTTTTTCAAGAAAATTAAAGGTACATTATTTTAAAAAACACCTGATTTTTGACAACAAAAAAGAAGGCACCTTTAAAAAAAAATAATAATAATAATATACATTTTTAATTTTTAAAAAAACGTAAATTGTTTAACAGTCAACAGGCCCAGGAATGTTATATCACTATTTTCGCACAAAATCAGTGCGACCATGTAATGTACAGGATTATTTAACAGGTACCCTTTTATTTAAAAATTACATCATTTAAATTATCCATGGAATCATATCAAAATAACACACTGAAAGCTATAAAATATTGTTCCTGAATAAATTGGTTAATAAATATTAGTAACGTTTGCTCTTCACTTCCATTTGGGTTTTTTTATTTAGAGAAATTATTTTGCAATTCAATAGATATGACAAAAAAAGTCATAATATTTTTGTAAGTCTCGAAAGAGCTGCATAATGTAAGGAATGTGTTACTCAAATTCGATATTCACTTATTAGTTATATATTTATTATCAATATAAATAAATAGATAGATAGAGAGATATAAATATATAGATATAGAAAAATGGATAAGTTGTTACATAAATAGGTACATAAATTGTTAGATAGATAGATAGATAGATAGATAGATAGATAGATAGATAGATAGATAGATAGATAGATAGATAGATAGATAGATAGATAGATAGATAGATAGATAGATAGATAGATAGATAGATAGATAGATAGATAGATAGATAGATAGATAGATAGATAGATAGATAGATAGATAGATAGATAGATAGATAGATAGATAGATAGATAGATAGATAGATAGATAGATAGATAGATAGATAGATAAGTAGGTAGGTAGGTAGGTAGGTAGGTAGATCAATCGGTCGGTCGGTCAGTAGATAGATAGATAGATAGATAGATAGATAGATAGATAGATAGATAGATAGATAGATAGATAGATAGATAGATAGATAGATAGATAGATAGATAGATAGATAGATAGATAGATAGATAGATAGATAGATAGATAGATAGATAGATAGATTGGTCAGTATGTATCGAGTTAAATAGATAGGTAAATGAAACTTTAGGACAATTTATTATTTTTCCTTGAATACTGAAATCTAAATCAATGCAGTTCAACTTGAATACAAATTTGATATTGCCCTTAAAACTGCTGTTTATATTACAATCGTTTGTATGTGGTTGATTTGTTTGTTTTCGCGATTAGCATATCAACATCCATCTAACCAATAGCAGTTTAACATGGTATCTTTTCACTTCAGTGAAGAATAATTAGGTACTCACAATTGACCGATATTTGATTTTTAGCAAATTGACTCTGAACGTGTTACTAAGAATAACTCTAATCCTGATAGGGACCTGAAATATTTTCAAGATTTACTTGACTATCCTCTAACCTAATCTCTAGGTCTTGAGATAAATAAATATGCACTAACCACTACGCCACTAGGTCTAATTTAAATGAGCAAAAAAATATTTTAATTTTACTAGTATTTTTTAAAGCATTAAAATCTTTTTTTATCATGAGCAATATATTAGAGAATGTTGTTGACATCCAGCGATTTTGCCATAAAATATTTTTTCCATTTATTTCCGTTAGTATTCATATATTGTTGGAGTGTATTGAATATAATTATCCTAATAAGCAGTATCAAATACATTATAATGCTATCATTAAAATTTAAAATATAATAAAAAAATTATCCCTTTATTACAATAATAATTATTAATGATAATTATATTAATATAGGTATAATTTTCTATTTTATTTTATTTTAATTTTTCAAATTCAGTTATTGTATTAAGATTAAATAAAATTTATTAAAAAAGTTAAAATGGATTCCTGACAAATTATACGTAATATATTTTTTTTAACTTTGATATAGATATTTGAGTATGTGTTATATTTAGTAATTTCAATAGTTATACATAACTTTTAAATTTAAAAACATTTAACAATGAATAATTGTAAAAGCGCTTTCAATGGTTAATTTTTTCGATTGCTTTCATTTCTAAAATTAATTCCCATTATTCACTACTTTAAGTTGCATCCAAGCTTCATGAATTTTTATGTTAATATCTTGTCCAGTAAACTAATTACTTACACTGATAATAAAGATAGCTCCTTTTATCTTTCTTTGTTTTAAAAGGGAATAAGTATATGTGTTTGAAATACATTTTTAATATTATGTTTTACCTGTTATTACTCATGTCTCCAAGACTTGAACACTTAACAGAAGAACAAGACTGAGACTATAGATCATTCAACAAAGTATAGAAAGATGTATGCTAAAAATAACAAGAGGAGATTAAAGACCAAATAAATTATGTAAGAATCACAAACAAAATAAATGGAAAAATAAATTGATACCAGTGTTGTCATTGAAAGAATTATGAGACTAAAATTGGATATTCTATGAGTGTGATAATAAATGTTAAAATTTTGAATCGGATTCCAACAGATTATAAATAATCTAAAACAAGACTACATATGAAAAGAGTGGGTGAAATGAGAAAGTTATCTTAGTTTAATATCTTTACTTTATCTAAATCAAATACAAATTTTCTACTATATTTAAATTAATGATCATCAAAAATAAAAAATGAGCATTACTTATCTTGTATGTTTTATTTTACTTCTCTCATATAGTAACTGATATTCTTCAAATCTCTTTTAATGAACATTAAGATTCACCAATATGTAAAATATACTCTTTATCATTACTATCTTTAGAATTGGTAAAAGACTGTAAAAGATCATTTAAATATTTCTCCTTAGAAAATAAAGCAAAAATATGAAAGTACTAAATCCTTCATCAAACAAAAATTTTGTCAAGCGTTGTTAGCCGAGAGGTCATCACAACCACCTTGCAAGTAAGTAGTTGGTTGCAGATGGTTGTGGGTTCGCATTCCATCCGATGCTATGATATATGAAAAAAAAAATTGACTTACCGTGTTTAGATGAGAGTGGGCATCATCTTGTATTTGGTTTTATCTTTATATATATATTATAACGATCGAAATGAAAGTGAAGATCGAATCTAACCACAAACTACGATATCTGCTTTACAAGGTGCCATCTAGGCATTTAAGCCTAGAAAAATTTATAAAGTAGGCAGATATGTGCTGTTAAGATTCCACTTTATTTAAATATTCCGATCGTTAGCCCAAGTCACTAGCTCAGTGGAGACGCAGAGATAAAAATCTATATCTTAATTTATATCTTAAATATAAATAAATAAAAGCCACTGCCAGAAATTAACACATAAAAATATTTATTTACGCACATATAAAATCATTCTAAATTCAAGGAATAGGTTTAACATTTTTAGATTTTTATATTACTCTTTAATTGTACATTTACATAAATTTCAATGAGTTTAATATTTTATTTAGATGGTCAAGTATGAATAGACTACATAGATTTGCATTTGAAAATAAAACATTCTATCCCTATTTAACCTTAGGCTAAAATTCGCAGTCAAACTGGCATCAATCCATCTGATACATTTATGTATTCAATGTAGCATGAAAATACACCAGCACAAATATACTATACTGTTAGGAATGGACATCTGAACAGTATAGTTAGAGAAAACATTGATTCTTGTCCGATACAGAAATATGATGTCTGTATAGCAAGAAGAACAATAAAATAAAAACTCCATAGGAAGGGACAGTGATCCTTTTTGCCGACTTACAATCCCATCCATAGGCAAATGGTTGGTGCGGTGTATTCAGCGATTATGCACGTAGTGAAACTTATACTACATCTACTAATTACACAAATATATCCAATCCATTGACCCAATTCAACAACGACACAAATAACCTAAGATTACCCTCCTCTAATATAACTTTACAAATCTATATAGCCATTCACGCCCGAATTAAATTTAACATTTAAATATGTTCGCACAGATTATTTTTATCCAATTTGTTTTATAATGTCGAGTATAGATCTGCTGCACAGATTCCATGGTCAAAAACATTCCAAATTAAACACAACCGATCAAAATACAAAGTCAATCGATAACATCAATTGCTGACGGAATACACAAGGCTCCATGGCATTCATCGTAAGATGCCCGCATTAACCTCATTGACCTATATATTCTAATCAAATGTGAAAACTTCAACATAATCAACCGCTAACGAACCTATGCAACGTCTATACCCAACCTAAATTTCATCATTTAAAATTTAAACAATAAACAATTTATACAATAAGAAAGAAAAAAAAAATGGAAATGATTTTTATCAATCAGAAAACATATAAAATTAAACATTATTAATTGATTTTAAACTTAAAAGTCAGATAGAAGTTCATAAGCTTGAACGAAAGTTCTTAGTTATTTTTAAATTTAGAGTTCATGTCAATATAATTTACAGTAGAAGAGTCCAGGTTCCTGTTTTTAATTCCCGTGCCAATTATAACGATCGAAATGAAAGTGAAGATTGAATCTAACCGCAAACTACGATATCTGCTCTACAAGGCGCCATCCAGGCATTTGAGCCTAGAAAAATTTATAAAGTAGACAGATATGCGCTGTTAAGATTCCACTTTATTTAAATATTCTGATTGTTAGCCCAAGTCACTAGCTCAGTGGAGACGCAGAGATAAAAATCTATATCTTAATTTATATCTTAAATATAAATAAATAAAAGCCACTGCCAGAAATTAACACATAAAAATATTTATTTACGCACATATAAAATCATTCTAAATTCGAGGAATAGGTTTAACATTTTTAGATTTTTATATTATTCTTTAATTGTACATTTACATAAATTTCAATGACTTTAATATTTTATTTAGATGGTCAAGTATAAATAGACTACATAGATTTGCATTTGAAAATAAAACATTCTATCCCTATTTAACCTTAGGCTAAAATTCACTGTCAAACTGGCATCAATCCATCTGATACATTTATGTATTCAATGTAGCATGAAAATACACCAGCACAAATATACTATACTGTCAGGAATGGACATCTGAACAGTATAGTTAGAGAAAACATTGATTCTTGTCTGATACAGGAATATGACGTCTGTATAGCAAGAAGAACAATAAAATAAAAACTCCATAGGAAGGGACAGTGATCCTTTTTGCCGACTTACAATCCCATCCATAGGCAAATGGTTGGTGCGGTGTATTCAGCGATTATGCACGTAGCGAAACTTATACTACATCTACTAATTACACAAATATATCCAATCCATTGACCCAATTCAACAACGACACAAATAACCTAAGATTACCCTCCCCTAATATAACTTTACAAATCTATATAGCCATTCATGCCTGACTTAAATTTAACATTTAAATACATTCGCACAGATTATTTTTATCCAATTTGTTTTATAATGTCGAGTATAGATCTGCTGCACAGATTCCACGGTCAAAAACATTCCAAATTAAACACAACCGATCAAAATACAAAGTCAATCAATAATGTCAATTGCTGAGGGAATACACAAGGCTCCATGGCATTCATCGTAAGATGCCCGCATTAACCTCGTTGACCTATATATTCTAATCAAATGTGAAAACTTCAACATAATCAACCGCTAACGAACCTATGCAACGTCTATACCCAACCTAAATTTCATCATTTAAAATTTTAAACAATTTATACAATAAGAAGGAAAAAAAATGGAAATGATTTTTATCAATCGGAAAACATATAAAATTAAACATTATTAATTGATTTTAAACTTAAAAGTCAGATAGAAGTTCATAAGCTTGAACGAAAGTTCTTAGTTATTTTTAAATTTAGAGTTCATGTCAATATAGCTTACAGTAGAAGAGTCCAGGTTCCTGTTTTTAATTCCCGCGACATCTCCATTGGAAGATAATGTTCTGGAGGTAGCATTTGCTGGTTCCATTCTTGTATCACAGCCTTTTCATTTTATATTTTTTTTTTTAAACAAACAAAAAAATGAGAGAGAACGGCACGTGCGTCTTACCGTTCTCATCAAATCAAGTCCAAAAAAACTGTCTGGAACTCAATATTTCTCTTTTTATAGTAAATCTCCAGATTGAATGAACAAAGATGTCACTAATCCAAATTTTCGTTCGGGTCCAGGCTGAGGCTTGGTGCTTCCATTGGTCAAGCTAAAATCTCTTTTTTCTTATCTATCTTTCATCAGATCATTTTAATTATACAAGAGCCCACGGCTAGCTTGCTTTTCAAACAATTTATAAACAATCATTTCCATTTACAAATTACAAGAATTAATTAATACCTGTTTTTATTTTTAAATCTTGTACTTTTTTTATATAAAAAAGTACGTTTAAATACTTATTTATTTGTTTTTTAAAAAAATATATTTTTAAAGTTTGGCATCTGTGTGAATGTATATACGTTTAACAAACATTTTAATTTTAGCGTTTAGTTTTTTACTTTTATTTGCGAACTTTTAAGTTTTTATTTTAAATTAATGTAATGACATATTTATATATCGTTACAATATATATAAAGATAAAACCATATATATATATTGTAACTAGCACAGACGTTCGTTACATTGGGTTTTTTTTTATTTATTAAACATGAAAGTAAATTAAAAAGTTCGCATTTAAAAATTTTCTTTAAGAATTAAAAATTGAAATTAAATATCATCTTAAACTCGTATATATTAAATCGCACAGATTATGAAAAATTATTAAAATAAAACTTTATTAAAGAAAAAGTATTTTAAAACTAAATTTTAAAAAGATTTGGAGATAAAATTATATCTTTAAATTTATCTTTAAATATATCTTTGATTTGGAAAACAGGTTAATTAATCAGAAATGGAAATGATAAATTTAATTAGTCAAATGTAAACCAGCCTTGGGCATTTAAATGTAAAAACATCGGTCAGATAGGAAAACAATAGAAACTTTTAGCAAATGAAATAAATCCATTGGGAAATCGGACCTCAACGAAAAGGATCATCACATCGATGATGTAATGTTAAGTCAGTCTTTCAAAGTAATATAAAAAGACAAGTTTGGAAATTATTAGTTAGTGATTATGATTATTACAATGTGACAGAGAGGTGTTAGTGCAGAGGTGTGGGAGAAGGGATTGAAGAGATGCACAATTCAATCTCTTCAGTTTTGCCAAAGAAAGAAAGAGAAATGAACTATCGTTTTCTACATTGAGGACCAACTAAACTAAAAAAAACCTGAATGAATAAATAAAACAACGGCTAAATGGATACCAATCTTTTTTAGGACAGCGTGGGAATTCACATTCATGGCAAGCAATGGATAAAGATGAACTGTTTTAAACCGTAAGAACTTTATAAATAATGAACATTAAATTAAAATTTTCCATATTTAAATGATTGCAATATTATCCTATCTGACCAACTTAATTTATTAATAATGTTATTTGATGTATTTTTTATTTATTTATTTAAAATCATTTTCCATTTATTTAATTTTGTTCTTTAAGTTTTATTATGATTTCTGTTTTCCATTAAGTTAAATTATATAAATGTTAAACTTAAGTCAGGCATGAATGGCTGTATAGATTTGTAAAGTTATATTAGGGGAGGTTAATCTTAGGTTATTTGTTTCATTGTTAAATTGGGTCAGTGGATTGGATATATTGATGTAGTTAGTAGATGTAGTCGGAGATTCGCTACTGGCAGAATTGTTTATATATATGCCACACTCACCCGTTTGCCTATGAAAGGAATTATAAGATGGAAAACGCAGTTCCTTTCTATGGAGTTTTTTTTTTTTGTTCTTCTCATTAGATAGATGTAATATTCCTATCTGATGAGAGTCAATGTCTTCTCTTAATCTTTTTGGTGCTGCCGTATTCCGTATTACATTGAATACATTGATATATCAGATGAATTGATGCCAGTTTGACTGCAAATTTTAGCCTAAGGTTAAATAGAAATAAAATGTTTATTTTCAAAAGCAAATTTATGTGGTCTATTCATACTCGACCCTAAATAAAAATGCATTAAATTTAAGTTGTTTATAGACGCTTGCATGAATTGGTTAATGGTGAATTATGTTTCAGGTTTTCATATTTGATCAAAATATATAGACATTCGATAAATAATGATACCTTATGGGAAGTATCTAAAATGTATTTATTCGAATGTCTTTTAAGTTATTGGTGACAATGCAAGTATCTTATGCTGAATACTAGAGGGTTTCTTATATTTCCCTATGCAATTGTCAGTAATCAATAATTTTGTATTTTGATCGTTTATGTTTATTTTGAAATGTTTTTGACCGTTGAAATCTATGTAACCGATCTATAGCAACATATTAAAACAAGCTTTTATAATCCCATCTGAGTGAACTTAATTAAAATATAAACTTATAATATAATAGAAATTAAAATGTAAATTAAAATCTAAGGTAAAGTTAAAAATAATGTTAAATGTTAAAATGTAAAACTAATACTAAAATAATTTTAAATCTTATATATATGTGCATAAATAAATGTTTGTATGTTAATTACTGGCAGTGGCTTATTTTATTCCTCTTATATATATATTCTTATATTATATTATTAAATCTCTGCTATTCCACTGAGCTAGTGACATGGGCTAACGACCGGATGCAAAAAAAAAAAAAATTTTTTTTTGACTTACGTATCTGCCCACTCTATAAATTTTTCTAGGTTCAAATGCCTAGATGGCGCCTGTAGTGGAGATACCTTTAGTCTACCTTCTCCGGATCATTAGAACTGGCCACCCAACTTGGGCCAATCTATTAATAAAAACCACATATGCCCTGAGTAAATTTCTTTTTTCAAAATGAAATATTTTTATCTGTTACATATAGTCGTATACTTTAAATCTTATAAAAGCACTGCCAGAAAGAAATAGCACATATATTAAACACGAGAAAGTATAAATAATTTTAAACTGTATTTTGTTAAAAAGAAAGTTAAAAGGTTGCATTTGATATGTTTTTTTTGTTAATATATATTTATGCTTTAATGTGTATAGGAGCGCACAGCCAGGTAAGTTTATGACGGTAAATGTGGTACCTTACGGAGAGTACCATTGGGAATTTACTTCAGTGTAATCCTATTTAAGCATTTTAATCAGTCATAAATAAGTTGGTGGTATTTATAATTGTGCTGCAAATATACACATATTAATCCATTATCTTTGAAAATATATTTACTTCAATGCAACTTTCTTAAATAAATAATTTATAAAATAACTTTCTTGTCATGCCATGTGTAAAAATAAAATGTATAAAATAAAATAGAACTCTTGTGGGGAGGGGTGTAAATGTAAACGGTCCTTAGGTAAGTGATAGTAAACATTTTTCTTTTTGTATATAGTCTTTTTGTAAAATTATTAACCGGATGTTTTGTAAATGTCTTCGTCAATCGTGTACCGTAATTACTAACCCTAAGTAAATTTTTTTTTGATCATTTTTTTAAGCAACTTTACTGATATGTAATGAGCACAGACGTTCATTACATTGTTGTTGTTTTTTTATTTATTAAACATGAAAGTAAATTAAAAAGTTCGCATTTAAAAATTTTCTTTAAGAATTAAAAATTGAAATTAAATATCATCTTAAACTCGTATATATTAAATCGCACAGATAATGAAAAATTATTAAAATAAAACTTTATTAAAGAAAAAGTATTTTAAAACTAAATTTTAAAAAGATTTGGAGATAAAATTATATCTTTAAATTTATCTTTAAATATATCTTTGATTTGGAAAACAGGTTAATTAATCAGAAATGAAAATGATAAATTTAATTAGTCAAATGTAAACCAGCCTTGGGCATTTAAATGTAAAAACATCGGGCAGATAGGAAAACAATAGAAACTTTTAGCAAATGAAATAAATCCATTGGGAAATCGGACCTCAACGAAAAGGATCATTACATCGATGACGTAATGTTAAGTCAATCTTTCAAAGTAATATAAAAAAACAAGTTTGGAAATTATTAGTTAGTGATTATGATTATTATGATGTGACAGAGAGGTGTTAGTGTGGAGGTGCGGAAGAAGGGATTGAAGAGACACACGATTCAATCCCTTCAGTTTTGCCAAAGAAAGAAAGAGAAATGAACTATCATTTTCTACATTGAGGACCAACTAAACTAAAAAAAACCCGAATGAATAAATAAAACAACGGCTAAATGGATACCAATCTTTTTTAGGATGGCATGGGAATTCACGTTCATGGCAAGCAACGGATAAAGATGAACTGTTTTAAACCGTAAGAACTTTATAAATAATGAACATTAAATTAAAATTTTCCATATTTAAATGATTGCAATATTATCCTATCTGACCAACTTAATTTATTAATAATGTTATTTGATGTATTTTTTATTTATTTATTTAAAATCATTTTCCATTTATTTAATTTTGTTCTTTAAGTTTTATTATGATTTCTGTTTTCCATTAAGTTAAATTATATAAATGTTAAACTTAAGTCGGGCATGAATGGCTGTATAGATTTGTAAAGTTATATTAGGGGAGGGTAATCTTAGGTTATTTGTTTTGTTGTTAAATTGGGTCAGTGGATTGGATATATTGATGTAGTTAGTAGATGTAGTCAGAGATTCGCTACTGGCAGAATCGTTTATATATACGCCGCACTCACCCGTTTGCCTATGAAAGGAATTATAAGATGGAGAATGCCGTTCCTTTCTATGGAGTTTTTTTTATTGTTCTTCTTGTTAGATAGATGTAATATTCCTATCTGATGAGAGTCAATGTCTTCTCTTAATCTTTTTGGTGCTGCCGTATTCCGTATTACATTGAATACATCGATATATCAGATGAATTGATGCCAGTTTGACTGCAAATTTTAGCCTAAGGTTAAATAGGGATAGAATGTTTATTTTCAAAAGCAAATTTATGTGGTCTATTCATACTCGACCCTAAATAAAAATGCATTAAATTTAAGTTGTTTATAGATGCTTGCATGGATTGGTTAACGGTGAATTATGTTTCAGGTTTTCATATTTGATCAAAATATATAGACGTTCGATAAATAATGATACCTTATGGGGAGTATCTAAAATGTATTTATTCGGATGTCTTTTAAGTTATTGGTGACAATGCAAGTATCTTATGCTGAATACTAGAGGGTTTCTTATATTTCCCTATGCAATTGTCAGTAATCAATAATTTTGTATTTTGATCATTTATGTTTATTTTGAAATGGTTTTGACCGTTGAAATCTATGTAACCGATCTATAGCAACATATTAAAACAAGCTTTTATAATCCCATCTGAGCGAACTTAATTAAAATGTAAACTTATAATATAATAGAAATTAAAATGTAAATTAAAATCTAAGGTAAAGTTAAAAATAATGTTAAATGTTAAAATGTAAAACTAATACTAAAATAATTTTAAATCTTATATATATGTGCATAAATAAATGTTTGTATGTTAATTACTGGCAGTGGCTTATTTTATTTCTCTTATATATATATATATTCTTATATTATATTATTAAATCTCTGCTATTCCACTGAGCTAGTGACGTGGGCTAACGACCGGATGCAAAAAAAAATTATTTTTTTTGACTTACGTATCTGCCTACTCTATAAATTTTTTTAGGTTCAAATGCCTAGATGGCGCCCGTAGTGCAGATACCTTTAGTCTACCTTCTCCGGATCGTTACAATATATATATATTTTGTTATAGAGGTCCATAACTTCTTGATATATATATATATTGTTATATAGTGATTCATAACTTAATTTCAATTTGTTTAGGTTGGATCTGCAATACTTCAAATAAAAGATGATGAGATCCAGCGTCTTAGAAAACAATCTGAGTAAGTCTTTATTCATTTTTTTCTTTAATTAAATGGTAATAAGTGATAAAACTTTTATTTCTAATAATTTAATTGTAAAATCTCTGACATTTTTAACACTTGCTATTTATTAAGATTTCAGTTTATATATATTATGTACAACATTTTTGGAAAAAAATCCTCCACTATTATCTAAAAAGATAATAGTAGAATCTTTTTAACTCTTTAAGAAAGCAGCAGGATAAATAACTAATTATGAGTTACTTGATTTCGTTTTTTTTTTTGTTTTGATTTTTGAAGCTGTTAGTACCATATTATTATTTACTAACAGACAGCGTATATTTTTTCTCAATATTTAAAATGATTAAAATGTCATGTCTTTTTTATGCAAACGAATAATGCATGTGTGTGCACGTGTGATTCTCGTTAACGTGTAGAATGGGGATCAACAAATATAAATTAATGTTCTTGTTTTTGTTTTTTTGGGAATTTTTACGTAATAGCGGAATTAGTGATTAATTACGTTGAGAATATTTAATGATAAACTATTTTAGCTGACTATATTGTAGATCAGTTTTTTAAAGTTAGAAAGACTGCAAGAATTAAAAGAACTAAGCGTTAAAAATTAAATAGGATGTTATTAGACATTGTAAAGTTAAAAACAATCAAAGAAAAAATTAAATTAAAATGTGGACATGTCATATACTGTAACCGTATAAGCAAGGAAATTGCATGTGAAATAAGATTTATTATAAATAAAAAAATTGATGAACAATTAATTTGTGGAAGTTGGTAATGTAATAGAATTGCAAACATAGCTATTCAATGTATGAAAGATAATAAATGCAGGTAATTCATGTTTATGCCTCAATAAGTTTTCCTTCTGATCTACAATACAAGTTTGTAAGTCAACCATGTGGCAGATAGCTACAGTTACAACCTGTCTTTATTTTTCACAGATATATACTCATCTTTTCTCGGAATTTCAATTAATTTATCTAAAACACAATTAAGCCATCATCTAAGTCATCTGCAATATACAAATTTAATACAAAAATAAAAGTCTTTTGCCCAAAATTGCTTTACACTATAATAAAAAATTTGCATTTGTAATGCTATTCTAAGTCATATACATGCTTACTATAATCCCATAGATGGAACTTTTAAGAACTATTATTAAAAATGTCATGACCACAATAAAATCATATATCTGGGTATCAACATCACTTCTTCTATCAATTATAAGTGCCTGTTTTCCTATTTGTAAATATGGTTCTAATCTAATATGCCCATTAGTCATTTGTGTCCTATATCAAAGCTAAGATGTACATTGTAATCATGATTGGTTCAATTCTTAAAACCACTCCTCCACCTATAACATTGTTTGTTCAACTTCCATATGCAAATCGTTCTTTGTTTTATGATGAGCATACAAATCTGTAGGATATTTTATAACATATCGAATCTTTAGTTTGTAGTTCATTTAAAAATTTGAAAAAATTATATACCCTAATAGACACTATGGTCATCGTTCTCAATTGCAAAAATTTTAACCAGATTCTAAAATAGATGTGTTCCTCAATCAGATTTGAAATTTCTGTTTAGCTTATTACTTAACACAATTCCTACAAAAGTATTCCTCTTTAACCGTTTTAAATTAAATATGAATCTCACATGTATCTTATGTAATTATCATCCAGAGAATATGTTACATATTTTTTTCAAATCTGTCCATGTTTTCCATCCTTATGACTATTCCACAACAAATAATTAATCTTAAACAATTGCTTGAAAAAAAAATTTTTTTTTTTACATTATAATGCTATAGTAAATATTCATACCGTAATTTTCGACAATAAAAAATACTATGTTCTTAAAAAAATAATAAAGAGTGGTACAATACATATTTTTATTCTCTAAAATATTTACCTAAAAGTACTATAAGAAAAATGCTGCAAAACAATATTTTTTCAGTTGATTTTAGAATGACATAACTTACAGTTTCATCTTCAAACAACTAAATTATTTTATCTGCCTTCAAATAGTATTTATAATAAGTATATTTTTCACAGATCATAGATCTTTTTTTTTTCTGTCACATGTTAATATTTGTACATAATTTTCAATTAATAAAGTTTATTTTATAAAAAAAAAAAGTTTCCCTCCTGATAAATAATTAGAAATTTTTTATATAAATCTAAACAAAGAATTTTATTAAATCAAATGTTTACATTCTTTTGTGGAAGATTTTTAAACCTGAAATTGAAATTTTATTGAAAAAATGAAAATGATGTAGATTTTCTTTTTTAAAAATTGATATTACTATTTTTAAATATTACAGTTTACAAATATCGCTCTATATAAAAATGATTTATTTACGTATATATATATTTGTAATTTGAACTAACCTCTACGATCGGATACAAGACAATATATATAAAAAAAATGAAGTAGAAAAAAAAATAAAAGCATTGACAAATAATTATAAAAAAGAACAAATGTCATAAAAATTTAAACATTTATATATTGTAAAAAAGTTTTTATATAATAAGAAAAAAAATAGAAGTGTGGGAAAAGTCTATAAATGACTATATGATCACAAAGAATAAAAAGAATAGATCCCAGGATTATAACATTTTTTGTAATAATAATTTTTAATGTGAAACCATGAGATCATGCAATTACATTATTAAATCAGAAAAGCTTGAGGTTATATGAAATTATTATACATATTAAGAAACACATCATCTTTGCCAAAATAATATAACAAATATCAATGATAAAAATATAACCAAAAGATGGAATAATGCAATAATATTAAAATAAACAAAAGAGAAAATTAAGACTCAGTCAGTTATAAACATATTTTATCTCAGATTTTAACAATTTGAAAATACAAAAACTTTGAACTCTAACCAAACAAAATGGAGTTAAAAGTTTCAGCAAAATATATTATAATAATTAAGAAATTTTTTTTTAAAAAACTAATGATTATAAATTGATTTTATTCTTTGAATTTGTACATTTACAATGACATTTGACCCGTAAATGTTCAGAAAATTTATCAAAATTTAATATAAGTTGCTTATATTTATTATGAATAATTTTTTTATACTGAAATATTTTATAAATGGACAAATGTCATTTCCATGCGTTTAACTATGAATCAAATCTATCTTATAAAATATTGATATGGAAATATTTTGCCTTATTCTATAAATAGACATATTTAGGCTTGAATTTGCTAATAAATATTTTTTCTGTCTCTTAAATATAAAATGTAATATAAAATGAATTCGGTACTTACTTCAATTAATGTATTGTTGATAAAAAAAATATTATACTCAATTAATGTGCTTTTAAATATTTTGTTGCCAATGAAATATGAAATCTGCTCACTTTTGTTCTTAAAAATATTAATGTACTTCTGATAAAATTATTTATTGCCAAATGAAACTTTATATTACTTTAATGAAAAATATATTCTGCTTTTTATGTTTCCTTGTGTCATATTTTCAAAGGAAATGATACTATTATTATTTACTGTGCTCCTGAAACATTATTCATTACTGTATAAGACTTTGTATTATTTTAATAAAAATATATTCTGCTTTGGTTAATGATTTTTTTCATGTGTCATAGTATCGGCCAGGAAGCGAACCTGGGAAAACTGTTTGTAAGGCAGTTGTGCTGACTTCTCAACCACCAACGCTTGACGCTTTGCTTTGGTTAATGTTTTGTCACGTGAAGCTACGAATTGTGTTTCAAAGGGAAACAATATTTTTATCTATGTATTATTTAAAAATGAATGGTACGCTTTCTATATTTTAATGTTTTATATTTGAATGGCTTCAAGAGGAATTATATTTCTTATCATCGGGTTAATACTTATCGTCATGTTAATTAAATAAATACTTCGTTATTATTTTAAATGGCTTTTTGTAATGTCAATGTTAATCAATATTTATATTCATAATCGTCCTGATATTCTTCTAAATCTTCAAGGTGTCCAAGAACTCTATTGAAACTGGTGTGCTACCAAATGATATGGAAAACAAGATATAAGAACTTATAAATTATTAATTGGTAAAAGGATATAAATACTTAGTTATAAGATTTATTTACATGTGCGTTATATTTATGATATTGTCTATGTATTACTCATGTATGATTTTAATATGTTTATCATGATCGTTCCCAGAATATTACTATTTTTTAAAATATAATCAAAGTGCAACATATCGGTCTTTTATGGAATTATTTAGAATGTTTATGGACAAATAAAAGAATTAATTAAGATGTATATTTTTCTTATTAAATTATTAAACCATAAATTTATATGCCTGGCTATATTTTGCTATAACTGTTATATTTTATTGATTTTTCATATCACTTATTCATTATTACTATATGAGATAGAAGGATGATCTCTATTTTTATATACTGTTCTTAGCATGTTAGAGAGATATTATTTGTATTAGGTGACAGCATATGATGCTATATTTTAAGCAATGCTTTTGTGTTTGTTTATTCTTAGTATATTTTAAGATTATAAATATAGTCCTAATTCTTTATGTGCATTTTTGAATAAGTGTTTATGGTACGTTTATTCCATCATAATGCCTTTTCTTTTATATCTGTTGATGTTTATTTTGATAAGATTTTATTAAAAGTCATGTGTGATGCCAACCATGTCTTTATTTTTGCTCTTGAAATATTTGAGGTCATCAGTGATGACAAACGTGTCTTTATTTTGGTCTTGATAAAATCATAATAATTTATAAATGTTTATGTTGTTGATATGCCTCGTTTTTCATATCTTATTAAAAACCATGATAATATATTTTATAATTATTTACGCGTATCTAAAATTATCCACCTTTCAAATTTATCGCTACTATTATAACGGTAAGATTTATTTAGTAATACTATTAAAAACATTTCCTACAGGGACATATATATCCGAGCACTTACTGCATATATGTGTAGAGATGATAATTTAGACCAACTGATAATTGTTGGTTTAGCATGAAATACGTATATTGGTGATTATTTATTTTTTTTGACATATATGTGTTCAAGTGTGACAGTATTATGAAATAGAGTGGAGTGGTAGGTCATGGGAAAGTCTGTGCTCATATACCTTATATATTACAGGGACATGTGTAAATAAAAGTAGCATTAATAAAATGTGAGAGTTGTCTGTACTCACAGGTAAATCATATTGGGATTATGCATTTATTTTTCTAATTGTAATTTACAATTTTATTTAAAATTTGTGTTAATTATAATTTCTGACTTTATTAAAATATTGAATGACTATTCCTGTTAATCTTTAATAGTATTAATAAATATTGTTTTAATTATTAATTCTGGGATTTGTATTTCATTCATCACATTCTCAGAAATCCGAAAATCACATATATATTTTATTATTATAATACAAGAGTACAAGACTGTAAAAGTCACTTTATTAAATTTTACACTGTTGATATTTATAATAGCAACCATAGATAAGATAACTTTATTTTATTTGAAATAAGGTTATAAGATAATTTTTTTTGTGTGATATATGGATAGCAACAAAATCCCCTTTCTACTCGTAATATCGGGAATGCAATCCTAGTTTGCTATATAATTATTTCATATTAGAGTTTCATGATTAATTTTAAAACAATAATTTATTGTATTAAGATATTATTCAAAGATGGATCTACTGGATTATATTCATGGTTTAAGTAAGAACTTGAGATGAAGAAAAAGATTATATTTGTTTATTGGAGAATTTTGTAGCAAAAACCCTAAAATCTGATTTGATTAAGAAAGTTTTATTTAATTTCTGAGATCTGATTTAATTAAGAAATATTTACTTTGATTGGGAAATCAGATTTGCTTAAAAGAGATTTATTTTGACAAATAATATTTTATTGAAGTAAACTGATTTTACGAAATCCTGTTGTATAAGTAGCAGTGAAAAGCTAGCTTACCCATTTTGGTTACAGTTTTGTAGTCTACTTATTGTTATCATTATTCACCCACCACATATTTTGGTTGTTATTATTATTAGACTTATACTTATTTCGATTACATCAATTTTAAAGTGAAATATTTATTTGATTGTCTCTCCCTTCATTTTGTTATTCAGAAAATTAATATATTTTTATATTATAAAATATATTACATTTTTATTTCTACATAATGACCCTCGAAACATATAATTTTATAGCAGAAATAGAGAGTACAAAAATTTATGTTTTGTTATTTTATTATCATTATTATTATTTATTTTATCATCATTTCATTTTGATAATTATTTATAAAGTTAATGACTTTTTATTGTATATTAAATGTTAAGAATCATTAAGTATCAAGATCATATAAGAAATACCTCTCTCTTTTTATGATAAAAGGGATTATCATGTGTGACTTTATGCTGTGGTACAATGTCAGGCACTGATATATAAGATCCTCAGATGTCTCTGTCTATAATTAGACAGGTTGTCTTTTATAGTTTAGTACACTGGAAGAATGTCACATGCATGAGTGTATGGTCCTAGGAACAATTGTAATTCTGGCAATTACCTGGCATTCAAACTTCTTATGAACTCTGGAATTATAAATCCATTCCATTATTATTTTATACTAAAGAGCTTGCATTTTTGACTACACGTTATTAAAATATTATGATTCTTAAAACTTACTTTGATTTATCACCATCATTTTAAATTCCTGAAAACTGTAAGTATGAGCAACACAAATATTTAAAACAGAATTACCGAATAACAAGTTAAACAAATAAATTAAACTACTAAACATCCCATGATCAGCATTCCTTATGTTTGCTCATAACGTTATGAAGAGTTTTGCCTGGTTTAAGCAAATAAATATCAACAATTTTAAATTACTATTTAGATATAATATTTTTTTAAATATGCTCAAATAAAATGATTTATAGTGGAAACTACTTAATTTATTGATTGCAATTGCTTAATGTACATTTTATAATAAAAAAAAGTTAATCATCAATGTGTATAATCAAGGCATGTTATTATTTTATAAATAATTTTTATTAAAGTCATATAGTGAAATACAATCTATTAGTTTACATTGTTAGAAAATGTGTTAAATTTAGTTATAATTTATGTTTAAAGTTAGAATAGTCTAGAAGAGGATTGTGTTGTTATTGTTGAGATTGATAGCATAAAGCAATCTATTTCTGGGAAATTTGGAAGAGTTTCCACATCTTATCAAAGAGGAACTTACAGGAGAGGGTTTTATTCCTTTCTTTGATTTTTTTATGGATTGGATAAAGAAAAGTTCTTTATTCAGATGAGGATGTGTATAATTTTTTTTCATCTCACAAGCCAGATGGAGTATGTGAGGAAAATTGATAGTCTTATGTTAGGGATGTCTCTACTATGAATTCAGTCCTTTAATGAGATGATCTGGTAGAAGTTGACCTTCAAGTTTTGGTGTATTATCATTTTTATGTTTCCTAATCCATTGCATGTATGGATTATATGCTCATATGTTTCTTTGTGCCTCTGACAATTAGGGCATATTGGGTTAACCTTGCTAATTTGGCATTTTACATGAAGAAACCAGTTGATAGGCATGGCCTCCAGGTTTATTTTAATGAGAAAATCAAGGTACTTCAACTTGAGGGCCCAGTATTTAAATAATGTGGTAATCCTATAGTTTGTGAAACCTATTTTTGGCTTTGGAACATTGGGTTCAGGATTTATAAATTGTTGAGCATCCCAAATTTTTAGTTTTGTTTTTGAAAAAAATCCTTGGAAATGTTTGTGTGTTGTTTAAGGCTGTGAGCTATTTCATTCATCCAGCATTTTTTCAATGAGGTTTCTGGTCTGTTGGTTGAATTTGTTCTATGATTTGTTCATGTCAATATTTAATAATTAGGTTGTGAAGTAGGGAGTGAGTTTTTTGGAGTAAAATTGCTGAGATTAAATGTAGGGACATTCCATTTACTTTCTGATAGTTGCATTTTGTTGATGCTGACAGTGACAATATGATTCTTCCAAAAAAGTCTTGAGATAAGTTTATTGATTTTACTGATGAAGGTTTTGGTAACTGTCATAATTAGTAGGTAGTAGGGTGACTTGTTCATTACCTTCATGTTTAGAAGGGCAACCTTTCTTTGAAGGGAGATGTAAACCCTTGCAAGAGTTTTGGTTATTTTGTCTGTAGAATGGAGAATCATGTCTTGAAGTTCTTTAGACATTGATGTTTGTGATTTATAAATTGGAAAACCCATGAATTTCTGGGGTTCTGCCTGGAATTTGGAGATGATCTTTTTTTCTGATAGGATTTTCCAGGTAGAAGATTTTTCTGGGTTAATTTTAAGACCTAAGCTTTTGGTGAATTCATTTAATATTGTGTATAATTAATTGGTGGAGATATTTTTTGAGGGAAGGATGATGAGCATGTCATTCATGTAGGCAATTGTTTTGATAGATTTAGTCTAGGGATGTAGACTCCAGAAAGTGTATTTTCTATGACTTTAATGAGGGGATTGATGTAGCAGGTAAAAAGGATGGCACTGAGAGGGGAACCGTGAGGGAGTTAGGAGTGAATCCACTGGTGAGTTTGCCATTAAGGGATATGTAGATTTCTGTATTGAAGAGGAGGGTCTCTAAAATTGGATTGTTGGGATGTCTAGGTTTTGAGAATTTTTAAGTAATTTTTGGATATTTATGCTGTTTAATGCTTCTGAAATATCTAATTGGACAGCTATTTATTTAGACTGGCTGTGAGATCTTATGTAATCAAATAGTATCTTAGTCTCCCCAATTGCTGTTAAGGTTGATGATCCCTTTTGGCATATTGTGAAAGGGGAAATTTGAGTTAGAATTTTAGTTTGTATTTTGTCTTTAATCACTCCTTCTATAATTTTGATGAGGAGGGGGACATTGATATCGGTTTAATGTTCGCTATTTCTGTTGGGTCACAATATTTCTTCGTAAAAGGTACTAGAGCAATTGGATATAGGTTTTTGATGTCTTTTTTGTGCAAGATGATTTATTATGCCCATCATTATGGGAACCACAAAATTGCTGAGGTGCGAAATTAGGAATTTAGAGATTGCATGCATGCCAGGGTGCATGTGATCTGGTAACTATGTTAGCTTTTCTTTGATGGTTGTTTCAGGCACCCCATGACCTTCCAAAAATGTGTGTTCTTCTGATGTGCAATCTTCAGGTGGAAGGCTTGATTATAGTTTTTCCTTGTAGTTGAGACCGATTTGCTCCAGTATGTGATGTCCTGTGCAATTGGATATAGGTTTTTGATATGTTTTTTGTGCAAGGTGATTTATTATGCCCATCATTATGCGAACTGCAAAATTGCTGAGGTATGAAATTAAGGAATTTAGGGATTGCATGTATGCTAGGGTGCAAATGGTCTGGTAATGAAATTAGCTTTTCTTTGATGATTGTCTCAGCGATCCCATGATCTTCCAGGGACATGTGTTCTTCTGATGTGCAATCTTCAGGTGGAAGGCTTGATTGTAATTTTTTCTTGTAGTTGAGACCAATTTGTTCCAGCATGTGATTTCCTGTGAGTTTAGCACTTTGTAGTTTATGAATGAGAGGGTATTTTTGTTTTTTTGGCTCCCAGCACCCACCTGAGATATTCCCTAGTCCAGCAATGCTGGGTAGAGAGAAATATCTTTGCTCTTTTTATAGACACATACTTTGCAAGGGCTTTCCGTTTAACTTTGTATTTGAATTTGAGGTCAAGTATGGTATCTATAGCATTAGGTTGGCTGGAACACTCATTAGTTTATAATTTATTTTGTCCAATTCTTTAATAAGGGTGGTAGGCTCTTTTGCCCTCTGAGGGTACTGTTGTATAAGTGTTTGCATGATTTTTACAAAATCAAACCATGCAATCTCTGGTGACATGACAGGATGTAAATTTTGTGGAAAAAAATATATTCTTCCAATAGAATGGCCTCAGTTATGGTTGCTTTAGTTATCATTTGAATTGATCTATTTTGTCTGATAGAAAACTCATTGTCGACTTCTATCTGGGCTACCACAACAAAATGGTCTGGCAAGACTACAGGTTATAATGTGGCTTTCATGACATAGTGGAGTTCAGTGGTATAGAATAGAAGATCTATCAAAGATCAATATCTTCTGGTGTAGAAGGAGTGTGCTCCAGATGGGAAGAACCCCTTTCCACTGATGAAATTTGGAAATGAATACTTCATAAGAAGTATTGAAAGCACCTATGAGAATAGAAAGTCAGCTGTTGCTGGATGTTATCATATTAATGGTGTTGATTATCTTAAGGTACATTGCTGAATTGTTGGGAGTATAAACATAAAATGCATTAAATGTGGAGTTTTTGTAAGTTAGATTTATTGTGATGATGTTGCTGTCAGTATATATAATATTAAATTTGTTGGAATTAATGATGACACCAACCCCTCCTGCAGCTGTGTAGTTTGTTGTTAGTTGGATGTAACCAAGCTTGCCAAGCTCTTCAAATATGTTATGACTAGAGCTGGAATGATACTTGGTCTCACCCAAAAAGAGGATATGTGGAGAATTGGAATTGAACCAATACCCAATGGCATGAATTCTCATTGTGGCATTGATGTATCTCACATTTAGACCAACAATTTTACATTTCATGTTGGTTTTTGGTGATTATGCTACAATTAGATACTTCTGGCTTGCCCCTCATTGGATTTGTTGTTTTTCTATTTGAGGTGGGCCAATTGTTTTGTGATTTATGAGTGAGCAAAGTTATTTTCCATAGCCAAACATGTGTGAAAGTAAGTAATAAAATGAAGGTAAAAGTTACCAGCCATATATTTCTCTTGTTCACATTTGACATCTATAAGTTGTTCAAATTCTTTTTAAAAAAGATAACACTATTTTATTTAACTACCTTTTGTCACCCATGAATTTGTACAAATATTAGCTAACTATTAACCTAATAATTATCTATCGATCTATATTTCATTTGTTGTCTCTTGTTTATCTATCAATCTATTTATTATTTAACTTATTTCTCTATCATTTTTCTATAAATCTGTTTATTATTTATCTGTCTCTTTATCTATATTTCATTTGTTGTCTCTTGTTTATCTATCAATCTATTTATTATTTAACTTATTTCTCTATCATTTTTCTATAAATCTGTTTATTATTTATCTGTCTCTTTATCTATATTTCAGTTATTTATCCCTTTATCTATTTACTTATTTATTGTCTCTCCATCTGCAGATCTATCTGTCTCTCTATATGTTTATCTATACATCTGTCTTATTTATTTCTCCATTTATACATCTATTTTTATTTCATTTGTCTCTATTTATTTTTTCTATAAATCTGTTTATTATTTACCTATCTCACTATCTGTTTATCAAGATACTCATATATCTTCTTTTTAATAGTCTCTCCTTCCAGTTATTTATTTATTGGTCTCTCTATCTTTTTATCTATCTATCTACCTGTTTCTCTATATGTTTGTTTATTTCTCTGATTTCTTACCTATTTAACTATTTATGCATCCAGGCATTAATTCAAATAACTAGTCAATGATCTATTCACTTTCTATCTATTTATCTGTCTTTTTATCTGTCCATCTATCCATTTATCTATCCAATTATATAACTACCCATCCATTCATGCATGTATCTATCCATTCATCCACGTCCATCCAAATATCTATATCCATCCAATCATCTATATCCATCCAGCCATCTATCCATCTATACATTTATCCATCCATGTATATATCTATCCATTCACCCATCTATTTATTTATCCATCCATCTATCTATGTATATGATTTTCTATCCACATTTTTATCTATTTACGTTTTTTACCTATTCCTTTATTTATGCATCCAACCAAAACTTTCATTATCTGACCAGTAACCAAGAAACCCAGAAAGGTTGCCTTGACTTCTACCTGAGATATAAAGGGCGTCTATTTAGAATGAGATTGATTAAAAGATGTCATAGCTCAACAAGCTTGTTTAATTCATTGATGGTTGCCAAACTATGTCTAAAGATAGCTGGATGAATGAGAGTTTAAATAAGAGGGCCAGAAATAATATCCAAGGTTCATTGATCCAAGTATTCATAAGATTACTATGGATATTGTTTGATCAAATGGAGACAGTATTCAGCCACAGAATGAGCAAGTCTTGTCTAGAAGTATTAAGGAAAGTGAGTATTAGAATGTCATGAGCAAGTTATTTATCTGTTTATCTATCTGTCTGTTGTTTATTAAATTATCAATCAATCCATCTATCTATATTTCTGTAAATATATTCATTGATTGGAATTCCCATTTATCCATTTGTCTATCTTGTTGTGGTATCAAATTATTCGATCAATCACATTTTTGACAGACCTCTAAACCTTGGACAAAAATGATGGCAGCCTTTCTGAGTTACTGGTAATTCTCAGCAGCCATCCTCTTAAATATCAACAGCATATGGACACATGTCTACAATAACTCCAATATAAATAATCACACTTTAATGACTGACCTCACTCTCTAAATAT